>CM053560.1:53997564-54008572 GCA_028646485.1 Cryptoprocta ferox
CAAATGCACACAATTAGCTCTGCAATAGGACAATTAATAGTCCTAATTCCCCTAGAGTTCAAAGTTTTCAAAGTATAAACACCTATTGATCTTTTAAGAATGTTTTTGTGTTGTCTTTCAATGAAGCTTTTTCTGAATTCTCAGGTAGAATTGACTGTTCTATCACTGGCCATTCTTCCACTTCAACATCTCTGATACTCTCTGAACATATTTATTAATATGCCTGCTACTCTTTCCACTCCAGGGACTATTTTCCTTGACGCAGTGGCCATCTCTGATGTTCTTCTCTCTCCTGAAAGTCTGATAAAGAAAGAAGGCACTTAATAAATTTTGAGAAATAAATTTTTGAGTGTGTGGAAAAACATTCAGAAAAAATATTCTAAGATTAAATTGACCTTTCACTACCTATCAATCACACCCTAGTTGATCCTAACTCAGCCTACCCGTACAAATTTCTGATTATACCATTGTTTTTTCCATTTGTCTTTGTTCTATGACTATGCTCCTTTTGGTCTGATAAGAATAAGAATCTACAGGGGCGCCTGGGTGCCTCATTCGGTTAAGCGTCTGACTTTGGCTCAGGTCATGATCTCACAGTTTGTGGGCTCACGCCCCGCATCGGGCTCTGTGCTGACAGCTTGCTCAGAGCCTGGAGCCTGCTTCGGATTCTGTGTCTCCCTCTTTCTCTGACCCTCCCCTGCTCACGCTCTCTCTCTCTCTCTCTCTCTCTCTCTCTCTCTCTCTCTCTCTCTCTCTCTCTCTCTCTCTCTCTCTCCCCACACACACACACACACACACACACACAAAGACAGTAAATATCTTAATTACAGGTGATGCTTGAACAACACCGTTGGAACGGTTCATGTCCACTTTCACACAGATTTTTTTTTTTCTGCAAACTACTTTATTGTTTCCATTTGTTCTACCACTTGGGAGAGGGCTCTTGACTGGTGACAGAGGTGCCTGTTGGCTGCAGGGAAAGGCTCAGGCAGAAGTCCTTACACCAGGGGGAAGCAGAGGGTCCCCTTAAGGGCCTCTGGGTTCTGCAGGCTTCAGCTGTGCTTAAGAGTGAAGCCTTTTGAAGAGATTCTGGCCAGACTGGCGCAGGTGGCCAGCCAGCCTGTGGAGGTTAGGCAAGTGATTGCCTATCTTCTTGATGAGTTTCACTTGCTCATCTAGGAAATGGTTTTCCTGGATGTCACAGAGAAGGGGAAGTCTGTGCCGTCATAACCCAAGGCCTGCAGATACAAAGGGCTTGGTTCAGGTTCTTCTCCAGGGACAGCTTCTGCACATCGTGAAAGAGGGCATGGCTACCCGGCTGGTTTTGCATCTTCAAGAAGCACTCGGTGCCCTTCTGTTTCTCATTGGCTGACTCGGGAAAGAAGCAGCCCATGCCTCCAGAGCTGTACCCTCATGGTGAAAAAAGAAGCCCAGAGAGAGGTAGGTGTAGCAGGCCCACACATGCATGCTGATCAGGTGGTTGACTGGCACTTCCACTTTGGTTGAATAATTCTGACCAATCTGCAACTCATGGTTGGTCAGCAATAAGGAGCCAAACTTAAAAAATGGTGTTGGCTGGTCCTGGAGGCAGAGGATTGCTGATAAAATGGTTCCGAAGTTTCCCACTACAAAATAGGTTGGACAGTGGTTGGAATTTGGAAGAAGCAGTGCCCCTGGGTCCATTCTGTCCATTGTTGAAGCAAAAGACAGATCAGGTGCTGCTGGGTACAGTGTATTTACAGATTTTTTACAATATTTAAATGATTTTCTTAATAATGTTTTCTTTTCTCTAGCTTATTTTATTGTAAGAATACGGTATATAATACATATAACATGCAAAATATGTGTTAATTGACTGTTACTGGTAAGGCTTCCTGTCAACAGTAGGCTATTAGTAAAGTTTTTCGGGAGCCAAAAGTTAAATTCTATGGAGGGTTGGCTCCCCTAATCCCCATATTGTTCAAGAGTCAGCTGTATCTAAATTTAATACGTGAAGAAAAATTCAAGTTTTAGATGTTTATAAACAGTGTTTTTAGAAAATCCTGGCATTTTGAGACTTACGAGGAAGATAGTTTTGTGGCTTAGAACTGAGGTCAAAAGTGGTTGAAGTATTTATTGGCTTTGATGCTTTGAAGAAATTTCCATAGATTTGATTCAGGAGGATCATTTCCTTTCTAGCAAGTTTTAACAAATATAATCCTTATATACAAATGAATACACTTAAGAACATAGGTGAAAGCTGGAAATATATTAGAACATGTTTGGTAGGGTAACACTATTGGTACAAGAAATGACCTTTCTTTTTTTTTCTTTTTTTTAACGTTTATTTATTTTTGAGAGAGAGAGAAAAGACAGAGTGTGAGTGGGGGAAAGGCAGAGAGAGAGGGAGACACAGAATCTGAAGTAGGCTTCTAGCTCTGAGCTGTCAACAGAAGGCCAGACGTGGGGCTTGAACTCATGAACCATGAGATCATGACCTGAGCCAAAGTTGGATGCTTAACCCACTGACCTACCCAGCTGCCCCAAAAAAATGACTTTTCAAGGATAACTATAGTCTTACAATTTTCACAAATACAGTTTGGAGAAGAAATTGATCTTTTTAAGTTTATTTATTTATTTATTTAGAGACAGAGACAGCACAAATGGGGGAGAGACAGAGAGACAGAGGGAGAGAGAACGAATTCCAGCACAGAGCCTGACACTGGGCTCGAACTCATAAAACCACGAGATCATGACCTGAGCTGAAACCAAGAGTCAGACACTTAACTAATTGAGCCACCCAGATATGCTGGAGAAAAAATGACTTTATGTTAGTCTATTAAAAACCTTGAAAATTTTTATTAATATAAACTAGGTAACAAGACTGATAAAATATGATAAGACACTCAGCTGGACTTTGGTAATAAAATGTGTTTTCAATTGAAGGCCACACATATAACTGCCAAGAAGGACTCTCCAGAAAGACTATCTTTCTGTCTTCTGCAATGACCAATCATATTCCAAATAGTGGTTGCTATGTTAACCTGTGCCAGAGGGAGGACAATGTGTACATATACTGTTGGGGGTTGTTTATTCCTGCAGCGTTGGATATCCTGATACAGCAAGAATGTTGGAGAGGCAGGTTTTTAGGGGGAAATGAGTAGTTTTGAGTAAGTTGAAGTGCTCTATCTATGGAGGTCTGATCAAATCATATATCTTTAATAAAAGTGACCCTGATTTTAAATATAGTGGGATTCACCCATTTTTAGTTTTAGAGACTTGGACTAAACCAGGTTTATGAGGAAAAATCTGAAGTTGCTTGTTAATGTAAATGTAAGGTGGGAACATTCTCAGCAACCACTTGATAGTGATTATAAGCATCTCAATTTTACATTTCAGCTGCATGTCTCTATTGCATAATTTCAGCATGCCCATGATAATCACATGTGTATAGACACACTGCCTTCTCAGAAAATTTCCAAGGACTTCTTCAATGCTTTTAGGCGATAAGCTTTTGGAAATTGTTTTCAAGTCCAGTTCTTTCACATTCTCTTCACAAGCAATTTTTGGGTTGATACTTGTTTTGTTGGATGACAGAGCTCGAAGGGAACCTTTTATTGAGTTCAATGGCAGTTTGATGAAAGTAATATCTAATTTGAATGCATTGGCTCCGAACATTTTCTAGGAAGTGGGGAGGTGCCAGACATCCCCAGAGCTGTCAGATGTACAGTTCCATCAAAAGGATTTAATGTGGAAAGACTGGACTCCAGAATTAGAATATCTGGACCAAAGTATTGGTGTTTTGCTTGTCTGATTGGCAAGTGCACACAAGAAAGTATTTAGGAACCTCCAATCTCACCCTGATGTGCTGAATTTCTCTGTACAATTCCTCTTTGCATCCAAGGTCTCAGCATTGTCTTTGTCATCCTTCCGGTGAGCTTTCCACTCACCTTTCTATCCCTGTGCTTACGCTGTTCCTCTAGTACGATCGTTTCCTTTGTTCCTTCTCCACTTTTCCAACTCTTATTCCTCCTTCAGACTCTGCTCAAAAATTCTTCTTTTCCATGCATGTACTAATGTCTCAGAGAATTTACTTGCAACTTTCCAGGTCCACAATGTTTCTTTCACTTAGTTTGTAAGCTTGTTTGAATACAGGAGGTCCACCTAATCACCTTTACCTCCTCTGTTCCTTGTTAAGAGTCATCATAATGCTTTATACATATATATAGGTGCTCAATAGACTTTTATTAAATTTAAGAGGAGTTATAACAAAATTTTAAGTCTCTTATCCCTCAAAAAATCTTTTATCTGAAGCACTAGGAGCTCAGCAGTTCTTGCACATCCATTGTTCTCAATACCATCCACTATTCATGTGAGGGGATAGAAACAGAAAATTATATTTTTTGTATCTTTATAGTATTTTACATTTTCAACATGCTCTCATGTGTATGACCACATTTGAGGGTCAGAGCAGCCCTTGAGATTGGAAGGGCAAGTGTAATTACTCTTAAGTGGGAAGTGAGAAAACTGAGACAATTGGACTGCTCATATTCTCACCACTGGTCAACAGCCATGTCAGGACCCAATTCTGGTCTCCTGACTGGTGGAATACTGTATTTTCCCTTCTCTCTGTCACACTTCTTCCCCCTACAAGAATTCTTTGCAGTTCCAGCAAGTTCCCAATCTAGGAAAGGCCTCTCTATAGCCCACACAGATTTACTGAGCAGAGTGAATTGTCCTTTCTGACCTATGGCTGCAGAGAGAGCCTTTTCTTACTGCTCTGCTTTGGGAAGCATGTTTCTTTAAAAAGTATGGCTGTGTTGCTTGGTCTTATGTGGCAATTCACAGGACTACTCCTTTGATGGTTTTACTTGATCAACAGCTCACATCAGTGAAACATTTCATCCCACTGCCACTTCAATCTTTTCAAGCAAATGACCGCTTGTTTGACTCAGCTGGCCCAAATGAATGAAGAATTTGTTGAACAACCTGCTAAGCTTGGAGTACTATGTGTAGTACTATCACATACTACTCATACTACTACTGGAGAAGAGTGGCACACCTTACTGAACTCTCAAATATGTATGCTGTGTTCTTAAAAGAGTAGGTTAGTAGAAATAGATTGAGAGCATAAATTTAGCTAAAAAATAACAAGCTCCTGGGGTATCCTGAAGATTAGTACACATTAGTAAAATCTATAGTAACTTTATACTTATTTTGAAAATTTTTATTTTGAAAATTTTATCTAAATTCTAGTTTGTTAATATATGGTACAATATCAGTTTCAGGAGTAGAATACAATAACTTTATACTTTAAAACTAAATGAGAATATTTGTAAAAAACATTAACATTATTTTCAGCAAAACTTACAGACTACTACATTATATTTACTCCATTATCTATATTAAACAAATGCAGATTAGAAAGAATCATAAAAGGACCCCATCCATTCTGTCAACATTTTCATTAATTTTATATATAGTGGTATTGCTGAAGCTTTAATCAGAGCTAGCTGGGCCTACATAACTTCTTTGAATTTCTTTGAAGATTTAAGTTTTACCACTGGAAAGCAGAAGTGCTCAGGTATCTAAATTTTGCCCTATTCCTTGGAATATTTTTTAGGTGGGCCATTCCTATGAATTGGAATGGGTGAGGTAAGGGGATTCATAAATTGACTGCAAAAATTAAGTTACTGGGCATAATAGGATATCAGCTTTGTGGGATAAATTATGTATGAGTCAGTGTATATATTTGTGTGAATTATCTTTAACATAAGACTAATCTATTGAACATCTAAAGAAGCAGTAAAAGTTGAAAGGATTGACACAGGATTACGCCACAGACTACAGAAATGACCACACAGCCAGATGGAGGATAAGCTATTCCACTATTAAAAAAGAAAACATCAACAATATACTCAAGAATCATTTAAAAATTGCATTAACTCACAAAGTCCACAATGATTTATAGTACACTTATACATATATTACTTCATTAGATTCCCATTTTAAAATGTGGAAATTCAACTTTTGAAAGTTTGACAAATATCTTAATTCACACATCTAGTGTATTGGAGCCCAGAATATAGGTTTTCTGGCTCCCTGTTCAATGTTCTTTGCACCATTTTATACACTGTTAAGTAGGTACCCATTATTAAATGTGTATTGGGGATACCAAGAATATCATTGTTCATATGACTGAAGAGCTTATGATCTAATTATGTTGACAGGAAAAGGAAGGGCAAACCTATATGTTTACAAACTTCTTGATATATAGGAGACATTCAATAAATGTGTAGCCAAAGGAAAGAGCTAAGTGCCAAATTAACAAAAGGCAATAAGTACTATATGGATTTGTGGAAAAGAATAACCACTAAAGCAGGCTATCAGAAGAATCATGAGAGATAGGAATAAGAAAATCGTATATAAACGATGTGTATGAAGGGGAGGGCAGATGGTTCCTCTAGGCAGAACCTGACCTAACCAAAGCACAGGGATCTCCTTTTGATTTGGAGAATGACTGGTGGAGTAGCTTGGCTATATACAGCAGAATGTTTATGAAGAAGAGTAATGGGAGTAGAAATAGGGAGTGGAGGAGGATGAACAGGTTGGGGTTAGACTGAAAAAGTAATATGGAGCTAGATATGAAGAACATTTAAGTTTAAATTTAATGATATAGAAAATGCAGAATTTTGCAAGTGTTTTAATTTTGTTTCATTTTTGGTATATTCCAAGATAGAATAGATTTTAATCCAAACAGTTTTAGATTAAGGTTAAAAAACATGGATCTGCTTTTGAAAATGAAATTCATTGAAATATAATTTATGTTCGATAGAGTACATCAACTTAAAGAATACAATGCAATGACTTTTGACAGATCAATATTCTTGTGGAAGTAGCACACCAATAAAGATATAGAATATTTCCATCACAATGCCATGCCCATGAAAATGTAAGGCCTTACTATTCTAAGTTAAATACAGTTACAGGAAGACTAATACAACTGTGGAATATAGGATGGGCTCAAAGAGCTATTGAGACTAGGAAAAACATCAGCAAAAGTACTGTATTATTACAGGTGTGACATGATTTGGGTATCTACTGGGGGTATAGATCCTTGAGGTGAGGATAGAGGGTAGGACCATATTTACTCATGTACTTCAGGATTTCTCATTGGTTACTTCCATTTCACTCTCATATGGTACTGGATTTCAGTTCATACCTTAGCAGAATTCCAAGTTATTTCAGGTCTAGGAGCCATTGGGCTTGCTTGATCAGCAAGTACCTAATCCACAAATGCAGTAAGTCAGTACATACCTAAGTCTGTACATCAATCTCCTCCTGCAAAATTTTTCTAAAGCATAATGTACCCCTTTATTTCCCAGATAAAACCCTTTTAGTGACTTCACACTGCATTTAGATCAAACAAAAACTCTTTATTATGGATAAGATAATTAAAATCTGTAGCTGGCCTGTTTCTTCACACTCTTCCCTCATCATATCTTACCTAGTCTATGTGTCATAATTCTTGTTCATCTTCTGTTATGCCTGGCAGACTTTAATAGTTGAGCCTAAACTCAGGATGGTTCTCAGATCAACATCATATGCCATCAGACTGACCAGAGATGCGTGGACTTTGCAAAGGGAAAAATATGACCTTGAATCCTTCCTTGCCATTCACTAGTTATGGGGCCTGTTG
Source organism: Cryptoprocta ferox (assembly GCA_028646485.1). Classification (NCBI taxonomy): domain Eukaryota; kingdom Metazoa; phylum Chordata; class Mammalia; order Carnivora; family Eupleridae; genus Cryptoprocta; species Cryptoprocta ferox. Next base: position 54,005,243 of record CM053560.1, read on the forward strand.
ATGAATCTCAATAAGCCTCAGTTTTAGTATTTGTAAAATAAAAATGGGATAATAGTACTAACCTCCTGGGTTTCCTATGAGGATTAAGTGAGGTAGCAACATACCTAAGAGCAAGGAATCTGAACCAAGGCTGGCTTGGTTGTATTCTAGCTTTACAACTCATGAGTTGTGTGACCTTGGGAAAATTACTTAACTTTGCTATTCCTCAGTTTCCTCATATGTAGAAGGGGATAAAATCTACCTCATAGGACTTTTGTTAGAACTGAATTAATTCACAGAGATGAGATACTGAGAAGAATGCTCAGCATATAACATTGTGATAGAAGTAATCTATCATTATTACTATTGTAACTTATTATAATAGAAATAAATATATTAATGTTGAAATTATCACAACCTCTATTCCCTGCCCACTACACCTTCAAAGGATCAAGTCTTCTGTATATTGTGGAAACTCTGTAGCTCATTCTTGCTGTGCAAAATCTAGGTGATGGGCTTATTCCCTTCAGAAGAACTGAGTGAGGGCTCAGCTTGTTTTCTCAGCAAGAAAAGGGGGCCCTCTACAGGGACTGTGGAATCATGAGGTCCTGCAGTGCTTTTGGCAGGATCTGTATCAGCAAACAGGAGATGGCGGGGGTCCAGGTGGCTATATTCACCAGAGACAGCCTGTGTCCACAATGAAGCAGGGAGACAGGAAGCGGAGGTCAGAACAGTATGGTAGGGAAACAGCAGTAGAGAAGGAATGAGGAGAATTTAGTAGCTCCCTAGGTTGGGAAACTTTGTGGAATGAGAGAACCATTTAAAAGGACTTAATGAAAAGTTCCCTCTATAAAGGTGCTATGTAAAACTCTCATGTCTCCTTTAAAGGTATCTTCAGGAAAGATCTGTATCATTCGCCAACACTTCCAGAGTTGGACTGTTATTTCTTAGAAATGGATGTGGTATAGAGTCTGGACCACATTGAATTGTTGAAGAGAATTTAATACAATTCCTGGCATAAAGCAGGCACTTGATAAATGGTAGTAATAGCTATAATTGATAGACACTGAATTGTGTGCAGTTTCCTGAAATTTGATGTTGCTTCCTATATACTTTTCCACATTTTTTCCCTTTTGCTTACAATGCCCTCCTCTACTTGTCTATCTCCTGTATTTATAAATTTTCAACTTGTCCTTTAAGAACTATCTAAAGCACCTTTACTTCATTGGAATTGATCATCAGTTTCTCCTTTGCCCCACCACATTTTCTTATATATTCCATTCTTACTCAGCATTACTATGATTCACGCAGTCACAAGTACCAGTCTTGTTCAACTACATGCAATGTTTGTGTCCATTATGGGAAAAACAGCCTATAATTCTTTGACCTGTTTAACAACTCACATTCTCTTCTATACTAAGACTCTCTCGGGCTGTTTTTCCTATGTCTAGAGATATCTTTATCCTGACAGCCTTGGATCCATGAGACCTGAGATCTGGAAACTATTATCCTAACCTTTCAAAGTTGTCTAGGGCTCCCTTCCAGGACCCAAGGCTAATCTCTGGCCTGCACAGGGTGTATAGGTGTAACAGAACTCCACAACACTGTTTGTGAATAATTGCTGAGTAGAAGGTAAGGAAGGCAATGCAATAGAGAATCTGGCAGCTATGACAGGCCAAATAGCCAGAGACTTGAGCTTCAGAGGCAACAGATTAGTCTTGACTCCTTGGTCAGCATAATTTTAATTTTAAATTTTTTTTTGATTACTTGTTGGCCCACCAAGGGGTGGCTACTCCTTGACCAAACAAATAAATAGGCAGAGTAAAAATGCATCCTATACACCTGCTGAACAGGAGTATAATTCTGAATAAGCACTTTCTTTGACTCTTAAATGGGACATGGTTTGGACAATAAGTTATATAGTCACCATATAAATGGATCAATACCAGTGATAAGGAAGATCCACCACTTTCCCATATATGGTGCAATGATTGTCTGGGTGCTCAAGTAAGCACCTAGGATCTCTTCTATTGTCTTAGTCTAGTCTCCCTTAGCTTCTGGATTCATAGAGAGCCACAGGTGTTATTCACATTGCTCCTTTTCTTGTTCTTTGGCTTGACTGACTTCAAAACTCTTGTAAGCATGGTCAGGAACTAGCATCACTGGCTCAGTTGTCAAAAATTGCATCAGTGGCTGAGAGAATGAGGTATAATATATGAGTATAGCCTGAAACATAAGGGTAATTTTTTGTAAATCTGATCCTCCTTAACCTGGCCTCCTACAGAGGAAGATGACCTTCTGCAAAACCAATTGATAAAATAATCAATTCTCTTTTGGTGGAGGTGGTGAGTAAAGCTGGAAGCCTTACTCATACTTACTGGTATACCATACAGTTTTTCTGTTGCTGAAGGGGAATCCCCTTAAATCCCTTGGTCATGTTAGGGGAAGAGCTGATACTCTTCTGACAATTTATGTAGCATGAAAGAGTAGAAAATCAAATTCTGTTCTTTCATATATATTCTGCCCTATAAGGCTTGGAATCCAGCCCCTGATCATGACAAAAGAGGAACTGGTTATCCCCACTTATGAAACATAAAATCCCTAAGAGCCAGGTTCCCTTTACCAGTGTCTAATGCCCGGACTATTGATCCCTGCCCTTCATGGATATGTTTGTCACCCATCCAATTCAGATGGCTTCTTTGTTTTAGTAAGCACAAGAAGGTCAAATCTGTCATTCTCCATATTCCTCTAGATTCTAATCTAGTGAAGACGGTACATTTTCATTTTTGAGGTCATTCTTTTCCAACTCCTGAAACTATCATGATTTGCCATCTGTAACTCACAGTGTCTTTAGAGAAATATCTTCTGCTTCACCCTTTTGCTCTATCAGAAAATTACCTTTCACCTTTTGGCACTGCTTCCCTTGAAGCCATTTCAGGTGGTGGCTGTTTTCTTTTCCACTCTCATTCGCTGTTTGGGCTGGAGGAGGGCAAAGAGTATGGTTGTCCTCCTTTTGCTCCTAGCTGCTTTCAGTTTATTACCCCCTCTCTTACCTTAGCCCTCCAGCTTTCAAAATCTCATGCATACCCAAAAAACAAACAATCCAGTGAAGAAATGGGCAGAAGACATGAAGAGACACTTCTCCAAAGAGGACATCCAGATGGCCAACAAACACATGAAACAATGCTCAGCATCACTCATCATCAGGGAAATACAAATCAAAACCACACTGAGATACCACCTCGCGCCAGTCAGAGTGGCTAAAATGAACAACTCAAGAGACTATAGATGCTGGCGAGGATGTGGAGAAACGGGTACCCTCCTACACTGTTGGTGGGAATGTAAACTGGT
>CM053560.1:54008672-54182600 GCA_028646485.1 Cryptoprocta ferox
ACATGTACCCCAATGTTCGTAGCGGCACTGTCAACAATAGCCAAATCATGGAAAGAGCCTAAATGTCCATCAACTGATGAATGGATTAGTAAGATGTGGTTTATCTATACAATGTAATACTACATGGCAATGAGAAAAAAAGGAAATCTGGCCATTCGTAGCAAAGTGGATGGACCTCGAGGGTGTCATGCTAAGCGAAATAAGTCAGGCGGAGAAGGACAGATACCATATGTTTGCACTCATAGGTCTAACAGGAGAAACCCAACAGAGGACCATGGGGAGGGGAAGGAGGAAAAAGAGTTAAGGAGAGGAAGGGAGACAAAACATGAGAGACTCTTGAATACTGAAAACAAACTGAGGGCAAAAGGGGAAGGGGGAAAGGGTAAGGGGGGTGATGGTCATGGTGGAGGTCACTTGTGGGGAAGAGCACTGGGTGTTATATGGAAACCAACCTGACAATAAACTATAAAGTTAAAAAAATAAAAATAATAAAAATAATTAACAGACAGTAATTATATTTAATATTATTAAAGGAATGAAAGGAAAAAAATTCAGATTATAACAGGAAAAAAAATTCTACCATGGAAAGGAGAGCACATTTGACAAAAGAATTAAGTAGAACTACTAAAAGGGGGGGGGGGAAGTTGCAATCTTTAACATTTAATAGCTATTAGTTAGTTGAAAGATAGTCAAAAACTTTAGAAGGCAGAATCAGTAGGATAAAGATAAAGTAGGAGAAATAATCTAAAGGAATGAGTAAATTGAGAAAACTTATAGGAGGACTTGGAGGAAAGGCATTAAACAACACATCTGTAATAGTTAATTTTAATGAGTCAACCTGACTGGGAAAAGGGATGCCCAGAGAGCTGGTAAATTATTATTTCTGCTTGTGTCTATGAGAGTGCTTCCAGAAGACATTAGCATTTGAATAGATACAGTGAGTAAAGAAGATTGCCCTCACCATTGCAGGTGGGGAGCATCCAATCTGTTGAGGGCCTGAACAGAACAAAAAGTCAGAAGAAGGGTGAAGAGCTCTTTTTGCTTGAGCTAACACATATATCTCCTCCTGTCCCTAGACCCTGGTACTCCTTAGGTCTTTGAACTTGGATCTTGACTTCTACCATCCAGCCCCTGATTCTAGTGTTTTTGGACTTGGACTTAAACCATCAGCTCTTCTGGGGTTCACAGACCTTCAGACTCAGACTGAATTACACCACTGTTTTTCCTCATTCTCCAACTTACAGATGACAAATTATGGGACTTTCTCCACTGCCATAATCACATGAGCCAATTTCCTATAATAAATCTTTTTATCTATTTATCTATCTATCTACTATCTATTATCTATCTATCTACTATCTATCATCTCCTATTTCTTTGGAGAGCCTTGACTAAAATGACATCCATATAAAGGTGCTAAAAACAACTGCTGTTATAGAATCAGTTCTCTATAAATATTTTTACAAAGATAAAATTTAAATTATTTAAAATATAATTTCAATTTTTGTGTTTATATTAGATTATCTAAGTGGCTAGGGACAGAAGAATAAAACATTTAATATGATTTTTATAAAGTGCTCCATAAACCCGATACAAAATTAATGTTTAATCAAAAAAATTTGAAATGAACTGAAACAATAACAGATATAGAGTTAAGAACCTTCAAAATTTGGAGCATGCTATATCATATTTAACAAAACTGAAAAAGAGTAGCTTTTTAAACATATATCCCATATTATGTTGTTATAGATTCTCAACCATAAATTAACTCTTTAGCTTGAAGAAGAAAATATTTCAAGAAAAACTAAAATGAAACAAAAAACTTCCATTGAATAGGATAACTGAGTTTATATTTGTGCCAGTCCATTCAAAATTAATAAATGTCCAAACTACAAAGTCTTAAATAGAAAAGTTGTTACAACATGCAATCTAGAAATTTTATACATATATTGAACATTTTCTGGGGTAGTTTGATATGATATGTATTGTGAAGTAAATAGGCAAGAAACCTCACAAATTTATTGTTGTTTATTTTGCTTGTTTTTATTGTCTTCCATTTATTTCTCTACAGCAGGGAGGTAGGAAAATTACTTTTGTTTAATGAATGAAATGCATTTGCCCCTGAGTTGGATTAAAAAAAAAAAAAAACAACAACTCACAAATCCTGAGTTCACTGGTTTACAAAAAGGAAATAACTGAAGATTGTCTGTCTGAGGGACAAGTTAGCTCAATAAAGAATATTATTACACTGTGATTTCCCTAAGGAAGAGTTTGCCAGCAGTAACCTGAAATCACTCTCCTCAATATAACTCAGAATTCTTCAGTAACAGGAAAAAACTTTACTCTTTCTAGAACTAGAAAGATATGTTGTAGGAAACTTTTAATCGTAAGGAATCTAACCAGAGTAATCAATCAATTACTAATTCAAAGAAATAGTGAACATCTTTAATTACTATTTGAAAGTAGCTATTGACTTATTAAATCTGGATTAACTTTCCCAAATTTCCTAAAACATGTCTAACTGGGGTTTTGTATAATAAAAACAATTCACTTTTGGAGTAATAATTACTCCTTTTTACTGACTTAAAAAAAAGAACTCATATTTTGAGAAGTATATTTTATATGGTTAAATCCAAGTTTCCATTTCAGTTAATTTAATAACTTACATGAGTTGCACTGAGCATATGAAATCTAGTTATGCTGGACATTTCATCTGGGCCTTACCATGGAAAAAACGCTATTAAATAGTACTGGCATATGGCTATCAGACCTTCTCTTTTCTATGTTCAAACCACTCTTTGTTTGGTGGGCTGAACTGGAATGAAAGAACATGAGCTGAATATTTCATACAGTGCTGGTATGTATAATTCATGATCAAATCCTTCAAAAAGAAATAGATAAGAAGTACCGAAGCCATAAATGAAATATTTTTATACTTAGCGGAGGCACTGCATAAAGATCTTTTAAGACTTGTCTGCACTGATACCAGGAAGAATTATGAAAAATAACAAGTCACTAAAAAAGAATCAAAGAGAGACAGAGAAGGGAACTAAAAATTAGAAAGAGAGACAGAGAAAGAAGTAAACAGAAAATAGATCACTCAATATAAATTGCAGAAATAGTTTACTCCCAAGTAATATACGAAAATGTTTGCAAGTTTAGGCTCAAGATATTTCAGTCTGTTATTCACTTCTTCCTTTTCTGTTATGAATGCAAGTTTTTAAAAGAGGACTTTCCAAAATATATTTTTAAAATTTGAATTAAGGATAAGTATGGTCAGTTCATTCATTGACTTTAACATTTATTATTCATGTATTAATTTCACAAATCTGTATTGAGTGACCACTATTTAACTAACCTTCTGGTAGTTGATAGGGGTATAGGTTTTATAAGCAGAGTAACTATATGTATAATGTATTATCCAAACCAGGACACTTTGAATTTGAAAGGGGATGCTGATACATTGTTGTTGAAGAAACAGTTAAAAAATGAGACTGTCTGTAAAAGCAAGGTGTATAAACACCCTGCTTATAAGACTTGCTCTGTTGACTTTTTTCAAAGTCCTATCATTGTACTACAACATGAACATAAAACTATATAAAGTGATACAATACAATTTTAATGTGAGCAGCTCCAGTATAGTAGGAAGTGTGTATAGGATGGAACTCACCAAGTTGTAGGAGGTCATGAAAAGTGTTTCAGAGGAAGTAACTTAAAACTGAGGAAAGGGTTAAATAGCAGTTATGTGGTAATTAAATATGAAGATTAGTAAAACACTAAAAATAAATCCAAAGCCCCCAACCAAACAAATCACCTGGAATAGGAAGAGATTATACAATACCTTCACATGAAATAAATGAAACTTTGTGTGTCTATATTCCCAAAGTCATATAATAGGTAGAAAGAAATGCCTAGTTTGAACTGTAGGTTCACATTATCATGAAAAACTGTTACTGTACCATTGAAAAATTCTGTTAAACTGATAGAGTAATTTAATTTGAAGTAACAATAGAGCCACATATGGCTTCTACATATATATATATACACACACACATATATATATAATGGCATATATATATTCTATATATATATCAGACAGGAGCTTTACACCTCCTTTCTCTAAAATAGAGACCCTGCTATCTGAAAACAAGTTTAAGGCACACTTCGTTATTTTGAAGAGTCACTAGATACTATTTTAATATCTTATCAATTAAGATAAGAAAAAATGTATACATATACATATATATATACATATATATGCAGTTACATAACATATATATAATATCCATCTAATGTTCTAACTAAATTGTTCTTGCAAAAATGTTTTCTTAAAATTCTAAATATATATTTCCATAATCACAACTGTTCTCTCAATATTTTCATTGGGTATACATAGTATTTTATATAACTTAATGGTAATAATAAAAACATTAACATTGAGCTTAAAGAACTGGATATATCCTGGGAAATCAATTCTTGTACATAGGAAGAGTTTAAGAGGCTTCATATAAGGTAGAACTACTAGTTATTATCCAAAAAACCTTGATTCCAAATCCATTCCATGACCCATATGCATATTTCTCTTTATTGCTCCTTAATTTGTTTATCCAATGACTGTTCTAAATTCAATAAGTAAGTATATGTTAAGTTTGGTTTACCTAAGATCACTTAAAAACTCACAGCCATCAGTTTATATCATCATACTTCAAAATCCTTAATCTACATAGTTTCCATCTCTAATATGTCAGCTATCCATCTACATGGCACAACCTTAAAGTCAGGTATTATAGGAAACCGTTTTATTCCCAAGGTGACTCTCATGGCATTTTCTTTCCTTTACGTCCCTTGACTTCCATGGTTTAATTTTTACAGTCAGTCAAAACCTCATATTTTACTTAGTCCACCAATTCCCTTAAACTACACTAATTAGCATTGCTTTCATTATGGCAAATCAGCATCTCCTGCACCCTCCTCCCCAAACTCCCTCATTTCTCTTTCATTGCAATCCTTATCAAGCAACCATGGAGAGCCCTGCCTCACCTGCCACGCTACTTGATATTGGTTATTGTTACAAAGCTGATATGAAGTTAATGTCCTGTGGAATGGTATTCAAATTCCAAAAAACAATCTTTAAATGTTTGTCAATCCTTTCATTTATATTTCTTGGATGGCTGTTTCTGTCCTCGTTCCTGAATTCCTCACATTTTTCTTGCAGCAACATGATCTTAGTTTATGCTGTTATTTCTCCATTTTTCAGCATTCCACTGAAGAGACAGCTATTGAGGGAACACAACTCATTTGAAAACCTGAAGTTTCTGCTTGCAAATTTGCTTATATAAACCGTCTTTATCAGTAGTGTCCCATAGGTTGTGCTTCCCAGTATGTCATTCTGCAGAGTACTAACCTTCAGCTTCACTTGTTAATCTCTGAAGTATCTAATTCTAGCACTCTATTGAATTCTTATTCTCTACCTGTGGGGATGTGTTAGGTAGGGGCTACAGTTGGACATAGCATTTCCTCATTGAGACTTAGGAGAAAACACATCCAGTCCTCCTCAATAGTGCTATTCTGTTTTGTTTTGTTTTGTTTTGTTTTGTTTTGTTTTTTTGTTTTGTGTGTGTGTGTGTGTGTGTGTGTGTGTGCGCGCGCGCACACAATGCCCACTATTTTTTAAGCACTGATAGTTCTGGACTTATTAATTAACCATTTCCATGTCCACCGATACTATTAATGAACACTGTGGGTGCTATATTTAGTTGCTTATCATTTTAGTCTGAAGGGACATGTTCCACTTAATAAAAATTTTAGGTATTATCAAGCAAAGTAAATGTAAATATTTCGTAATTCAGAGTATTTTTTGTCCCTCAAATTACATTGATTTAGAAGTTCATTTGTTCATTCAATAAATATTTGTTGAAAAGGGTGGTATATAATAAACACAAACATAGGTTTCAGAATTATAAAATCTAGGTTTGATTTTCATCTCCCCTACTTAGTAGATATCTGATTTATGTAGATTATATAATCTCTTTGAACTTCAGTTTTAATATCTGAAAAATGAAAGTAATGATTGTTATCCCACAAAACTATGAGAACTAAATTAGAATACATGCCTAAAATATAATGCATAATGCTTAAGACACAGTGGATGTTGAATATATTTTCTTCTTATTACCTCTGTGAAATTCACCTAGGAAAAAAAATACCCAGAGGAAAATATATGTCAACAATAGCATGAAGGCCAAGAGGGGAGAGAGAAAAGTATGAAGTTGTACCATTTTATACTGTATTAAAATATTATAATAATATTGAATACAGTCTTTGATAATTTGAAAATATATAATATAAACACTAAGGCAAGTAACAAAAACAGGTAATATGCTAATAATGAAGAAAAAGGAATCATAAATAATATTAACTTCATCTAAAATAAATTAGAACCAAAAGGGGAAAAAAGGATCGAATAAATAGAAGTAGATTTAAACACAACCAAATCAATATTAACATTAGAAGTAAATTAAACCTCAATTAAGTATTGCAACTAAAATAAAATATTACCAGGTTGGATGATAACAAAGCAAGAAGCAACCATAATTTGTCCATGTTAGGTAAAAAAAGGAACCATGTTATGTTAAAAGGCATCAGTAGCTTACAGAAAAAAAATATGTCATACTAATACTAATAAAAAGAATGAAGACTGGCTATATTAATATCAGAAAGATAGATTTCAGAAACAGAAAGCATATAACTAAAATAAAGAGACCTTTGTGGGGGGCACCTGTGTGGCTCAGTCAGTTGAACATCCAACTTCGGTTCAGGTCACAATCTCACGGTTCATAGGTTTGAGCCCCACATTGGGCTCGTTGCTGTCCCCATAGAGCCTGTTTTGGATCCTCTGTCCCCTTCAGTCTCTGCCCCCACTCTCCCTGGTGCTCTATCTTTCAAGAATAAATAAAACATTTAAAAAAAGAGACTTTGTGGAGTGCCTGGTTGGCTCAGTCGGTTAACCATACAACTTTGGCTCAGGTCATGATCTCATGGTTCCTGAGTTCTAGCCCCATGTCAGGCTCTGTGCTGATAGCTCAGAGTCTGGAGCCTGCTTCAGATTCTGTGTCTCCTTCTCTCTCTGCCGCTCCCCTTCCATACTCGTGCTCATTCACTCTCTCTCTCTCTCAAAAAAAATTATTAATTAATAAAAAAAAACAAAAGAAAACATTAAAAAATTAAAAAAGAGACCTTGTCAAAATAATGACTAAGGATGCAATTAAAAAACATAAATCAAAAACATAAACAAAATGTTTATACATCTATTAACAGAGCTAAAAAAAGTAAAAAGTTATAAAAGAATGAAAAGATAAAATTGGCAAGAAATTATCAGAGACCTCATCACTTGCTCTCAAAAATTGACAGTTCAAATAAACAGAAAATCAGTAAAAATATAGTAGACTTGAATAATATTATTAACTTTTATTAATTAAGATTTATAGAACACTCTATTCAACAACAAGGTGCACAATTATTCAACATGCAATTTGATCATTTACCAAAATATACCACATTATGGACTGTAAAATAAGTCTCTATAAAAATTATATCACACAAAGTATGTTTTCTTATTACAATGAATGAAATTATAAATCAGTAACAGAAATTATATCTTAAAAATCTAAATTATTTTTATTTTATTACTTTATTATATATATAATATATATATATATATTATATATATATATATATAGAGAGAGAGAGAGAGCACATGAGCAGGGGAGAGGGGTTGAGGGAGAGAGAATCTCAGGCAGGCTTCATGCTCAGCATGGAGCCAGGTGCAGGCCTCAATCCTACCCATCACAACCTGAGCCGAGAGCAAGAGTTGGATGCTCAACTGACTAAGCCACCCATGCACCCCTCAACTAGTTTTAACTAAATTAAAAAAAAAACAACCTAAGTGTCAAAGGAAGAATGGCAATGGCTATTAGAAAACATATGAACGGAATGAAAACGAAGTAAACCAACAAATAAAACTGGGATGCAGCTAAAGCAGCACTAAAAAGAAATGTAAAAAGAAGTGCATTAAACATTAACATTAGAAAAGAATAACCTAAGATTACATTTTAAGAAAATAAAGATATAAAAATTAACACAAAGTAACAGAAATTAAACACAAAGTAAACAGAAGGAAATAATACAGACCATAAGGTATAACCAATAACATAGAAGATATAAAAAGGCAGTGTTTCTTCCCCTCAGCACTGTGGATAGTTAGGCTCAAGATTTATTTGTTAGGTAAACTGTTCTGTACATTGTGAGATGTTTATTTTTTTTTAATTTTTTTGTTAACATTTATTTATTACTGAGAAACAGGGAGAGACAGAGCATGAGTGTGGGAGGGGCAGAGAGAGGGAGACACAGAATCGGAAGCAGACTCCAGGCTCAGAGCTGTCAGCACAGAGCCCCATGAGGGGCTCGAACTCACCAGCAGTGAGATCATGGCCTGAGCCAGGGTCAGATGCTCAATCGACTAAGCCACCCAGGCGCCCCCATTGTGAGATGCTTAGAAACATCCTTGCTTCTGCCCACTAGATGACAGTTGCACTATTTTAGGTGTGACCTAGAAAGAGCATCTCCAAGCATTCAAACACTGCCAGATATCCCCCCAAGAGGCAAAAATGCCTCTTCCCTCTGCCAGTGAGAACAACCACTCAAACCAGACAATAAATAAATAAATAAATAAACAAACAAACAAATAAATAATCATAAATGATCTTATGGCCATTATCAGAAATAAGAAAAGTGAAATCACCTATATGATAATTAAAGACTAATAAGTTAATATTTGACACCAATTTATAACAATAAATTTGGTAAATTACATAAAAAGGAAACTTCTTGAATGAGACCCACTGTCAAAGCTCACACAAGAAGAAATAGATAACTCAATAGCCCTATATCTGTTGAAAAAAAATCAAAACAGGAATTGTAGTTTAAAATATACCCACAAAAATCTTTAGTCCCACATGGCTTCACTTGAGGTTTTTTCCAAGCATTATAGGAAGAAATCATATCAATTTCACATAATTATTTCAGAAAATAAGAGATGGAATAATCACTAATATATTCTATGAGGAAGCATTATACTCATACCAAAATTAAAAGTAAAAAAAAATCAAGAAAGGAAAACTACAGATAAAATCCCCTCTTAAATACAGATGCAAAAATTCTTCACTAAATTTTAGCATATTGATACAAAAATAATAGTCAGGCCCTGGCATAAAGGAATTGGTTTTCTTATTTGCACATTCTTTTTGTTTTTGACCCATGTGAGAGATTGTAACTTTCCACTGTTTTTCATTCTGGTAATTTTGCACTATTCACAATAGACCAGGATTCTTCATGTAAATTTCAGTGGAAAGTAATAACAAAAAAATTTTAGGAACTACTACTCAGATCCATTTTATATAGGAATTATATCTGTAGATTTTTGTGTGTGTGTATGTGTGTACAAATTCGAGCAGAAGTACTCTGTAATATAAGGTGGAAGTCAAAATAAAACTAGATCTCTTGGGCCTCCATCAAATAAAATATATTTTTTTAATTAGTAGAGGCTTTTCACCATGATAGCCAAAGTGACAAAGCTGGCTATCTTTCCAAAGAATATTTCAGTTTATTTCCATGTTCCTTTAAAAATATTAAAAATCACAAGGGTGCCTGGGTGGCTCAGTCAGTTAAGCGTCCAACTTCAGCTCAGGTCATGATCTCGCAGTCCCTGAGTTTGAGCCCCATGTCGGGCTCTGTGCTAATAGCTCAGAGCCTGGAGCTTGCTTTAGATTCTGTGTCTCCCTCTCTCTCTACCCCTCTTCCTCTCTCTCTGTCTCAAAAATGAATACATTATTTAAAAAAATAAATATTAAAAATCACAGCTAACCAGATTTCTTCTCTCAGACTACATTCCTCAAATAAAGCACAGAAATATTCTTTTCCAAGTTGGTAGCTCTAATTTGGGTTTCAAATATATCAGGATATTATGCAAAATACAGATCCTAAGCAACAAACATGAAGTAACTTTATTATAAGTGTACTAAATCCTAGGATTAATACACTTAAACTAGATTCACTAGGTCTTAAAAACATGACTTCCCACACCCCTGAAAGATCTCAGTAGGTGCCAGAGTATTGTTTACTCTCACATGGAAGCTGTTTTTCCCTTTTTCCCCCACAAGACTTATTGTAGGGACCATCTCAGAGTAATATTCTTCTTCAGGTATAAATGACATACTATAAGCTGAGTATGATTTAATTATATTTTTGAACATATTTACACATATTTCGGACATGAAATTTTTGCCCACCCCAAGATCACAAAGATTTTTTCCTTTTTTATTTTTCTAGATGTTTTATAGTTTTAGGTTTCCCTTTAATCTCTGGATCATTTTGAGTTAATTTTCCCCATGGTGTAATGTATGAAAGTTAATTTGTCTCAAAATGATGTGCAATCAATCTAGCACCATTTTTGAAAGATTATCCTTTCTCCATTGAATTACTTTTGCAATTTTGTCAAAAATTAACTGAATATATATATTTTCATATTTATATCTTTATCTGATTGAAGAGTATAACTAATGCTTTTTTTAAAATCATGAATAAATTGGATTTTGTCAAATGCTTTTTATGTATCAATAGAGATGGTCATATGATCACACTTTCTTTTTCATTTTGTTATGGTAATTTTTTTGGCTAAATACTTTTCTATTTCTTTTTTAATATCTTTCTTGAGTTATGGGTTATTTATAAGTTTGTTACTTAGTTTCTATATATTTAGTCAATTCCCAGAGATCTTTTTGTTATTGATTTCTAATTGAATTCTCTTATGACCAGGAAGCATATTTTGAATAATTTTATTCTCTGGATAATTTTAACTAGAGTATTAACTAGAGAAAAAAATATATGAAAAAAGCAACTTATATTCCACAAGAAGCCTAATACCCTTCATATTAAAGAGAGCTCGTTATTGTCATTAGACAAAAACCAATTATGGGGGTGCCTGAGTGGCTCAGTCAGTTAAGTGTCCAATGCTTGATCTCGGCTCAGGTCATGATATCAGGGTTCATAAAATCAAGATTGAGTCCCCACATCCATTTGGAATTTTCTCTTTCCCTCTCTAAATATCACAGCTTTAAAAAAAACCCCAAAAAACAAGTATGCCCCAATTTAACAAGTGGGTACATTTATAAGATATGGAAAAAGAAATACAATAATCGTTAAGAGTTTGAAATGGTGCTCTATTTCACATACAACAACAAAAATACATATAAAAGTATACCAATTGATTGCCTACCAGTCTTCATTAAGATAAAAAAATCTTAATGATGTGCTGTGATGTAAATAAGCTGTTTTTATAAAGCATACTCTATTCATATCTATTAAAATTATAACAGCATACTATTAAATCCAGCAATGCTTCTCATAGGTATTTAGCCTGCAGATATATTGGCAGATATGTGAAATAATGCATGTACAATTTTATTCTTTGCAGAATTACAATTGGAAACAACCTAAATATCCTGGAGAAAAACCATGGTTAAACAAAGCATTGTGTTATCATAAACTAGGAGAGATACAGCCATAAAAATAATGCTGAATCTCTTTGTAATGACACATAGTCTTCCAATATACACTAAGTGAAAAGCCAAAATGAAAAACTATATTTATTAACCCACAATAATGCTTTAAGAGATCAATAATAAAAACACCTGTTTATCATTAAATATTTCTGTAATAATTTTTAAAATTTGACAATATTAATTGCCTCCAGTAAAAAGAGTTGTTTCCATGGAAAGACAAAGGTGAAGGTCACACTTTCTCTGTATATCTCATTAATTCTGTCACTTGAATCCTATGAATATATTATCTATATATAAAACTGTTATTGATACAGGATAAATATTATTATAAATAATTCATTTAACAATAAAAATATTTTCTAAATAAAATATTTATTACTTATATGTATATAGTTTTCTATATATATGAAGTTTCTAAAAATATACACAAAACACTGGCAATATCAGTTGCCTCAGGGACTGTTCAATAAATATTATTTTATAACATTTCAATTTGAAGTCCTGTAAATAACTTAAACATTTTTAATACAGTAAGGTATTAAGATTTAAGTATTAAGAAATGAGATAAAGTTGCAAGGGTCCAGATTAGATATGCAGCCAATGTTCAATTTGTGTAATTTCCTTGAACCACTGTTCTTTTGTGGTATAGGAAAGCTAGTGGTTGAGATTGTTTTGTGAGTTAATATCTGTGTGTGTCATTTTAAAAATTACCTACGTTTTTCTGAATTGATTACATTTGTCTGTGGGCAAATGTGTCATTAGTATGTGAATAATAATCTTTATAAAAATGCTAATCCTTTTCTTTTTTATGTTTCAAGTTTTTATTTAAATTCCAATTAGTTAACATATAGTGTAATATTAGTTTCAGGAGTAGAATTTAGTGATTCACAACTTACATAAACACTCAGTGCCCTTCACATCAAGTGTCCTCCTTATTACTATCACCCATTTAGTCCATCACCCACCTCCCCTCCAGCAACCCTCAGTTTGTTCTCTATAGTTAAGAGTCTTTCTTATGGTTTGTCTCTTTCTCTTTTTTTTTCTTTCCCCGATATTTATAAGTTTTGGTTTTTAAACTTTACCTTTGAGTGAAATCATATGGTAATGGTCTTTCTCTGACTGACTTATTTCATTTAGCATAACACACTCACTCTAGCTCCATCTACATCATTGCAAATGGTAAGATTTCATTCTTTTTTATGGCTAACTAATATTATGGTGCAACCACTGTATGAAAACAGGATAGAGGTTCCTCAAAAAGTTAAAAATAGAACGACCTTATGACTCAGCACTTGCACTACTAGATATTTACCCAACGGATACAAAAATACAGACTCAAAGGGGCACATTTACCCCTATGTTCGTTCATACCAGCATTATCGACAATAGCCAAATTATGGAAATAGGTCAAATGTTGACCAACTTATGAATGGATACTGAAGACAAATGCTAATCCTTAAGAAGAAGAGTGTCAATGACACAGAGTGGAATAGGTGGAATACTTATTTTAGGTAGGAAAGTTCAGGAATTGGGGAAGGCCTCTCTTAGGTATTTGAGCAGGGAATGAATAAAATAAAAATGAAACATGAGAAGATCTGGGGAAACAAATTCCAAGAAAAGGGAAGAGAAAGTATAAAGATCCTGGTGTTTTGATGCAGGAGGTTTGGCACCTTCAAGGAATAGTAAGTGGATTAGACTAAGCCCAAGTGAATGAGGAGCAGGGAACTAAATATAGTCACAGAGGTAGTTAGGGACCCAACCTGGTTGAATCTTGTAAGTCATGGTAAAGTATTTGGTTGTATTTAAATACTTTAAGTAAGTATTTAAATTCATGGGGCTGGGTGAAATCACCTAATGAGTGACCACAGAGGGAAAGAAAGACAAATGACTAAGCCCTGAGTGACTCTAGTATTTAGGAATTAGGATCCATCAAAGGAGATAAAGAAGCAGCAGCCAGGGCAGTAGGAAAACCAGAATAAAGTAGTATCAGGAAGACTGAGAAAGAGGAAAATTTTTCCAAGAAAAAGGAGGGATCAACTGTTTCAAATACCACAGGAGCTGAACCATCACTCTTGAAATCATACTTACTGGTCTGCTCCTGTCAACCATGCATCCCTAGCCACCTCCCCACCACTCCTGCATCCTCAGTGTTGAATTTGAACTAAGACTGCCTCCTTCAGAACTCATTACTCTCAGAAGATGAAAATGTCTCCAATTTCCTCCTTTCCTCCATCTTCCTTCCACTGCTTATGCAATTTTCCATATTCTCCTTTTAACAAATGAATTTAGGTGACAAATAACTATAATTCCATTTAAAAACTGGCATATGGCTTAAGCAATACCATCTGTAACCTCTTAAACCAATGAAGAAAGATCAGGAACATCAACTTTCTTTCATAATAATAAAGAATAATACACTGTGACTGGGTGTGGTTTATCCCAGAAATACCCGATTTAATTACGATGTGTGACTTTGTACTAATACTAGTTTATTATTTATCAAATTACAACATTGAAACATTAAATATTGTTATTATACTTGCCCAGCACATAATCATTCTATAAAACTATGTAAATTTTAAATATTTGACATAAAGATAAAGTTGAGAATTTCCATAGAGAATTTTTTTGAGACTCAGTGAGATTGAGGCCAAGTTTGATGGCTTATGTCCACCTTTTCTTCTCCCTGTTCAATATTGTAATATACAGATGACATTTGGATTTTTTTAAACCAATTGCATACTTTAATTTGTCTGTGGTTTAAAAATATTGCTCTGTTCCATGGGAACAGACCTTTGAGGCATTATATGGGGAATGCATTAAAGAGCAATCTCTATAGATGCTTACATAAAATAAGTTCATATAAGAGAAATTATTTTTACATATGTTTCCCAATGTAACTATGGTAAAATAAAAACTTAAATGTGTATGTACTCTACTGTAATAACGTTAAACACTTTAAGCATTTAACTAAGATTTGGCTGTTATCCACCAAACTCATTGCTCCAATAGTCTTTCTCAAAGTATTCAATCTAGCTGAAGATTCTCATTAGCATAAAAGTGATATTGAGAATGTAATTTTTGGATTTACAAACAAAAATTCTATCAACATATATATAAAATCTTTCAGCTACACTATGTACTTACTCAAGGCTCAATTTATTACATCCTTAAAAAAGAGATAATGTCACATTCAGTAAATCATATCTGAGGTATCATTGAAATATTAATTACTTCTAAAAAGATTATAATAAATACTTACATGTGCCTGAGAAATTCTTACATTTTTGCAAGTCTGACCTCCACGTTTTTTTTTTAATTTGAGAGAGAGAGAGAGAGAGAGCAGAGGAGAGGGGCAGAGTGACAGAGAGAATCTTTAAGCAGGTTCCACACTCAGTGCAGAGCCCGACGTATGGCTCGATCCCACGACCCTGAGATCATGACCTGAGCTGAAATCAAGAGTCTGACACTCAATGACCTGAGCCACCCAGGTGCTCCTGACCTCCATATTTTGTATATCCACACATACACACATAGACACACATATTGTATTTACATATACACAATATATAGACGTGCGCATAATTTTTCTCAGGAGTCACACATTTAGAATATAATAAAACTAAATATGGAAAGTGAGGGGAGAACAAATAATTTGAAGAGAATTTGAAGTGAAAATGCCATACTCTTTGTGAAGTGGCAATATAGTTATGTTGGTAAGAATGCGGTCTTGTTATTAGCAAATACCAGCAGATTAAGCTTGAAATATAATAAACTCTCTTTTGGAGTTTGAGAATTCATTTGTTCATATATACATTTACTGTAGCATAGTCCTATTCTGAGGCTAGTGGTCTTGTTAAACTTTACTTTTATCTTCTTCACTGTGACAATTGAAGCTATACCTAAATAAATTTAAAAGCCAAATTTTAGAATGACTCCAACTGAATCAGTGACTTCAAATAGAGAGAATGATTACATCAGGTATGCCATGCCCCAGAGATTACTTCAATATGAGAAAACTCACTTCACATTCCAAAATGATATTCTGAAAGAAACAGACATATGTAAAATAAATTCCACATCCTAAGTTTTGATATTTGTAAACAAACCAGTTACTCTTTACAGCAACAAAAACATTATGCCACCAAGTATTTTGAATTTTTACTCTCTATCAAAATCCAAGAAAGTTATATTAGATCAAGTTAGCCTTACACTTATACATCAAAGCAAACTAATGATTTGGGAAATTCTAATCATTGTATGAATATGAATATAATTATAACCTATTAGCAGGAAATTTAGTGGTTAATTCTGCAATTGTTTAATATGGCATACATTAAAACTTTTTTCTAAAAGAATATCAGTTTTCTTCTTCTGGTGAATTAAGGGAATTACCCTTTTCTATCCACTATCAGTTAGCTGTAGCCATGTAGTTTTATCTGTCCAATCAAAAATAAATGAAAGTTTCATTTTCTATTTTCTCTTCCCCTGCTGTGGTAGCCCTGTTGACATGGAAGATCCAACAGCATGCATACCTCATGGATTATATTCAGCCTAATTGACCTGGACATTATAAGATAAACAAGAAGTAAACTTCTGGTATCTTAAGCCAAAGAGATTTTTTTCATGAGTAGCAGCTAGCTGATTCCCAAATATACAGCTATTATTCTCAGAAACTAAGGAGAAAGACAGACAGACAGGGAGGTGGAATTCTAAAAGGTATTGAAGAACAAAATGATATTTAAATGTGAATATAATTCCCATTAGGTAGTGTCATATACTTTGAATCATATTATTTTACAAATTCAAAAACATGCAGATTCAATATAAAACACTTAAAAAGAAATAAAAGCTACAACCAAAGAAACACCTCAAATTCTGAAATACTTCATACCAGAATCTTCAAGAATTCTTGTAAAGATTCTAGTATATGTTCTCCCAGTCATTTTTTTAAATGGACATTTTGTCTCCTTTCTGGTGGACCTGGTTTTAAACAATTGGAATAGATTCTGAAAAACATTAGCAGAAAATCATCCTATTGGAAAGATACTGGAGAGTTCATAAATCCAACATAATTGTTGGTAATTCGGGAAATTAGTCAGGGACTGAGAGAGGTTATATCACAAAGAACATAGTTAAGAACATAACCTACAGTCTGGTTTGGAAAATTTCACAGGAAAACTGTTGTCTTCTGAACCAGCAAGCACCACAGTACCTGGTCGCTGTTATCTCTTTTATGAGCCTTCATATTGTAGTGAATTCTCTAAATAATATATATCCATTTTTTCTTTTAGTGTCATTGAACAAATGATCAATATCACAGACTAGAACATCAAGGAAAGAAAAGGAGTATACAGACCACTTATGACTAACAGAATTGGGTCAGAATCTTATTTTAGGATTTAGGCTAGGTAGCAAAAAACATAGTAAGAGTTCACTACTTTAAAACAAAACACACACACACACACACACACACACACACACACTATGAGTATGTTTCAAAAAAATCAATTATGCTTTTAAAATTCTATAGATTTTTTCTTTTATTTGACTCAGTAGAATTCTTTTTTACATGATATTTATGCTGCAAAATAGCTCACCTTAGTGATTCAAATAAAACTATCTAATGAATCCCATTGAGTTTTCTTTTTTTGCTTTAAAAAACTATAATAGTATAACATTACAAATATTTTAAATTTTTCTCTTAAAATTAAACTCAGACATATTGATTTCTGAGTAAAGGGGAAATATATTAATATGTATTAGGATAAGAGTTAACAGCATTCAATCATATTGACTGCAAATATTTAATCAATAAGCAGAGCGGGAGAGAGAATGAAATGTAAAACTCCTCTTTTATTCAGTCCTCACAATTCTCATGAGCCCCAACAGGAAACTACTCATAAAAGTTTAGTGCATATATTTCCAGTCTTTTTTTTTTTAAGCTACTTGTGAGAATTACATATGAACTGTTTTGTAACTTCATTTATTTGCTTAATATATCTTGGTAGTATTTCCATTAATAAAGTTCAGAAAGGTCTAACTCATATAAGTCATTCTTTTAGGTGTCTATACAGCATTACATGACACATTTGGTACATTATTTATGTATACACAACTTGACAGGTATTTAATTTGTGTGTTTTTCAACTTTTAATTATTATAATTCTATATATGACCAACCATATGAAAATGCTAATATTTAACCATACTTAAATGAAAATAACTATGAAATGAAATTATCATGTGGCTCCATATGGTACTGTTGGAGAAAGATTACAACAAATATTTGAACCACCAATTGCGTGGCATGTACTTATATGTATATCCTTTTTAAAGATTCCTAAAGCTGGAAATGATGGAGGAAACAGGAAACATATTTTAATCTTTTGATTAGTAATGTATGCATAGATAAGTCCATTACTATTATCTACTCTCACAAATAGTTTATTTTATTTATTTTTTTTACAGATGGCTTTATAAGTCTACCATTGTTCTGTGTCTTCCTCAATACCAGGTTTCATTATACTTTACTGACAAACTGATAGACAAGAATACATTGCCAAAATGTTACTATCACCACACATTTTCCTATAAAAAAACATTGCCAATCATTTTAACTTTTTTTTAGCTGATGAGCAACAACTTATATCTCACTTATTTCCCTATATTTTCAATACCTTCTGATTTTCCATTTTTTAAATTGAAATTTGTGTTGAGATCATTGTAAATTTACTTGCAGTTGTAGGAAATAATAGAACTGTCATGCTCTTTACACATTTCCCCCTAATGGTAACATTTGGCAAACTGTATTTTAATATCACCACCAGGATATTGATAGCAATACAATCCTCCAATCTTATTTAGATTTCCCCATTTTGAACATATGCATATATGTGTGTACCTCTACTGAATTCCTTATAATTTTTTCACTTGTACATGTTTGTATATTTACTATCAATATCATTATTCTCAGCAAAGATCTATTTTATAACATATCTCTTCCTTCCCATCTCTGCCAATACCTAATTCTTGGCAATCACTAATTAATCTGTCCTCTACTTCCAAATATAAATGTATTAAACAATATGAAATCTTTTTGGAATTGTCTTCTTTTTCCATTCAGCAAAATCTTCTTGGGGTCCATCCAAGAAGTTGTGTGTATCAATAATTCTTCCCTTTTTATCGCCAATGTAGTATTTCAGGATTATGTGTGTACCACAGTTGAGCATTTACCTGTTGAAGGAAATTGTGGCTGACTGCAATTATTGGCTATTACAAATAAAGTTGTGGATATTGGTGTGTAGGTTTTTTTTTGTGCGGTCATGTTTTTATGTCTCTGACATAAATGCCCTAGACTGAAATTGTTGGATATTATGATAATTTTTTGAGTAATATTTTAAGAAACTGCCAAATTTTTCTAATGTGTAAAAGTTGTAAATTTGTTTGCTCATAATCAGAATTGTTTTTATTTCTTCGATGATGGTTAAAGTCATATAAAATTAAACCTAAGCTTACTATTAAGATTTTTTTCCCAGGGCCTTCCTGGATGGCTCAGCAGGTTAAGTGACCAACTCTTGATTTAGACTCAGGTCCTGATCTCACAGTTCATGAGAAAGAGCCCAGCACAGAGCTTACTTTGGATTCTCTCTCTCTCTCTCTCTCTGCCCCTCCCATCCTCAAAATGAATAAGTAAAATAAAATAAAAGATTTTTCTTTCCAGAAATTAGGATAGTCAACTGTTTAAATTAGATTATAGACAGATGGTCAACAAACACTTTGTTCAATTGTAAGTGATCTATTTACAATATTTTAGTATTCAATTTTTTTTAACCAAAACAGAGCTAAATCTAAAATCATTCACTCTAATTATTTTTAAGGCAATGTTTTATATGTTGCTTCCATAAATTTCATAATTTAGATTTCAATTGTAATCATCATGATTATCATCTTTCTTTTTCTGTTTTATATTTTAGTAATACTATTCTTAAAGATAATAGCTTTCAGAAAGTCAATTCGTGGCACTTGGGACACTCATGGAAAAAGTGCCAAACCAAGTGTAATAGAACTTAAACAAAATAACTAGTAATGAGTAACCAAATAGGAATTAATTGGCCGGGAGAATCAATTTTGAGTTAAAAAGTAGTTTGCCTCAGTGATTTTCATAGCTCATTGAACAGCTACCATTGTTTGCTTTATTTCCATTTGGGTAGTTGTTCTCCAAGCTAGACTAAAATTATGGTTAGACTTCCTCCACACATGAGGACAGCCAGGTAAAGTCTAAGTATGCAATAAAGCTAAGTTATTAGGTGTTTCCTTCCAGGGTAACTTAAAGGTAAAATAAATAAGAAATCTGATAGACCAAAGGATTAATGGCCACAGAGTGAGATTATCAGCTCTATATACATATCAGGGACATTTGTAATAATCAATTGTATGGCGGTTTCTTACATCATTTTTATTAGTGTGTGCCTCAGGTGTGTCCTGAGAGAGGGACAGTGTTTAATAAGCATTTATTTTCAGACACAAATTTTCATATATGCCCTAAAAGTCTCCCAAAGCAAAATTGCTTCCAAGTTCTCCCATAGTCTTTGTTGCATTGTGGGGCAATCTCAAGTTCTTTTATGAGAAAAAAATATTGATCTTATCTGTTGGCAACATGTTTTTGTGTATATTTAGTTAGTATTTTTCAATATGTAAGATTATTCAGTATATAATTCATATTGCCTTTCTCTTTAGGTTTACTTTAAAATCATGTTTTTCTTTGTGTAAGCAAAATAATAGAACTTATAATTTAGTCTCTTGTTAGAATCTTTACTATTGGAGTAGGTGAATTTCAAGACATGTTAAAGTTTTCTGGGAAATTATTTCATCGAGAGATTTACTGTTTTTAATCTACATGCTCTAAGTTATCTCTATTGTTAAAAAAGAGTTATCCTTGTGGTTTATTATATCATATATATGTGCTTCATTAAAATTAAACATTATTATTGAAGTACTAGTTCTAACAAATATAGTTATATTATGAAATAATTCCTTAAAATGTTTCTATAAAAAACTCTAATTAAAAAGATGTAGATCTTATCTTAAAATATTTGCATTATTAATTTGTCTCGGGTTTTAATGGCAGTCAGTATAAATGAATGCTTCTACAAACAACTCTCTTTCTGAATGCTTCTCATACTATTCTTAAAAACAGAAACAAACGGAGACTAGCATCAAAAACTTCCCAAAGAGACAAACACAGTTTAATCATATAAACAAAGCTTAATTTAGGTTATTTTGCAAAGCCAACATGACCTGGATCATTTCTTGCTTGTGCCTCTGGAAATGATAAACAAAACTTGAACTATTTCCCAAGGTTTATATGTGGTAACCACTGAAAATTGTAATATCATAGCCAGCCACTGAGATGAGTTAACAGTCACTGTTTTCTCACGATGTAAGCTGCTTTATAACAATATACCCCTGAGCCTTATTCCACATTTTGGTTTGATTGTTCCTGGCTTGAAAACTGTCTTTTAGGTGGGTGCACAACAAATTTTCACTAATTACTATTTTAGTGATTCATGGGTTTTACTTTAGCTATTTTGAACATCTGACAATATATAACTCAATGCTTTCCCAGTTTTGCTTTGTCTGCGGGTATGATCTGAATTTGTCATTCCATTGAAGTTTTCGATATGTTCTAATAAAACTTATTGAAAAGTGATAGAAATTTTTTGTCCTGTTGAACATATGTGAGGGATAAACCTCAGATAAACCAAGATAATTCACACATGAGAAAAAAAAAAACAGACTATAGAGTTAAGTAGATAAATGGTAAAAGGAAGAATATAATCCATTCTGTTTACATGATTTATGGCATTTGAAGAAAAATTAGTATTTTGCAAAGGTATTGATCATGAAAAGGTTATCCATTTTGTTTTTCTCCCCTCCATCTGAGACAGTGATGAAGTGTTACTCTTTTGTTACCTAAAACACCAGACTTTATAAGTGGATCTGTCTGCTACTAACTTTTCTCAGGCAAAAGGATAGGAAAAACATTCTACTCATTTTATTTCTATCAAAACCAGCTAAATGGAAGATCTATATTTTGTACACATTGTATTTAGACACTTTGTATACAAAGATACTTTTTATTAAATATTAATTTAATCTTAGTTACCAGTTGGAATATCTTAAATATATTTTATAGTCAATTTTGAGAAAGCAAAGATTAGATAAAAATCAGAGGGAATTACCAAAGACGCTTCTGATAATATTATTTCAGTCTGATAAAGTTTCTCTTTGTTTAAATCATCTTTTATACACAATAAGGTAAATTGTGCAGGCTCAAACTTATTTTCCTATTACAGAGTTCTTTCAAGGAAGGAAGGAATAGAGAATTAAAAATGGTGGTTTTATATCTATTTTTTCATGCTTTTAGATATATCTTTATATATTATAAACCATTTGAACTACTTTTCCTGTAATGTTCCAAGTAAAAATCCTTATATGTGACAAAAGTAAAGGAAGAATACATTAAATAAGAATAGAAACACATGGTACACCTTTATATAACCCCCATGACTATGTTAACAGTTAGGTAAAAATGTGTACACTACAGGCATGGGAACTGGAGATCATGTAATTATACAGAGATTTGAATCCCAGTTCTGTCATCCCAGTTGCTGTTTTGTTCATGCAGGCACCCTTCTGAGCTTAAGTTTCCTCATCCCTAAGTGGAAGTAATGATGCTCTGTTATTGCAGTGTTAAGGTATCCTGAGAGGATATGTGTCCTGTGCTCTATTAACCCCATCTCCACATTTTTTACTTTGAATGTTAGGACACATTTGATGCTGTGTCCCTCTTGATGAAGATTTACCTTGAATGAAAACACTATAATACAGTAAAAATTAAATCATCAATGCAATATTTTTTAAACCTAAGACTTGTGGATGATAATAGGTAAAATAGTTTTATGCCACCTTGGATAAAATTCTCTATAATCTATCCTCCTTGTTTGAGATCAATTTATTTTCTAGAAGATGAAAATACTTTTTCAAATAAATTTTTTGCTTTTATAAGAACATATTCTGCCTTTGTGGAAACTCAGGAGAACATCATATGGACAACCAAGTGTTGTTTTATTTCACAGAATATATGTGAGGCGAGTGTAAATTCTCAACAGACTTGGATACCTGGGATAGACCTGGATATGTTTTCCCTTTGCAATGGACCTGAGATCTAGAGTAATTTTACTTTGAGTGAACACAAGCTTTGCTAGGAAGAGCTGCAAGAGTGCCTGCTCCATCCTAATTGATTATTGCCACACCTTTTTTTTTTTTTTTTTTTTTTTTTTTTTTTGGCAACTGTAAGTAGAACAGGTTAAGCCATAAAAAGGGGTTTTGGGGAGAGATGAAAATGTTTTGGAAATAGATAGAGGTGATGGTTGCACATCATTTTGAACACACTAAAAGCTACTGAACAGTTCACTTTAAAATGATTACAATTAAGGGCACTTGGGTGGCTCAGTCAGTGAAGCATCCAAGTCTAGATTTCAACTCATGATCTCATAGGGTTTGTGGGATTGAGCCCCGCATTGGGCTCTGCACTGACAGCATAGAGCCTGCTTGGGATTCTCTCTCCCTCTCTCTTTGCCCACCCTCAGTCATTCAAAATAAATAAATAAATGACATTTTAATGGCTACAATTATGTCAGTTTCATATCAATAAAAACAATGCAAAAAAGCTTTCAAGAACTCTCTTGTTCATGAATTTTAATATCATCAATGGATAAAAAATCATTGTCTACTTCCTGATATGTACACAGAGAATGACACAGAATAATTTAGTTATAAATTCCAATTTGGAATATTGATATAATAAGATGCTGTTAAATTATCTTTTTGAGAGTTGATGTTTTTCCTCCATGTAAATTTTCTTTTAGTTTGAAATGCTTGGCTTTAAGATTCAGATGTGTTATATCTTGGATAAATTTTGCTTTGATCTTTGTAGCTAAGGTGAACCCTCAGCTGTATCCTGTATTGAAATCAGCACTCTGCACCTAAGATAGGAGTCTTCTAAAATTGTCTCTATGATGATATTGAGACTTTGGAGTAATTGTGCAAAGCAGCAGGGGCAATCAAATGTTAACCTTGATATTTATTGAAATATCATCATAAGCCAAAGAAACATTATAAAAATAGTGTATGATTTATCTGTTATGACACACTGCATTATTGGGAAGTGTGTGAACTGGTTAATCAAAATAAGTTAACTGCATGTTTCATACTCTTTTGGAAACATCTAATAAACTTTTCAGTATCTATTAAACTGGAAATTAGTTTTCTCTCAATATTGACATAATCATTTTTAAAAAATAAATTTTAGTCTTTTGAGTCCTTGAAGTCTTTTGCATATCAGACCATCATGGTTCAAAACAAATGTTTAGCCAATCATAGTGATGGGATGCTACAAAGACATGGCCTAGATTTGGGGATTTAAAATTAACTAGTCCTTCAGAAGACAATTATCAGAATCCCAAGAAAAGGACATGGGACTGTGGTTTAGATGTGATATTGAAAGTGTACAAGCTTGAGGAGGCTAGGAGAAAGTAAGATGATACTTTTTAGCCTCAAAGGACGAAGCCTGTATTTTGTTTCCCCATCAGGTTTCTTTCATGGAGACATCTCTTAAGATAGAAAGAGTTCATAGGAGCCAGGTAGCTGGAAAAAAAGACATCATGAGCTCTAGTTTAATACTTTGGCCACTCAACATCCTTCCCTACCTTTATTTCCAAATTTACACTTTCACAAAAAATTGTTTGGGTTGTTATAGTAAAATTATGCCTTGAATAACAATAGGAAAAGTAAAAACCCTGAAGGAAAATAGTCTTGCCAGCTATTTCAACCACATTTAGACCAATGAATATCAAGTAGGGTAAATGCAAGAGAAGCATAACTAGATATATTATACAGAAACTATCAAAAAACAAAGACAAATATAAATTCTGAAGAGCTTTAAAAGATAACTTGTAATCATAGAATTAGGATTCTTTGCAAAATATTGCCATTTTTGCCAAAAGCCCATCCCCTAATATTATCCATAATTCTAACTACTGTCCTATTGATTTGCTTTTCAGCAGTGGGAACAGCTGCCAAAAAAAAATCAAGCAAGTAGGAAATTTACAAAAAAAATTAATTGTAGCTAAAAGGGTTCTCAAGTAAGGTAAGAAAATAGGTTTTAATCAATGAAGGAAGGGTCAGAGATTAAATTGCAATCAAAATCCCACAGCAGATGTGTGATAAGTAAAACACTACCAAAACTAGCACCATTAACACCATATTACTGGCACTGTATGACCAATTGGTAAAGATTCCTCTGGAAATGATGTGTTATTACTATCACTGTTATCTTCAAAGCACATTCCTCACTGTGCATATTCCTTTAATTTAAGAGATGTTATAATTTGTTAATAACATCCAGAGCTATGAAAATGTTATACACCCAACTAAAAGTCTTGCTGAATTACAGATATATAAACGAACAGACACATAGAAAAGGTATTTACAGTGTCAACAAATTTCAGCCATGTATCAAGAATAAACACAGAAACAACAACAAAAACCCTTCTCTGGTCCAGATATCAAAAAAAGTTGTGAACAGAACAATAAATAGAGCTCAAAATGGGTAAAGAGACAAACACACAAGAACATCTTTACAAACTAGATTCTTCCTATTCTCTCTTCCAACAGAGAATGGACATCCATAAGCTATTAATCAATTGTCAGAGATCATCAAATGATCACATGTAAGATCAATTGATCAATTATTTCTGCCCGCAATGATTATTGGCTATTAACAAGCCTAGTATAAAATTAAACACAAAATATATAATGCAAAAGTAGCAGGAAAACAATACAATTAAGATAACATAGTCAGCAAATTTCTCCTAACTTTTTGTATTCTCTTGGACCCAACAAAAGACTCAATGGGCCTTAAACTGTTATCAAGTGCACCTCTCTGATAATGAAATTTACTTACTTCTGTTAGGTGGTCCAATGGGCATCACCTTGGAAAACCTTCACAACTATTAATTATAAGTTTAAAAAAATTAAAATCATAATTCTTGTACAAATTATAAATGAACATATACTAAATAGGTTATCTATAAAGAAGGAATGAAGCAAATAGTTTAACAAGTTCAAAGGAGAATTGAGAAACACTCTTACAGAACAGTACTATTTAAATAAATGTGAAAATAGATACAGAACTGGATTCTTTTTTTTTAATTTTTATGTCTTTATTTTAGTTTGAGAGAAGGCAGAGAAGGAGCGGGGGAGGAGGAGACACAGAATCCAAAGCAGGCTCCAGGCTCCGAGCAGGGCTCGAACCCACTTACCATGAGATCGTGACCTGGGCCAAAGTCGGACGCCCAACCAACGGAGCCACCCAGGGGCCCCCAGAACTGGATTCTTAAAAGAAGGAAATAACTCCGCTGAAACTCCATCAGAGAACAGAATTTATGTAGAAAATAATTTATCTATAAGAAACAGTGGTTTGCATAACTACCAGACATCTGTAATTTACAGAATTATAAAATAGTTCCTGTGAAATCAGAATCATACAAATTAGAATGGTATGTTATAGAGAATACATACTTTTCAGTAAAGCCTGGATTTTTAAATGAATTCTTTGTAAAATATGTGGTGATATTATAGCACTCTATTTCCTTATTTTTATATTTAATCTTCAGTGATCACTATCTACAGAATTATCTGTCTAAAGACATGTCTGTTTAGAGAAATGTCTTTCCTTGAACAGTTCTCACAATGCATTATTCTGAAACATAAAAGAATAGCCAAAAAGTCAATCAAAACTACAGTTTCTCCCCTAATGCTTTAAAATGAAACATTTAAATTTTTTTATGAGTCTTTTTTTTGCATGAAAGCTGAAACTCAATTCTGTAGTGTACTTTGGTTTTCTGAAAACCTGAAAATAAATATTTTTGTAGGAAACAAATAAATAGGAATGTTTTCTACAGCATCCAGAACTATCTATGCTGAACAGCTTAGTGAGTAACCTAAGCTCATGAATGACAAATGTAAGTTTTCTTCATCTTTGAATGCCTTTAAAATACCAGAAAAGGTGAAAATGAAAAATCATGGAAAGAAAAAAATCGCCATACTAATTATATATTAATTTAAGTATGGTAGAGAGTTTTTTTCAATCTGGAAAATTTTTATCAAGATAATAAACCTCTATTTTATAGTTTTGGAGAATTCCATTAATTTATTCAATATATAACCCAAATGTCTGACTTCCAAGAACTTTTTTTTAAAAGAACTTATTATGCAATCTATCTTTAGAATGGAAACAAAATTTACATCTTTAAATCTGACAAGACTGATAACAGATACACAATGCTAGCTGGGAATCACCATAGTGAATTACTTCCTTTTCTCTTTTTCTTTTTTATTTTTCATTTTAAAAAAATTTAATGTTTTTTTTCCATCTTGAGAGCCAGAGCGAGACAGAGTGAGCAGGGGAGGGGCTGAGAGAGGTAGACACAGAATCTGAAGCAGGCTCCAGGCTCTTAGCTGTCAGCACAGAACCAGACATGGGGCTCCAACTCACAAACTGTGAGACTGTGACCTGAGCCAAAGTCAGATGCTTAACCGACTGAACCACCCAGGCGTCCCAAATTACTTCTTTTTTCTAATTGTGTTGGTTGCATCTGGTAGAGAAACTCCTTGAAGTATTAAAAATAATAGTTTAATCAATCTAAAAACAAATAATTGAAAGGTATAATTTACCACATAAAGAGGCTCTCTTCTAACCTGTTTTTTCTAATCAGTAAGAAAACTGATAATTGGCTTCGCTGGACATAAAACATTATACATTGTAGATCAGTTTTCCTCTCACATCTCTTGCACATTCTTCAGTTTGTTTCAATTGTTAGAGAAAAACAATCTAATTAGACCCATTTAACTCTGAGTTGTGAGTATATGAGAATGGTAAGTATCCAGGGACATTCATTTTATAATTTAAAACTGAATGGCTGCTTACTTACATAAAAGTTCCCAAATTTTTACTTCAGTTTCTGGTAAATGTTTAAAAGAAAAATTTCTATTGTTCTATAAATGCTCTTATTTAAATCAGAAGTAAATTTGTATAGTAAAATTTGGATGCTATATATCTATTCTTTCACATTGTGGTAGGCAAAATAAGAGATTAATCAGATCAGAAAATAATATGGTGGGTATTTTGTTTTCGCACATATTGGAGGATTTGGACTAGGATTCTGACTAGTGGTGTCTAGCTACTAGGATTGCCAGTTGCGATGACTGCCACTTCTTAGTCACAAACGTGGTATATAATTCGACAAAGGTTTCCTTATAGATAAAGTCAAATTATGCCAATGTCACAGGATTTGTATGAAGACCAAATAATACATACACAAATATTATAGTATTTTTCAAGATCTCTTAAAATCAGTCTCAGAACATTGTTTAAACAAATTATTGTATAAATTCCCAGAACATAAGTAAATATGTGCAGGAATCCCCCTTTTCAGGGGTCAGGAAATATTTACAAGGCCATATAGTATATAATTCATGCTTTGCAGACCATACTATGGTCTCTCTTGCAACTACTTTAGTTGGCCATTGTACATTGAAAGCAGTCTTGACAATAATTAAATGAATGAGAGTGGCTGTGTTCCAACAAAATTTTATTTATGGACACTGAATATCATAAAACTTTCATTTGTCATGGAATATTATTTTTGACAATTATCAAATTATGGTTATGTGATAACATATTCTGAACATGGAGGCCATATAAAAAAGGCAAAGGGCTAAATTTTGTAGGCTCCTAATATTGCTTCTATTCAGCTTCCCCCACTTTGGTCAGTAAGGTCCCTCCATAAACCCTAGAAAACTGCACAGAGAATGATTTGAATGATATAATGCTTCTGAAAAAGTCATGTAAATTGTAAAACCTGAGACAACTAGTCGTCATTTCTTTAAGTTATTACAAAACTATCAGTTTTGAAGCTTATAATATATTTTTGATATTCAAATAAGTTTTGAAATAATTCCACAAATTTAGAGACTACCTTAGGTCAGGACAGTAAAATAGACTTAATTTCTCTGTTTATGCCAGTAAAGATAAGTAACACAATATAGTAATTACATTAATATTTACGGATTTTTAAATTGCATCATGAATTTAATGAGAATAAAAACTGAGTCTTGTCCAGCTTCATATTTCCAAAAAGGTAGCTGGCTTTCAATATACATGGTATATGTATTCACTTGAAATCAGATTGGTTTAATTTATTATAATCACTATGGTTTGTCACATGGCAAAACTGTCTGTAATTTGCAAAAATGTAAGCACTTTAGAAGTAGATGTAAGCAGGAGTAGAAGGAGCTGATATTTTCCCCCCTGAACATTGGCATATGATCCTTCGTGATCCACTGGACCTCTTTTAGCTCTAATAGCCCAGGCAAGTAGATACTGTCTACTTTCTCTTTTTAGTATAATGACTATTAGTGATGGCATGTCATATTTAGCATAAGAGTTGGGAGTGGATCTTTCTTAATTTAATGCCAAACTGCAAACTGAATTTTCATTAATTAATTTTCTTAAAGCTCCATCCATCAGTCCACATTTAAAATATAAATGTGGATTCTCTATAGTTCTTCATGTCACTTAATCTCTCAAATTCCTTTTATTTTTTCATTTTAAATTGTATTTCCACCTTTAAAATTGATTTTTTAGTTCAGCTGAACTGAATTATCACACTCGCTTTTCCTGAAATCATAGGTTTTACTTAGAGCAAGAACTGAAAGTTATATTCCATAAAGAGTTTAAGGATTGCATTTGTTAGGATATAATTGTGGCTGCTCTGAGAGTTCCAAAACCACAGTGGCTCAATTAAAAAGTTCATTTCTATCTCACATAAAAATCTAAGCTGATATGGCAATCTGCTCTTCAAGTAGAGCAAGGCCACGCCTATCTTTTTGCTCCTCCATCCTCATGATGCTCTTTTATTCACCTGGTCCAAGATGGTTCACCATATAGCCACATTGTGACCTGTGGTAAAGGGAGAAGAGAACTTGTGCAATCATGTGTTTTCTTATAAATATACAAACTAGACATTGCATACACCCTTCCTCCTTCTACTCATATTGACTAGTAATTAGTCATATTATAGGATGCTAAATTAGATATTTCAACTGAGACTTTTAAAATATGATAGGGGCACCTGGGTGGCTCAGTCAGTTGAGCGCCTGACTCTTAATTTTGGCTTGGGTAATGTTCTCAAAGTCATGTGATTGAGCTCTGTGTCAGATTCTCCCTCTCTCTCTCTCTCTCTCTCTCTCTCTCTCTGTCTCTCTCAATAAATAAATAAATAAATAAATTCAAAAAATTATGATGGATAACGGAGAGATAGCTTACCATGCATAAACATTCATGGAGATATCTGAAAGGCAATTACCCTAGCTATTCATAACAGGTTTTTTACATCCACCTCTGCCCTTCAAAAATAGAGTTTACGGAGAAAATATAACACATGCTGTATAGTCAGATGCTTTAAAAAGCTATTAGTATTATGTTAATATAAAGGAACTTAAAAAAGAAATAAACATTAAGTCAATGGATGAGTGAGTTTTGGAAACAAGTAAAGGTAACTCTAGGAATGAGCAACCTGGGATAACCATGAAACATTCTTCTGAAGTATCCATTTTAATCAGTAAAACTAATTGGAAACCTTCAGTAAGTATTTTTCAAGGTAGATGGACTACTTCTACAACGTTACTGGCTCATGGACTGTGATGCATAATATTACAATGTTCAGGTAACTACACAGGGGTAGCTCTCCTATGTGAATTGAATTTATAAATTAAGTGTAATTCTGTCCACTGAAGAAACATTTTTACACTGTTTCTTTTTTTTTTAATTATTTTTTTGAGAGAGAGAGAGAGAGAGAGAGAGGTGCAAAGGGAAAAAGGGAAAGGGGGACAGAAGATCCCAAGTGGGCTCTGCCCTGAGAGCAGTGAGCCTGATGTGGGGCTCAAACTCACAAACCGTGAGATCACAAATTAAGCCAAAGTATGATGCTCAACTGACTGAGCCACCCAGGCACGCCCACTGAAGAAATATTTTATTCAACTCTCTGTTATGAGTCATGCACTTCTTTTCAGGAAACAGCAGTTTAATTACTAAGTAATGCTCAGAATTAATAATTATGAGGCCTTTCAATAAGCCAGTATTGAATAAGTTTTCACAGGAACTTAGATATCATTTTGAACTATGATAAATGTTCACTGTTCCTTTAATAAAACTATGTAGGCATTTAGCACTTAACAGTTTTTCTCAGCTTGAGGGGCGCTTGGGTGGCTCAGTAGATTGGCCGACCAACTCTTGATTTTGGCCCAGGGTTGGGAGATGGAGCCCCGTGTGGAGCCTGCTTGGAATTTCTTCTCTCTCTCTCTCTCTCTCTCTCTCTCTCTCTCTCTCTCTCTCTCTCCTCTCTCTCCCTCGCCACAATTGCTTGCATGCACTCTGTCTCTTTCAATATAAACATTTTTAAAAAGATTTTCTCAGCTTGATATATTTTACTCTTTTGCTAAACCTATATTAGTCTTAAATTCCTTCATGTCACAGTAGTTATTCTGTTATTTTCTGGAAAACGAATCTCAGAGGACTGAAATACTCCAGTTCAAGTAGGTGAGAACAAATCCAGCATAAAAAAATATCAAAAAAAAAATCATAGACTGATAAGGAAGACCAGTATTTGGAGTACAAAACATGACCTAAAACCATCCGATGCCCTGTAAAAGAGTTCCCTTCCTCCCTGTAGACAGTGGATTGGAAAAATTTTTGAAATATAATTCCCTTGATTCTCACTTAAACTCTTATCTGGGAAATCTACCTGCAAAGCTAGCTGAACTCTTCTTCACAGGCCACTCGCAGCAGAGTTGGATTGTCTGTGCAGTGGACCAATTCCCGTTACAGGGGAAAGTGCATACTGGATCTTCAGCTCTATAAAATCCATGCTTTACTTACAAATTTAAGTCTGTCTACTGACTGAAGCTTAAAGATCAAAGTTTTAAATGTGAACATTTAGGTTAATCACAGTAACAAGACAAACATCAAGAAAAAAATTATAATCATCTGATGCTACCAGATAGCATGACCTGCATTTGGTAAATCATCAGAGTAAGTCCTTTTTAGCAGTAACACTGATGGATAGCTTACATATGGTTTTGGATATCCTTGTGTTATAAAATTAAAAATAAACACCAACACTTCTCATGTGTGCAAGCAAGCAAAATTCCCTGGTACCTGGGGAATGAGCAGAACTGGGATCCCAGGGGAAGTGAATAAGAAAGAATTAGGTGTAGTAATGAATTAATTAATTAATTTAACATTAAAATGATATCTTAAAAATAAAAAGAGGGGGATTGTAGGGGTGCCTGGGAGGCTCAGTCGGTTGAGTGTCCAACATTGTCTCAGTTCATGATCTCCCCGTTCATGGCTTTGAGCCCTGCATAGGGCTCTATGCTGACAGCTCAGAGCCTGGAGTCTGCTTCAGACTCTGTGTTTCCCTCTCTCTGTCTGCCCCTCCCCTGTTCATGTTCCATCTCTCTGTCAGAAAATAAGTAAACATTAAAATATTTTTAAAAAGATAATGATTGTAGAAACTAAGGCATAAGGTTTATATCACAATGTTAGAACTAGAAGGAAATTAGGGGAAGAAACCTCTGTGGGTGTGATTTAAAGGTAAACCAGCTGGATAGTAGATGGCAGCTGGATTTTCACCACAAAACTAGAAATAAGCAAAGGTCCCTGACCAGGACCTGGAGACCAGTGGAACTAAACTAACAATGAGGGAGGCTGAGCAACACATTCTTGGATGAAGAAGCCATTACTCATTCTCCATTGCTGGGTGTACAAATACCCCTGGGCCTCAAGATTTTCAGGATTCTCATCCACGGGACAAAATACAAGCAGGACTCTGAGCTAACCCTAATGTAACACAACTGAGATCAGCGAGCTTGACACATAGAGGAACAGAGGTGATGTGAAAAGCAAAAAGGCAGCACTAGCCCTTGGACACAAGTTGCCAGTGAACTAAACCTAAATTATAATATTTCACATATTTGAAATGTCATACTAGGTTAAAAAAAAAAACACCACACATCTCCCTGCACCTAAATGAAAAAAAAAATGATAATAAAATGCAAAATGCACAAGACAGATTAAATAATGAATGGTATCTTTCAAGAAACAAAGAGTACACATTTCAAAACTCTTCTTCCTTCCATATAAAATGAATTATGACATGTTTAATATTAGACAAGTTGCTAGAGCTCTGCTTCGCTCTGCACTGTGGAGATATTATGTTTCATATGACACTTGGAATTTCTAAGCAGAAATTATTCTTCTGACTTACTCATAATGAAGAGGAGAAATTTCTAAAGAAGTAAGTTGGCTACTCACATGAATGGCTAGATTCCTTGCTTTTTAAAGAGAAAGTTATGTCTAAAATAGCCTCTTCAGCATCTCATCCTCTACCCACAGATATATGAATACTTTGTCTGGCAAAAGTAAATATTTAAACAATGAGTTTAAATTAAATAAAAATTTATAGAGAAATTCAAGAATTTTGAACTTAAAAAAACTTTTTACCATCTTCAATATAGTAAATGTAAATGCACAGCAACTATAAGATGCCATGAAATGCATGGGAGGAGAGTGATATGATTTCTTGGAAATAAAATTAAAACACCTTAAATATTTTAGGTGTATATGAAAATTTAATTGCATAAATATAAAAATAAATGTTTTAAAAGAAAATATAAAAAAGAACAGATTTAGGGGTATTCCAGTATTAAACCTAGTGTTAATACTAGGTGTTCTAATATTATATTTCAGATTCCAAGCACTTGAAAATACTGATTTATTCAAATTTCTCTATAGGGCCAAATTGTTTTATATTTGTTTCTCTTAATAAAAATAAAAGCATCTCATTGGTAAAAAAATCAGATTATTAGTTTACACTGAAATATTGATATATATATACATACATTTATATGTTTATGAAATATATATGTTAAAAATCACCAGAAATTGCCAATTTGGACACAAAAAAATAAATTGGACATAATTTTTAGTGATTATAGTAACAAGTTAAGGCTAAATAATAAAAATATGCCATGTATTTTTTCATGAATGATCAGAATTCCTCTATAAAGCTTGTATCAGCTTTTGGTTCAATAGATGTTTGTGTCAAATTCCTTATAGATTTATAAATATAGGATTATTGATGTGTAATAAATAATATTTTGTTTTGTTTGGTTGCTTTGGATGAGTAGAGCTCTGGCCAGTCTCTTTTGCCATCTCCGCAAATCCTTCCACTGCCCTTCTCTGTCCTGCTTGCCAAACACATTAACTGTTAGAACGTTCCATATGAGTTTGACCTGCTGCTGTCTCTTTCTTGGGTCTAGCTCTTAGCTGGCTCTACTAGTACTTGCAACATATTATTTTTTTACCCTTTCAGACCCAAGATTGGTCACAGGCTCCTTCTAACGCTAGTCTTTGGGTTACTTAACATTTTCTGGTGCTTT
The DNA here is from genome assembly GCA_028646485.1 of Cryptoprocta ferox. NCBI lineage: Eukaryota > Metazoa > Chordata > Mammalia > Carnivora > Eupleridae > Cryptoprocta > Cryptoprocta ferox. The sequence goes on from CM053560.1 coordinate 54,042,920, forward strand.
TCCTTAAATGCAGCCATAACTGTAAATATATTCCTTTATTAAATTCTCTCTGAAATCAGCTGAGGGTACTCTTATGCACATTTTAAATATATAAGTATATTTAATCAGTATTGTCTACAATATTATTGGGCTTTTTGATTTTAAACCTGAACATTTACCTTTATCGACCTACTCTTTTTTTTTTTTCTCCTTTCTCAAGTTGTTCTTTGTATTCTAAACTTGTTTAATGCTTGGACTTTTGTTTGTCTTGTTTCAGTTTGCCTTGCCATAAATGTTTTATAGTTTTATAGCATCACATTGATCATTTGTAATTTATTTTGGAAAAAGGAATGAGATTACTACTCTTGGTAGCACCACCCCAGCCTGTTGCCCTAACATCATTTACCAAAGAATATATTTATCTCATAATCTCTAAATGTCTACTGTATAACACATTGCATTTCCATGTATCATAGAGTTTATCTCTATTTAAAGATGTCACATTTACTGTATCTTTTAAGTGGCTATTTGATGTTAAGAACTGTGAAAATTCTGAGAATTTATCCTACTTGCAGGTAACAAATTAGCCTGCCATAATTTCATGTATGCCAATGGAAGACACAGGTATCCTGGGATAGAGACAAAGGACTTTATCACTCATGAGCTGCAAGCAGCCTGACATCCGTGCTTTAGTCAGATCTCCTTGACACCAGATCCCGTGAGAGAGCCGAGAAAGATGTGCACGCAGTGTGATCGCATCACAGCTGAGAAACTTAGAGCTGAAGGAATTATGAATCTTTTACAAATGGCTGAAGGAAGACATTCTTCTTTATTATACTGGACAGTAAACAAATATGACCTGTTCACCAGAAGGAGACACTATCTCAGTCTTCCAAAGCTGTTTGCTATACAAACATTCTTGAAAATATAGTCAAAAATGTCATTGCCACTATGTGTAAAATGTGCAGAAACACAATAGATACATGGATAATAATCTACCAACATCAAAAAAAAGTAAGAAAATAACTGATTTGGTACACAAATTTTGTCATTAACTGCACTATAAACATTTCAATTGATTCTTTACGTTTACACAGCTAAAGCTCTTAGATCTAGGTAGACAAATCATCCACAGCTTCTGATATATTAGCTTCCTATTTAAAAAATCTATAGAGCTAATTTTTTTTCTTATCTAATTATAGTAATCAGAATTTCCAAAAAAGTTTTAGCATTGTATTGCTAATAATAATTTACTGTATGTTCTCCACTGCAGTAAGAACACTACCAGATTTTCATCATGAAGTACAATTGCTGCTAATGATCTATACATGAAAACACACAACGTAAATATACACACATTCATTTATCAGACTGAGATGTTCAACTCTATTTAGTACGTACTAAAATTTTAAGTGGATTTGTGGCTAAAGTTCAGGAAAAATCTCATTGGTCCTTTCTAGGATCCTACATGATCTTTTTTTAAAAAACCAGAAATAAAACTAAGGAAATTTCTTGCCATCAAATGAATGTTTCCTTACTATAGGAAATATTATTTCTAAACTCTCGCATAATTTTAAAAAGAACTATGAAACACAGTGAGAAGTTGTGGTTTGGTTTCTGGGTTTTTAAAAAACATATCCTGTCATTTCTGAAATACCTGCTGATAGCCGGCTTTATGTCATAAAGGGCTTGTATGTCTCCTTTTTTCTCCCCTTCCTGTACATTTCAGTTTTATTGGTCAGTCATTATTTTATAGTGACATTGCTTATGGTATTTCATACTCCTTCTATAATCATGTGACAAAAATATTTAATTTTTTTATTTATATGTTCACCATGTCAATCTATGTTCATCATCAGTCATTTTATCTCATATTTTTTCTTTAAAATTTCTATCTTTATTTTTTCATTTGGTTCAGTTTAATTGCTAAAGAAGTTTATCTTTTCCTCAAGAACAGTTTATATGTATGTTTATGTTAGTGAATGTCTGTCTATTGTTTTTACACTTGAATGAAAACCTGGCTGGATGAAATGTACTTGACTGCATTTTTTTCCCTTTAAGATCTATAAACATTGTTACACAAGCTTTGGGCATTGACCACTTTTATAGAGAAGCCCTCATTCTAGTTCAATTGTTCCCCTTGGAAATAATGCACTTTTTTTTCCAAGATGTTGAATATCTTTAAAACTTATTTCTCACATTCTACAACATAAAAAAGCCTCAGAATTGTTCTTTCTTTATCGAATTTCCTTGACATTCAGTTTGCTTCTCAAATTAGAATATTTTTAGTGTACTGTTAATGATTTATTACATTTTTAAAAACTGCTTTGTTGTTCTATTTATTTTCTCATGTCCTCAGTCTTCTTTTTCACTTCATTATGTGATTTATGAACTTATCTTTGAGTGCTTATTTTATTCCATTTCTTTTTCATTGAGTAATTCCACAGGTTAAGGCACTATTAAGAAACTTTCTCTTCTTGGGTCAGGTTTTCACGCAGGCATGGTTCTATAGTACGCTGTATTTTCTATGCTGGCAAAGATGACATCAGTATTGAAGATGTATTGATAGTGTCATTGTGCTTCAAACAGAACATGATGAAATTGAAATATCTGTAGACTGTTTTCTCTGTGTTTCCCTCTTCACTTAATTTTTTCCATTTAATATCAGTGAAGTGCATTCTAGTAAGTAACTATATATATTAAATTACAGATAAACCTTATTAATAAGGAATCATTGATACATCTGTATATATTGCCCTGATAATCACCTCCCTTCAAAAACTTGTGTTCTCTTGGTACTGAAATAGAAATAATGATACATTTTCACAAGAGATTGCAACACACGAATCACGTATGTTGCAACCTATTAAATGCACCCGGTATCCAGGTGTTAAACCAACTACAGGGAAAAATGATATTTGAATATAGATTACATTCTCATGGTTCAATTTAAAAGGCAAAATTTTACATTTATATTTCTAACACAAATATCAGAATGTGAATATATTTTTTAAAGTTTCTGATTGCTTAAAAAAACCAAAAGTCTGAAAAAAGAACTTGTGAAAAATAAATAAAGGATAATTATGTAGTAATGAAATTAAATTCCTTGGAAACCATCTAATCAGAAAAGACTACTTATTAACATTAGATAAAATGTTGGTGTAATTTCCTCCTTTATGTCACCACTTAATAAATATTTTTATAATATTCTTCCCTAGGAATCACATTAATCTTTTCACAAAATAAAAGCTAATCATAAAAAAATATATAAGATTTACAATGCTAATTGAATTAGTGTAGTAATCAAACTAGGACTGAAAGTAGTTAACTATTGATATATAAAATTAGCCAAACATTTTAACATCAAAGATAGGTTGTATATTTTACATCTATGTCCTTTCTCTACCTTTTCTGTTTTATCTTTATTCTTATCTTTCTGATGATGCATAAAATGACCTAAATATAGTTGTGAATAACCTTCCTCCCAACATTTTTGCCCATATACAAAGTGAATCATTGACTATGTGAGGACAATGTACATGGTGGAAAGAATAAAAAGACCTCTGAAGTGGTTTTTGTAATAAAAATCAAATTTTCTGAAATACATTACATACTATATTGTTATAAATGCATACATGTGATATTTTAGAAAGTACCTTTGAATATAGATACTAAATAAATTATAGGACATAATATTTGAAAAATGTTTTTGGAATATATTTCCCACCCCAAAACTTTCATTAAAAAGAATGCAATCCCCTAAATGAACAAGAATGACATGATATATATTCAATGTTTGCATCTATACATTTGATGAAAGGATTATGTATAAATGGTAAATTATCAGAGATTTTTAGCTTTTAGTTTTTACTTTTCTATGGATTTTCCTCTTCATCTTGCATTTAGAGAAGTATAGATCAAAATATTATGAGGTAATAGAATACATATTTTAAAATCTTTAGAATTAAGGCAAAAACCAGTGCTTTTATAAATTAGTTTTCATACATTTTAGTATTTGTTCATTAATATCGGCCACAGTAAACAATTTATCATGGCTTTATGGTATGATGCATTATTCATAAAAATATGTCTTTCAACACTATAATGGAAAGAAGAAAGAGGAGACTTAAATACAAAGTCAAGAAGAATTTTCATATTATGTTAGTTTCATAATGTTCTGTTTTAAGGAAATTGAGCAACTTCATGAAATATTCTATGAACATAATTTAAATAATATAAAATCCAATTTTTCTCTAATTCAAAAGATTTTCAAAGTTAAAATAAAATCTTTTCAGGAAATTACTTAAAGGGGCTTAGTTATAGACATGGGAGCTATTTTTTATACAGTTTCCAAAAATGCCTTCAATTTACCAAATTAACATTAACAAACATTGGTTGCCATTTTAATTTTTAGCTTAGTTTTACTTTTTTAAAACTTATGAACTTATTACACATTAATATTATAAGCTGAAAGATGAAGCGTTAGCTTATTTGCCCTATTTCATTGTTTTCTCCTTGCCTAATTTTTATAGATACTTCAAGCATATGACAAGCTATGACAGTTATCTGGAGACATCCTTTAAGAATCTTTTTTTTAAGTTTGTTTATTTATTCTGAGAGAGAAAGAGAGCACTGCAAGTGGTGGAGGGCAGGGAGAGAGATGGAGAGAGAGAACCCCAAGCAGGGTCCGCACAGAGCCCCATGCGGGACTCAAAGTCACAAACTGTGAGATCATGACCTGAGCAAAATCAAGAGTCAGTCGCTTAACTGACTGAGTCACCCAAGCTCCCTGGAAACAGTCTTGATTATCATCACTTGGGCAGGGGATGCTACTGGCATCTAGTGTTTTAAGGCTAGAGATGCTACTAAACATCCAAGAATGTACAGGAGAGCCCCCAACAACAAAGAACTATCCAGTCCAAAATATCAGTATCACTGATACTGCAAAACCCTGATGTAACAGAAACACTTAAAATTCCACATCTTGCACCAATTTTGTCTCTCGTGTGCTCACTATACTAGCATAACACACATGCAAGCCCAGTATCTTTCTGCCCTGTGCTCTCTTTTCATCTACCTACTTCTTATTTTAAGTACTACCTGTCAGAGTTGACAATATTTAAGTTACATTTTGTGACAATATTCAATTTTTCTATAAATATTCGATAGATTGATTCAAAAGGCTGGAATATATACAAATACTTGAACTATATTTTTGTAAGCAACTTAATTTTTTACTAAAGTTCCATACAGTAGGGTAGGTTTACTTTTCTTTCTTTTTCGGCAAAAATGTCATAACTTCTGTTTCAATTATACAATTATTGTTAGCTTACAGGTCAAATTAAATTTTATTTTTTATGGAGATATCGATTATTCAAAAATAAAATATTGAAACATAAATTTGCTAAAGATATTGACTATGGCTTTTCCTTGTATTCTTATTTGACTTTCTGGCCTTTTTTTTTTTCTTTTGAAGAAAAGAAGCAAAAGTCTTATTTGCTATACTGCAGTCAAATAGTTATTTATGGTATTGAATGCATTTCAATTTTTTAAAGATATTTTCATTGAAACCCAGAAACTCCACTCTTTAATTTTTACCAACTTATTTTAGGTGTGCTAAATAATTTTAATTTGAGGTTTATTTTATTTGGAACTCATTCTTTAGATATACAAGTATTTCATTCTATATTATTCATTTATTTTATTTTTATTTTTGTTTTGTTAACTTTTTGTTGTTCAAGGTACAATGAGTGGTAAATTTTCAACACTGTTTTATCCCTGAAAATGCCTTTTTTATAGTTCTTGGTTGAGTCTCACACTTACCTAATCATTTGATGATAATACAATAATATTGATTCCAAACTTTGAAAGATTTTGCTCTAATGCCTTCTTGTATCTGATATTTCTGATCGGTTATCAAGCTATCCTTAATCTTAATCTTTTGTAAAAGATGTATTTCCATTTTTGGGGTTTTTTAGCATTTTTCTCTTTCTTTTCAGTCCTTCAAAATTACATAGTGAAATGTCAATCTAGACTTTTTCCCTTCTTTCTGCTTACCACTTGACGTGGTGCACTCTCACAATTTGAAGGTTAGAGTCTCTCCACAGAGTATACAAAATGCCATGTGCAGTTCACTTTCTTGAACTAGAGTTCCTTAATCAATGGCTTAAATAAAAATTTTGTGATGTATTTTGTGCATACACAATAGGACAATTTCAATGAAACTGAACTTTGTCAGTTGTGGAATATGAATAATAATAAAATAATAGAAAATAGTAACTAGCTTTTTTGTCACATTGACATAAATATGACTTATTTTTTGTCTTATCCAATCTACATGTAATTCATAATTTCACTCCTGAGATCCTTAGTTTCTGTTCAATTAAATTAGAAGAATAAAGACTGAAGGTTCACTATATTCTTGGGAAAGTTCAGTTCACTCTGAAAAATCGACAGAACTCCAATTCAGTACTTAATTAGAACATCAATGTCTTAATAGATTTCTTTTTTATTTTTCTGTGTACTCGGCTATGACTAGGAATCATAAAATCTTTTGTCTCTCTCTGATTTTCTTTGAAATGGGCTTTTTGAGCTATATAATACAATAAAGTGACCAACCAGCATTAGTCCTGTATCTATCTGATTCTGAAAAAAAAATCACTAGCTAATTATGGGGCAAAAAACTAATAATTTTTCAAATTGCCATATTATTTTAAGAAAGACAAACACCTGGGGCACCTGGGTGGCTCAGTCAGTTAAGGGTCCAGCTCTTGATTTCTGCTCAGGTCATGATCTCACAGTTCTTGAGATCGAGTCAAACGCACAAGAGCCTGCTTGGGATTCTCTCTCTTTCTCCCTTTCCCCACTCACGCTTGCATGCTCTCTCTCTCAAAATAAATAGATAAACTTTTTTAAAATGTCAAACATTTGCTAGATGAATGAGTTATAGATACTGCTGCACAACCTAATGCTTATGGTTAATGACACGATATCATACACTTCAAAATTTAAGAGGGTAGCTCACACATTAAGTATTTTTACCATAAAAAGAACAAAACAAACAGCAGAGGGACACAAGAAAACTTATCAGGTATAGGACGTGTCTTTTCTTGATTGTGGTGATATCACAGCTGTTTGCACATGTCCTAATTAAATTGTACACATTAAATGGCGTAATTTTGTATCAACTATACCTCAAAAAAAGCTGTAAAAAAAGCCAAATGTATTAATAACAAAACATATGCAAAATTTTAAAGTAGCAGGATATAAAATTTACACAAGTCAAGTGCTCTAACTTTGTCAAGTGCTCTAATTATCTTAGGGTACACTTCCTGAAGACAAATTGTCAAAGGCATACTTGATCTGTGATAGCTTATGGGATAGAGGACTGAAACTGAATAAGCAATAAAACTGGGGCTGTTATATCTGGGAGGATGTTTTTAAAAAGTTATTTTATGAAGTTAATTATCTCTGCCCATTTTAGAACTGTTTTTTTTTCAGTGGAGGCTATCTAGAAGTGACTTTTCCTTTCCAGATACAAAGTCTATATAACCCCCTTATTACATAGACAGCCATGCAAGAGAGACAGCTAAACCAGGCACTTCCTCAAAAGTAGGGTACAAAAGAAAGCAGATCAGAGGGCACTGAACAATGAGTAGATCCTTAGAAAATTTGTAGAATATATTAAAAGAATAAGAAATGGCTTATGCTGCGAAATTTGAAAGTTTTATAAAAATTGGGACTTAGCATGATAGAGTGGTAGAAATACTTGATTGTGAGTCATTACTTAATGTTTGAACTTATTATTTAATATTAAAGTCTCTAGTAAAAATAAGTAGTAACTTAAATGCATATTAGCAAAAGAAAAAATAGGATACAATCAACTATTACAATTAAGAAGGCAAATATGTAGTAGAACAGATCTGGAATAAAGAAGGGATATTACTCTTAGCCATCCATGAAAAAAAATAGCACAAATCGTTCTTTGGTAAGGAAGAAAGTGGGGAAAAGAAAGGACTGGAAACAGAATAAGTTTCAGTCCATGCACAAGTGGGAGGGTGTCTTTCCTAAGAAATTTGAAAGTCAGAAAGAGTGTTTAAACAGTGGGGACTCTCAAATGAAGAAGTGGTAAGTTACAGTGGAAAGAGGAAAAGAAAGAATATCCTCTTTTCCTTCAACCACTGCAAAGTTAGAAAGAAAGTGACATTCTGCTGTAGTTTGTTCAGAGGCAAAGTGGAAATGTTATAACACCAGGAAAGGGAGTTAGATTTCAGAAACACCACATTTACTTTTTTATTTCTAAATGTTTATTTATTTTTGAGTGAGAGGGAAAGAGTGCAAGCAGGGAAGGGGCAGAGAGAGAGGGAGACACAGAATAGGAACCAATTTCCAGGCTCTGAGTTGTCAGCACAGAGCCGATGCACAGCTCAAACTCGTGAACCTCAAGTTCATTATCTGAACCAAAGCCAGATGCTTAACCAACTGAGCCACCCAGGTGCCCCCAGAAATACGACATTGAAAATGTAGTACATTTAAAATCCCAAGCAGGATCTACACTGTCAGCTGATTCAGGGCTCAAACTTCCAAAATGCAAAATCATAACCTGAGCTGAAACCAAGAGTTGGATGCTTAACTGACTGACCCACCCAGTTGCTCCTCAAATTCATTTTTTAAATGGAGTTTATTTTTAGAAGAGTTTTAGGTTTAGAGCAAAACTAAAGGTAAAGTACAGAGATTATCCATATATCCACTGCTCCTATACAGGCATAGGCTCTCATATTATCAACATTCCCCTACCAGATAGGCACATTTGTTACAATTGATGAACCTAGATTGGCACATCATTTTACCTAGAGTCCTTAATTTACTTCAGGGTTCATCAGTAGATAACTCTTCTACCAGTATATAACTGAGTTATAAAATTCTCCTAACAAATGGAATGATCGTAAGAGCTGAGCCAAACTGTGTGTGCACATTAAGGTCTCCCTGAAATGCATCTACTCATATTTCATCGGCCAAACATTTCACCTAGCCAAGCCCAACACCCACTTTGGAAGTGTACTCTGCCCAAAGAAAAAGGAGTTCAATATTTACTAAAGAATAATCCAAGCCAGCCCAAGTATCTCTGCTCCAACCTTTATTATGTAGTAATTTTTATTATTATTAATTTTCAGGTGAGGAAATCAACACTAGGATAGTTAAATAATTGGACTAGTTCTTTATATTTAGGAAATACCAAAGGCAGATTTAAAGGCATGTCTGCTTGATCCCAAGGCCTCTTCTATTTCCACCATACATTTATTTATGGAGTAATTATCAGGGTAATCTTTGAAATGGTCTCAACATATTTCCTTAATGCCAGAAAGTAAGTGATATGATTTAAAATTATTTGTATTAATATGCTTTTTATAAGTACCCAGGTTTCATTCTTAAAAGATAACTATCACTTATGCAGTGTTTTAGGCAGAATATTTAAGTCTTAAAATACTTTGAGATCAAGATGTTACTGTAATTTTGTGCTTAATTAAACACTAAGAAAAAAAGTAATAATCAGTTAAAACGATGATACTAGTCTTTTTGGAAAGCAAATCAAAAGTACAGTGAGTTTCCAGATCACATCAATTATGCTGGCTATTATCAAAAGAGAGAGAGAGAGAGAGGGAGAGAGAGAGAGAATAACAAGTGTTAGCAAGGATGTGGAAAAATTGGAACACTTGTACATTGCTGGTGATAAGATAAAATGATGCAGTTTCTGTGTTAGACAATATGAATATAGTGGGTCCTCAAAAAACTATGCATGGAATTATCATATAAACCAGCAATTCCACTTTTAAGTATACACTCAAAAAAATTTAAAGCAGGAACTCAAACAGGTTATTTCCACAACAGTGTTCATAGCAACATTTTTCACAATAGCCAAAAGGTGGAAACAACTTGAATGTCCTTTGATAGATAAATGGATGAGCAAAATGTGGTTATTACACACGAGGTAATATCATTCAACTTCAAAAAAGAATGAAATTTTGATATGTGCTACACAATGCGTTAACCTTGAACATATCCTTAGTGAAATAAGCCAATCACAAAAAGTCAAATACTGTATGATGTCATTTATGGCAGGTAACTAAAATATTCATAGTCCAATAGTCAAATTCATAGAGACAAAAAGCAAAAGAGTTGTTACCAGGAACTGGGGAGAGGAGGAAATAAGAAGGTATTTTTTGATGTGAACAGAGTTGCTGTTTGCGAGGCTGAAAAGGTTCTGGAAATGGACAGTGGTATTGGTTTCACAACAATGTGAAAGTACTTATTGCGGCTGAAGAGTACACATCATGAAAGACTATTAAGTGGATAATTTGAAGATATCAGAGTTAACCAAACAGATCCACAATGAAGAAGCAGGGATTCATTGCTTTCACACACCTGATTAAGACAGAACTGATCATGAGAGCATAACTTAAATTTCTTTGAATAAAACTGGTGAAATGAGTGGGGATTTGGATTGAGTTTCATGAGATGAGACAAGAAAATGGTGAGATTTCAAGAACAAACCTAAAAGTCTGTAGTTAGAACTGATCAGAGACCAACAAACACAGGACCAGGTAACTGGACTAAATGTCACTTAATTCTTCTTGCCTCTTCTAAAGATTTATACTTTAAGGTGAAGGAATGCAGAATTATGGTTGGCATCAAGTAACCCTAGTTATCAGGAGAATGAGACCAAAGAAAAGTAAACAAAGACTGATAAATGCATGCTTTCTTTTATTCAAAGCCTCTATCTGTGACTCTAGTAGTTTTAATATATCTCTGATACTTTATAATTCAATAGAATTTTCCCAAAGCAGAGTAGAAATTGATAAATGTGACTTCAGCTAGCCTATCAACAGTTGACATTTGTCAAGAGGAAAAAACGAAGTATTTCCCCTCTGGTACTTTCCTGTAATAAATCATAACACTTAGATTATTTGATCAAAGAAGACAATGAATCAGCAAAAGTTCTCATTAATTGTCTTACTTTTCTATGGCCCAGAAATTTTTTTTGCCTTAAAACTGTTTCTGCTTTCTAACTTTTGCACATCAATAATATAGCTCACCTATATTCAAAAAAGTCAATATGCAACTAACTAATATCTATCTGATTATTAAAACTGAGTTACAAAGAATCAACCAGATGTTGTGTGGCAGCTTTTTACCCAGGTAATAAATTATGAAATAATGATAATTTGACTTTAAAAATTTATCTTGCACACAAGCATCCGATTTATATTTGTCTAAGTTCCTGTCAGTATTAATAATGTGCATCATTAAAGAACACTGGGAGCAGCCAGGATGAAAAGGAAAGGTGAAGTAGAATAAATAGAGGACTGTCTTTTAATCAGTGAAGGCAGTCTGTACGAAAGGAGGAAAAATAAAGACTTCAAGAAAAATATTTAAATGCATATTAAAATAGTTTAAAACTTTTAATGGAGATCAGGTCATAAGAAAATACTTGTTTTGGGGTGCGTGGGTGGCTCAGTTTTTTTAAGAGTCCAAACTGTTGATTTCAGCTCGGGTCATGATCTTAAAGTTTGTGAGTCTGAGCCCTGAACCAGCTGACAGTGTGAAGCCTGCTTGGGATTCTCTACCCCTCTCTCTCTTTCTGTCCCTGACTCTCTGGAACACACACTCTCTCTCCCAAAATAAATAAATAAATTTTAAAAAATTGTAAATGACTTTGAAAGTGATAACTATAGCATTTTCTTTATTACATGTTAAATAACAAGATCCATTAGTGAATCTATTAAGTACCATACCATAAGTTTGAAGATGTTATGAGGGTAAACAATATGTTTAAATACTTACAATCTGAAATGTGTTATGAAAATATATGTGATTTCTCTTGCTGAAAAATATGCTGAAAATAACACTACTATGTTGTGTTTTTACATTTATAACTGAAGGATGTATTAATTTGAAGTGAAGAGTTTAGTGAAAATAAAGAGACAGCTCTTTAAGTTCCTTGCATGCCAATTTCTCCTTCTACTGGCTGATGTTTCTGGTTATTAAATAGAACATTATGTGAGAAGTGCTTAGCATGATGCCTAGCCTTAGGAGATATTTAATAGTTATTCATGTATGTAAATCCATCACAGAGATTACCAAAAAATATCCAAATATATATTTTAAAAGGTGACTATTGTAATGTGATCAATTATGATTGTTGAACCACCATCACCATGCACAAAGAGCATAGCACATTGGGAGTCTAGCAATTACAAAGAATTTTACGGGGAATTTAGTTCTAACTGGACATTAATAAATTCTTCTTGATTATAGTGCCTGATAGAATGAAGAGACAGCTTGAGCATAAACAGGGAAGGTTGGCTGAGTGTACACATGGGAAAAAGTAAATAGAAGTTTATGGTTACAGAAGACAGAACTGATCATGTTATAGGTTACAGTGTAGACCTATCAGAATTTTGAGAAGAGTAAGAAAGCAAGATGTTGTTTTTATGACAAATTGTGGTGAATATAAAGCTAAAATATTTTAGGTTGTTTCTGTAGGTAATGAAGATTCATGGGCCAAATGTGCAATTTTGTGCCTTTGGACAAAAATTATTGTTAGAGTTTGGATTCAAGTCTGAAGAGGATTAGGTATTTTCAGGAAAGTTTTCATGAGACTGCAAAAATCAGAAAAGTGGTAATGAGAACTTGAAACAGGCAATAAAATTGTCAAGAAAGTCACAAATGCAAGACATATATCAACCCAACTCACCACTATTTACCATAATAAGATCCTCATCTTGCAAAATTATTCACATGGCTTTTTGCCTCTCAATGAAACTCTATATTTAGCAGTATGTGCACACACACATGCACAATCACACACACATACATATATGTCAAAATTTGCATCTAAAAAATGTTATGAAAAATTCCTACTTTCCCTCTACATTAAATATATATCATGTATCTCACGTTATGAGATATAGTATCATGACAAGTTTTCTTTTTGCAGCTTTTCATTATTTATAAGGGGAAATAAGAATAGCACTTTGAAACGCATAGTCACTAGGAGACTGAGATTAAATAATATTTGCCTAAAATTATTCAAATATCAAATAGAGTTTTAAGTACACCCAGAAATCCCAACTCAGCACAACTCCAATTGAAATAACTTTTCAATTTGAACTTTAAGTGTTTAAAGTCTCTGTTCCTAGCAGGATACTAAAGCATTTAATTTTATCTGAGATGGAAGCAAGTGAGAAGGCTAAAAATCAGAGATGTCACCATATAATTAATATCTGAGGAAGAGTTTAGAACAAGGAAAGAAGTATGGGTTTAGGAAATTTGAAGACGTGGATCATTTTTGTTCTTTTCTCCTCAACAATGGTGTGAAATCATCTTCTCTCTAAAACCAAAATAGGCATATCACTACTTATCACATGGTGATAGTAATTTAGCGCTCCATGGTGAATTAAACATTGTCCCTATATTCTGTCTCAGGCCAGAAGACATGGAAGAAAATATAGAATATCAAAACTTATAACTATCATGTCTAAAGATGATATGAATTACTTCCACCCATATCTCATTGGCCAGAGCTAATTTCATGGCATTAACTAAATCTACAGGACTGATGTATGTGCTGAAGACATATGAAGAACAAAACACAAACACAAAACACAGGAACATACCATAGATACTAGTGAGACCTAGCAGTCTCTCTCATGGCATATTTAATGGCCTATTATTTGGCCAGTATGGTTCCATCAGGGTGGTGAGAATGAGTGTAATAAATGAAGTAAAGAAAAGAGGAAGGATTTAGAGCAAAATCAAACAGGAATCCCATTTAGATTTTTTTTCTCCTAATTGCAAAGATAATGAGCTTCCTTATGGAGAGAACTCAGATGAACAGATAAGAGGAAAAAGATTTGGGATGCCCCAAAATATGGAAATGAAAGCAAGGAAAATAAGTCACAAAGGAAACAATATATAAAAGAAAAATGGAGATTGGAGAAAAACAAAACAACAAACAAAGCCAAGGTACAAACCAAAGAATTCTTAGAAACAGTTATCCTAAAAGTGAATATTAAGTTACTGCCAATGCTGCTGAAAGGTAAATTAAGACGTGGACATAGACATAATAACTTAATTATGATAAAATGATCCATTTGGTAACATTTTTATTGGAATCATTGGGGATTAAAAAAACAACTAAAACGAATAGGAGAAAATGGGTGACTTTTTAAGAAGGAAGACAATGATTCAAACCAGTCCGTTAGGCTTTCCTTAATGAACCATTACTGGACTAAAGAAAGCACTAGAACAAATAAATAAAACATAATTTCAACTCTCAAGAAACTCATAATTTAGTGGGTAGCCAATTCACTAAATCCCATTTAATATTTTAGGCTTTTTGCTAGCTATAGAGAACATGGCTCACTGGGGATGCAAAGAAGGACACTATCAACTTAATTTAATTAAGTATTTTATTGTCTCTGAAGACAAGAATAAAGTATATTCTATCTCCTGTCAAACCTAAAAATATATTATTGGCTTGATTTTTATTTTTAGGTCTGTCATTTATTAGTACATTTAAATTTATTTTGAATAAATTTTTTCCACTTGCCTCTTTAACTTTTGATTTTAAGGAGTTATTGGACTCTATTTACTATATAAGATTGTCTTTTCTTTTCCTTAACCTCTATATTCTCTTCCATTTCTCTTACTTTGTATGTTGTACTGAAGTATTCAGTGTATTATACTCAAAATTATACTGAATTATACTTATCAGTCTGGTCAAATCTTTTGTCCAATATCATGACAGAGTTCATGATCAATTATTATGCTTTATAATACAGATTATATAGACATTTTTGAAATATGATTCCTAAATTTAGTAAAGTGATTTTTGTGAAATGATTGTGCATAATATCAGCATACAATTATTTATCTTTTTCCTCTAATCTGAGGTAACTAGAGAGAAATGTCTTAATAAATAGCATTGTGCTTCTTGTTGAGACATATGATAATTACACACTGAATCCCTGCCAGGTTAATTAAGCTCCAAGCACAGTATATTTAACAAATACATCTGGTATTCAGGATTTTTTTTTCAAAGAATAATCTCAGTAATAGGATGCTGATATAAATTGATAAGAATAAATATTTCGTGGTTTTTAAAAATGACAGTACAGTAGACCATTTACCTCATATGGAACACTCATAAAACTCATAAATAGTTAAAACTCAATTATACTTGTCAAGATAAATTAACAAAGTGTGCTATTTTATTTTATTTTTTTATAGTTTTTTATTTTATTTTTGAGACAGAGAGAGAGCATAAGTGGGGGAGGGGCAGAGAGAGAGGGAGACACAGAATCTGGAACAGGCTCCAGGCTCTGAGCTGCCAGCACAGAGCCCCATGCGGGGCTCAAACTCACGAACCGTAAGATCATGACCTGAGCTGAAGTCGGCCGCTTAACCGACTGAGCCACCCAGGTGCCCAAAGTGTGTTATTTTATATATATATTTTGCTGTATTTACCCAATTGCTTTTTCCCAATATTAGTATTTTACAGTATTTCTTTTTTTTTTTAATTTTTTAAATTATCTTTTTATAGTTTCTTTATTTTTGAGACAGAGAGAGACAGAGACCAAGAGGTGGAGGGGCAGAGAGAGAGGAAGACAGAATCTGAAACAGGCTTCTTCAAGCTCTGAGTTGTCAGCACAGAACCCGACTTGGGGCTCAAACCCACGAACCTTGAGATCATGACCTGAGCGGAAGTCAGATGACCCAGGCGCCACTACAGTATTTCTTTTTAACATTAACATATTTAAAAGACATTATTCTTAAATTTTGTGCCTAAGAGTTTTATTGCAAATCCTGTTGTTGCTTTTTTCCTAAAATCTATTTTTATAAGTAGTCAAATTTTCAATATATTTGTAAAAGACAAAACTTATCCTAACATTTAATTGGCTGTCACTATTTCTTTCACACGTGTATAAAGAAAGTTGTTGCATCTTCTGAAAATAAAAGTTATTTCTTCATCTGAAAAATGAGATTTTTAAAAAATTGAAATTCCGCTAAAAAGAAGTCATCCAAACAGATTAATGCCTGGTCTAGTTGCGATACTATGATTTTGATAAGAACATTTCCCCATAAACATGTTAGAACTTAGATTGTGTGTTAATTATCCTAAACCTAAAGCAGTTCACCACAGAACTATATTCAAAGCCCTGGATATCATCTAGTCCGATCCTTTAAAAAAAAAAAATATATATATATATATATTTACTTATTTATTTTGAGAGAGATAGTGTGCACAGAGAGAGAGAGGAAGAAAGAGAGGGAGAGAGAATCCTAAGCAGGCTCCGGACTGCCAGCAGAGTCCCATGTGTGGCTCAAACTCACAAAGTATAAGATCATGACCTAAACTGAAATCAAAAGTTGGACACTTAACCGACTGAGCCACCCAGATGCCCCTAGCCCAATCCTTTTATCTGTGAACCAGTGTGTTTACAACACCTGTGTGTCACACAGCTCTGAAAAGAATTTTGTCATTTTGATATGACACATGCATTCCCTTTTAGTCCCTCTATAAATATAATTGCTTATCATTCTTGGTATATCTAAATAGTAGAACATAAAATATAAATCTTTTTAAGTTATGTCTTTGTCAGGTTTCTCTAAGGCTCTCCCTTCTCAGAGTGAAGATCAACGCACCTGCTGTGACCTAAGAGACTTTCATAATCTGACTCTTCGTTTCTAATCTGTTCTCATCTGTGACCCGTGTCCGTTTTTCCTGTCTTTAAGTCACACTCCTTATGTTTCACCTTAGCAGTCTGCACTTAATGACAACTATTTACTTTATGTTATTTATTTTCTTTGTCTTCCTCCAGAATGTAAACTCTATAAAAGCATGGGGTTTTGCTTTTTGATGATATCCCCGGTGTACACTGCCTGACCCTGGTACCTTCTCAATATACAATATTATATTATATTATATTAATTAGATATATTTATATATTTATATTAATAATATTAAATATAATTTTATTTAATTATTTAATTATTAATATAAATATATAATGTATTAATATAATTAAATATATTTAATATTAATAATAATATATTAAAATCACATTTAACTTCACATCTGAAATATGTGTCTTAAAGGTATTTTTCAAAACTTGCAAAAGAGTCAGTAAATACAATGTAAGATGACTTAATTTCTCTTTTTCTCTTCCATTTAAATTTACATTTCATTAAACCACTTATAAATGTTCTCATTCTTATGTGGTAAAAAAAATCTTTTTTCACTTTATATTTATTGCAGAAACACTGGATAGTTTCTACTGATGCTGTGGTCACTGTTGTTCAATTGTATTTCCTATTTCTTAGATGATTTCCTCCAAGATTTTCAAGTTTTTGCAAAGCTTACTAGCAACTTAGGCAATTGTCTTTCCCAAACTATTTTAGAGATTAATGTTGTTATGCAATTATGTATGTGGTTGAGAAATTTAAGTGAAAAGAAATTTTATCTGAACACTATAAAAAACTATTTCAATCTTCCTGTTTGATCTCCCTTCTCTCACCTATGCCAAAAATTTCATCAGAGGAAACCAGTATCAGAGAAGATAGCATACTACAGCACTACTGCAATAAAAAAAATGCACACATAAATAAATGGTAATTTTAGCATCCTTAGTGGGCATGGTATTCCTGATGTTTCAGAAATTCCCTGTTACTAGGAATGAAATGATACATTTGAATCATTTTGACTTCAATCTGTTGTGATGTGAGAGACAAGTAATTTACAATAAAATGTCTTCTATTAGAAAGATGTTTAGATTATGTCTTATAGTAAGTCAAATTATTTTAAAATGAATGTAAAAATCCTATATTCAATGATGGTAATTTGTATAAAATTAATGGAATGGAACAAAGTATAGGTTCAGCAAGAACCATCCTGAAAAAATCATTGGAATTCAAGAAAATAGGTTTTTATCAAAGCAGCTGTGATTATGTAACTTTTCTCTCTAAATAAGATATTTCCAAATGTATGAAGGAAAAATATTGAATTGCTAGTCTAAAATGTATCTAAATTTCATTTCAAAAAAAAAAACAGCTCCATGGCTATATGTTCTAAGCTTTAAACTCTTCCAAGTCAGAGAAATAATGTCTATTTTCAATGAGCAATAGTAATATATATATATATATAATATGCTATATATATTAAATATATCCTCATTCAAATAATAAAAATGTGAATCAAAATTTTTAAAGATCACAAAGTTTGATAACAAGCTGTGTTAGTGTCTGCAAAAAAATCTGCTCAAACATTGCTGATATTCTACAAACTGTTGCACTCTCAATGAGCAGTAAGATGAATATAACTTTAGGGGCACCTGGGTGGCTCATTCAGTTGAGCCTCTGAATCTTGATTTCGGTTCAGGTCATGATACCAGTGTTGTGGGATCAAGTCCCATGTAGGGCTCCATGCTGAGCGTAGAGCCTGCTTAAGATTCTCTCTCTCCCTCTCCCCCAGTTGCATTCTCTCAGTCGCTTTCTCTCTCTCTCTCTCTTTCTCTCTCTCTCTCTCTCTCTCTCTCTCCCTCTCTCTCTCAGATAAAAAAAAATATGAATATAACTTCAAAAAATTAAGTATATATAAAACAAACTAGATATGCAGTTAGTTGCTTAATGTTAGTAAATGAATACGGAGGAATTCTCACACATGGGAGTGGAAAGCTTTATAGTGGACATTTTAAAAGGATGGCTTTGATAGGCCCTTGGTTGTAGGCTGTTGGCATGACAAAACTGTGGGTGGGTTAACCAGAAATGGGGCATCTTATGTGATTGGTCAGGAGAAATGTTTGGATAACTCTGGTTGGTGGGTCTTAACTACAAGTGGGAACAAAGTTTAGGGGAACTGTCAGTTATTTAATCAAGTCCTGCTGTTTAGGTTTGATTGTTACAGGGGTTATGCTTGTCTTCTTGGAGTCATTGCTAGAGACAGTGACTGGATTTCCCATAATCTGACTTGTAGCTAGCAGGCTAGCCTCCCAGGCTTGTTATTGAAGGTAATGGATTTGTTTTCTGGGTTGGTTGCTGCAGATTGTGGGTCAGAGATCTCTGTCTGGTAATTGTCCATTTGTATATTCAATCACATATTGAAAAACATGTGGAATAGATCTGAAACCAAACTGGAGGCTAAAACCCAAAGTCTTTATTTTTATTTATTTATTTTTTAATTTTTATGTATGTATGTATGCATTTATTTACTTATTTTTTAAATTTACATCCAAGTTAGTTAGCATGTAGTGTAATAATGACTTCAGGAGTAGATTCCAGTGATTCATCCCCTATGTATAATACCCTGTGCTCATCCCAACAAGTGTCTTCCTTAATGCCCTTTACCCATTTAGCCCATCCCCCCACCCGCAACCCCTGCATCAACTCTCAGTTTGTTACCTGTATTTAAGAGTCTCTTACATATTATTTTTGCTTCCCTTCCCTTATGTTCATTTGTTTTGTTTCTTAAATTGCTCATATGAGCAAAGTCATGTGATATTTGTCTTTCTCTGACTGGCTAATTTCACTTAGGATAATACCCTGTAGTTCCATCCACGTAGTTGCAAATGGCAAGATTTCATTCTTTTTGATTGCCGAGTAATACTCTTTTGTGTGTGTGTGTGTGTGTGTGTGTGTGTGTGTGTGTGTATAACATATCTTCTTTATCCATTCATCCATCAATGGACATTTGGGCTCTTTTCATACTTTGGTTATTGTTGATAGTGCTGCTATAAACATTGGGGTGTATGTGCCCCTTCCAAATAGCACTGCTACATCCCTTGAATAAATACCTAGTAGTACAATTTCTGGGTGATAGTGTAGTTCTATTTTTAATTTTTTGAGGGACCTCCATACTGTTTTCCAGAGTGGTTGCACCAATTTGCATTCCTACCAGCAGTGCAAAAGATATCCTCTTTTCTGCATCCTCACCATCTATTGTTGCCTGAGTTGTTAATGTTAGCTGTTCTGACTGGTGTGAGGTGCTATCTCATGGTGGTTTTAATTTGTATTTCCCTGATGATGAGTGACATTGAGCATTTATGGATCAGACGATTAAGTCTGGGGCTATCATAGCTTATTAAAATTTAGAGGGAGAGCCCCAAGATAGGAAGAAGCATGAAGATTTTATTAATGTTTGTGTAAACTATGCCTAAATTTTTGAAAGACACCTGAATGACACATATACAGAGGGTTCTTCAAGGGTTCCAGCAGAAACATTCACTGGAGACATTAAAATGGCTGAGCAGGAATTTTTGAATAGAGATGGAGTTCATAATTTAAGTGTAGCTACAGTTGAAAATTTACTAAAATGAGAATAAAAATTCTTCAGTGAAAGATAAAAGAATTATTAGGACCTCTACAATGCATTATCCACAATATAAAGTATGCAATTAAAAATAATAGAAACATGAAAAAGGAGGAAAATATAAACCAATAGATGAGAAAAATAAGTAAGTAGAAGCTGAAAAAAACATAAAAATTAGAATTAACAAGAGGTGGCTTTTAAGCAGTATTATAAATATGTTGAAGGACCTAAAGCAAAATACTGTCATAATGAGTAAAGAGATGGAGAAGCTTCAGAGGGAAAAAAAAAACTATAAAAATGTACAAATTCATAAAGTAAAAACTGTAATATCTAAAATTTAAAATTCACTGCCTGAGCTTTACATCATATTGAAAAAGTAAAAGAAAGTAAACTTAAAAGATAAATTAATAGAAACTAATCTTCTATGACAAATGGGAAAAAAAGAAGGATGGCAATAAAGTGATAATGTGTTCAGTCATATGTGGGAAAATATCTAATGGTATACCAAGTGTATAATTAGAGCTACAAGAGGAAAGGAGAGAGAGAATAAAGCAAAAGCAGCAGAAAAAATTTAACAGTTTAATATCTTTCACCATTGAGGAAAAGTCTAAATTTATAATTCTAAGAAGTTTAAAAAACTCATAACATGATAATTCAAAGAATACTACACCTATGAACAATGTAGACAAATTGTTGAAAACTTAAAAAAACTAAATACTTAAAAGCAGCAAGAGAAAAATACCAATGCGTTACCTAAAGGAAATTAACAATACAAAGTAAAGCTAGCCTTTCTTCAGAAATAAGGGGACCATAAGACAATAAAATAGTATTTTAAAGATCTGAAATGAAGATACTTCAAATAAGCAAAAATTATGATAATTTGGTAGCAGAAGATATGTGTTTTCAGACTAAAGGTAAATGGCAACAGGAAAATTTTGGATCCAGAGTAAAAATATGAAGAAAAACAAATTTAAATATGGCAAAATTAAGAGATTCTCCCTCTTTTAAAAAATCCAATTTATTTGTTAGAAACACAAATAAGTAATTTGAACTTCAAAATTGAATTACGGAGTTCAGTATGTGAAGTATATCACAGTTATGGAATTAGAGCTAGGGAGGAATTAAATATAGTGTTGCTGAATACTTCTATTTTATCTCCTTCGGTACAAGAGGAACTCTATCTCCTTTGTGATGTTTTAAGATGTGCTAGTCCTTAGTCCAACTACTACAAGGCATATAAAGCAGAATAGCTAAAAGCCCATTGGGTAAATAAAATTAAATCACAGGGGGAAAAAAGAGTATTGCATCCACCTACAATAAGTCAGGAAAGAGGTGAAATATAAAAACCAAAAACATATGGGATAAATAGAAAACAAACAAAAATGGTTAAACTAAACCCAATGGGGTTTGAATATTCATTAAGTGAAAATGGAACAAAAATCCAATTAAAAGTGGAAATTTTCAGGAAAGATAAAACAAAAAATTCATGGTTTCACAAGTGATAAACTTAAGATAAAAATAGTTATTTTAAAAGTAAAACAATAAGAAAAGATATACCATGTGAAAAAATAAACAGCCCAGTGTCCATTGACTTATGAATAAAGATGTGGTATATAGATACAATGGAATATTACTCAGCCATCAAAAAGAATGAAATTTTGCCCTTTGCAATGACATGGATGAACTTAGAGGGTATAATGCTAAGTAAAATAAGTCTGTCAGAGAAAGACACATACCATATGATTTCACTCATATGTGGAATTTTTGAAACAAAACAAATGAGAAAAGGGAAAGAAAAGAGAGAGAGAGAGGCAAACCAAGAAACAATCTCTTAACTAAAGAGAACAATTTGAAGGTCAGCAGAGGGGTGGAAGTGGGGGAATGGATTAAATAGGGATGGGATTAAGGAGTGCGCTTGTGATAAGCATCGGATGTTGTATGGAAGTGTTGAATCACTATATTGTACACCTGAAACTAATATGACGCTCTATGTTTGTTAACTACCTGGAATTTAAATAAAAAACATAAAAAATAAATACATGGAAAACCACAAAGCTATGTTAGTGCATGTCAACTAATCTAAGCAAACAGTGTAACACAGGTATAGTGGGAAATTTGATAATAATAAAACATCAGAAAGGCATAACAATTAAAAACCTGTATGCACCTGTTAAGAGCTTCAAAACATATGAAACAAAAACTAACAAAACTTGAGAACACATTAGATTTTAGTGCTCCTCTTAGTAATTATTGAGAACAAAACCAATGGGAAATAGAAGACAGACAATAGAAAACAGACACACAGACAAAAATTGGTAGATCTAAATATGATAATATCAGTGAAAGCATACATGAAAATAGAATAAACACTCTTATTAAAAGAAGAGATTATCTAATTTTGTACCAAAATCTATAAATATTCCTGAGATAAATAGGAGCTAAATAAATGTAGATATATAAAACTTTCCTAAATTATAAGATCAATACTTTTAAGATACCATTTCTAGCCAAATTGATCTATAGATTTAACCACTTCCATTCATAATCTAGGCAGTTTGATGTAGACATTAATCCTGACTACATCATCTTATGGAAAAACAAAATGACATAGCATATCTAGAACAATTTTTAAAAAGGAGAACAAAGTTGTAGACTTCTATTACCTAATTTCAAGATTTATTTCAATCTAAATAATGAATTAGGGGTGCTTGGGTGGCTAGGCAGTTAAGCATCCAACTTTGGCTCAGGGCATGATCACGGTTTGTGGGTTCGGGTGTCACATCGGATCCTCTGCCTCCCTCTCTCTCTCTCTGCCCCTCCTCTGCTTGTGAACTTTCTTTCTCAAAAAATAAATAACAGTAAAAAAATAATAAAGTAAGTACAGTATCAACATAACAGAACAGTGATTCCAGAAACAGATCAATTTATATAAAATCAATTTTTTTCTTGCCAAGGAGCTAAGATAATTCAATGAATGATAGTGTAGCCTTTCTTACAAATTGGATAGATTTATAACACATTATATTTAATGGGAAAAATTAACATTAACACCACACTCAGAAATAATTCAAGGTGGATATTATAAATAAACAAAGTGTGTATAAATACAAATCTCCCATTGAGTAGGAAGAAAAAGAAAGAAGGGAGCGATATTGCAGAAGTGAAAAAAGATGTAAACATTAAGTATGAAAGCAGTTACAAGGCATTTAAAGCTCCAGTCTGTATGTCATCCTCATCATAAATATAAGAAAAATATATTCATAATTAACAAATAATTCATTTCATATAGACTTTAAATGTTTGCTTCAGATATTGCTGAGTGTAGTTAGCTTACTGATGCATTGAGTAATATTAGCCAAGGCACTTCCTGGAACAGCTGCTACAGATAAAAAAGCCTCTGCTAAGAATTTTTAGTTTTTCCTATACTTCCTGTTGGCTTTTGTTGATGTGTGTGTAAAATATTCCTATAGAGACATGAAAAATAACATGATGCCTTACTTTGAATGTGGTTCAATACTTAATGAAATAAATATTTTAAAAATACCTAATTTCTTAATTCTATATAGTAATTATTAAGAAAATTACTTTGAGCACTTGTAGTGTGTTTATTTTGTTAAATAAATATCTTATTACTCATTACTTGAGAAATATGCTGTGAAGATCCTGACTTTTTAGATATGGAACACTACTCAAAATTATTCCCAATACTTCAATCTGAGATTGACTCACAAAGGCAGATAATGACCTTTACAGTTATATCAACTGTATCTTGATCTTTGAATGCTGTTCACCATCTGCTTCCATAAACCACTACTGAACTCTAGCCTTTATTTGTACTTGGTAATACCATCTCCTGAGAAGTGAGGTCCCACTGTACTTTTAATATATTGGAAAGAAAAAAGATACAGAATGCAAAAGCCTATTCCTTAGATGAGAAAGTTATAAGAATAAAATAAACTGTAAATTATTCATTTACATCATGTCAACCCCAATATTGGTCCTGTATTTATAAACTGCCCTAATATAAATTGATCAACTGTGGGCCTCTGTGACAAAAATCAGACAAAGTGTACAGGGAAATAAATACATTCCTGAAAAGATAAGGTATAGCTGAGAACAGCTTAAAAAAAAGTTCCAGAAAGAGTAAGGATAAAGGATAGTAGAAAAAAGAAAAATATCCATAAGAATGATAAAGAACAAGTTTGTGATGGAACATGTGTGATAGTGTCATGGTTGTGAACCAGAATAAATGGGATGTGCTAGAGAATACCTCCCCAACCCTGACAATATCTCATATTAAAAGCAAAATATCAGTGAGACAGGACATTTGGCCATCATAGCAGTGTTGAAAACATGTGTAGTAGTATAGGCAGATAAAGAAAGGAAGATAAGAAATTTTTAGAGCTAGCCTCTAGAATGGACATGAACAGGACACGTTAAAAAGTTCAATAACAATAACAACGAAATGGACAACATAGTGACTAGACTTCCCTTTCTATACTTGACAAGCTGCAGGATATTTAAGGTAGTTGTACTTGAAATTAAAATTGTAATTTTTTGTGGATAGCAAAAGCATTTAGATAGAGAAGCACAATCAACTGAGAAGACCTGTCTTAGAAAATCCAAACTAACTTTGTCCATTTTTATAGAAGTTTCATTTATAAGGAACACTTTTTTTTTTTTAGTGGCTTTCATCTTCCATTTGTCAAGGTTTGACCCATGGGTAATAACTTTCATCCATTTCCAGGAATATGCATGTGTGAGTACACAGCAGATTTTCACAGTATCCCACACACTGCATCAGGAAGGTGCAGAGTAGAAAAGTAATTGTCAGTTGTCCTCACAAGTCGGTCCTACTTTGTCCTCACAGGTTTCAGTGTTCCCTTTCTTTCCCTCTTTACATGTCCAGAATTTTTCCAGGGTGCCTATGGGATTGTGGGATTGACCTCTTACAACTTCAAGCCTCCTACCACAAAGGAGTAAGAGCCTTCCATAATATTCTTTACTAGCACACCTCCATGATCTATTGTGAGCTACTTTTCTTTGACTCTTTATCATCATTAAAATCTTTACTTCCCCCTTCACCTCACAATTTTAGGGCTTCATTTTACAGAAACTCTTATTTCGTATCACTCATAATTGTTGAATTGACCCAACCAAACGCAAATGACAAAGATCCTAATTATAAAATAGAGTAAAACAAAAATGTATCTATTTACTTGGTTGACCCATAATACAGGATTTGGGTAACTGCCAGATAATAAAAAGCAATAAATTATTTATTTACTGGGTAATAAATAAACTGTATGATGCCTATATGTCCAGAATCCTGTATAGTTGAACAACAAGTTACACACACACACAAAAACAAAATATATATTGGAGCAGAATATTATGAAGAATGACATCACTGTGCCAAAAATTTAGAGTCATTTCTATTCCATTAAATGTGGAAAGGAACAAGATGAAAGAAGGCAAAAGGCCAGTCTGCTCTTCTCTCTGCTTTGAAAGAAAGTGTTCCAGGATAAGTGGACGAGACCATAAAGAAACTAAAAGCAAATAAGGAATCCATCAGTATGCTTTGTCTATAATGAAAGAGCACACACTTGGGGTGTCCAGTCATGAATTTCAGAAAGACAGCATGAGGATTTATCTGAGAACTAGTGGCAAAAGAAAGAAAAAAAATCCAGTTTAGTGGCAGACACTAACAAGACATATAAATCCGACGGTAGCATGCAGAAAGTGTAACCAAACTTTGAATCGGAAGGCTCTATCGAATACAACCTTCCCAAATTTTAATATATGCATCACCTTGGGTACTTGTTAAAATACATATTCATAGTCGGTAGACATGGGATATGATCTAGGTTTCTGTATCTCTACAAGCTCTTAGATGATGCCAGTGCTATAGGTCTGTGGATAGCATATTGTTTAGCAAGGATCTTATAAAAATTAGTTATAACCAAGAAAAAAAGAAGCATACTCTTGGAAAGGAGACATCCAGATAACCAAATACAACCAAATGAGTCAACAAATTTAGAAAGATGAACTTTTACTAAATAAATATGGCAATTTTAAATTCCTTTATAGATTAATTATAATCAGCTACAATTTTAACGAAATGTATCAAAACAAAGAATAGAATGTAAAATATATTACAATATTTTTAAAAGATAAAACAAGGAAAGACCAGGGCTAAATATTCTCTCATCAGAATATGCTATATTACCTAAAAGAATACATTTCTTCTTAGATGGAACAACTGTGTATTATAAGAAAGCCAATTAACCTCATTTATTTTATATATTCTTTTTTTAATTTTTTATGTTTATTTATTATTGATACAGAGAGAAACAGAGCATGAGTAGGGGAGGGGCAGAGAGAGAGGGAGACACAGAATCTGAAGCAGGCTCCAGGCTCTGAGCTGTCAGCACAGAGCCCGACGCAGGGCTTGAACCCACAAACCGTGAGATCATGACCTGAGCCGAAGTCGGAAGCTTAACTCACTGAGCCACCCAACCGCCCTAATTTATATATTAATTCTAACCAAAATCAGTGAGGTTTTCACACACTTAGTCAAGAAGATTTAAATATCATTTGGAATTAAAAATATTAAAAAGAAGTTTTAAAAAGAAGATTTAAAAGAAATTTACCATGCATTAAAATCTACATGGTATAAAATAATTAAACTGTCTATCCTGACATAGGAGTAGATAGATAAACTGAACATAGTAAAAATTCCAGAAAGAGATACAAATATATGTTAGAAAACAGAATAAAATAAAGGTAACATTAAAAAACCACATGTAAAAGAAAGCAATTTAATAAATAATGTTACTAATAGAATGTTTCAGTTTTAAGGCTATGCTATATATGCCAACAAAAAGTCTAAGTTTAAAGCAACCGTAAGAAGGATGCCTGGGTGGCTCAGTCAGTTGAGTGTCTCACTCTGACTACATAATTTTACAAATAATCACTGGAAGTCTGAAAACTAAGAATTTTTGGTGGGCATCTTTTATCTGGATCAAAGGGAATTCTTCAGAGTCCTAGGTAATATGCCAGTCCATTTAAAAGTAGGAGGTGTCAATTGGAAAATGTCCATTGCCCATTATAACTTTATAGGAATAAATATGTTTAATAACATTGTTTTCTATTTTAGGTAAATCTAAAATGGTTGTACTTGCAAAAGTAATGGTGATACATAATATTAATAGTGTAGTCTTTATAAACTAAAGGAGCACCTGGGTGGTTTACTAGGTTAAGCGTCCAACTCTTGATTTTGGCTTGGGTCATGATCTCACAGTTCGTGGAATTGAGCCCCACATCGGGCTCTGTGCTGAAAGTGCTGAGTCTGCTTGGGATTCTCTTCCTTCTCTTTCTCTGCCCCTGCTGTCTCTCTCTCTCAAAATAAATAAATAAACGTAAAAAAAAAGAAATCTTTAATCTATAAAACCAATTTAAATACCAAATATATTTATCTCTTAAAATACGCTATCACTTATTGCACATAACTGTTATTATGGCATATTTCAAATATACTTGCACATACTCATGTGTATCTAAATTGAGCTATATTGTCTTAATATGCTGTCATTTGTTTTTAGAGATTTTAATGAAGTAAAACATAACAGTTATCGTTAAAATCCCCTGTGAATCTTTCCTCTCCACCTGCCTTTCCTAAAGTTAGTTAAAATTTAATTAGAACTTTTGCATTTTTGAGTGATAAGAAATCTGTAAAAGTGATCCAGAGCTGGATTTAATGGTGACTAAATTTTTAACAAGTTTGTTACATCTATTTTCATCAAGTTATAAAGATTTTATATTTATTATAGAGTAAGTTTTGGTAAATAATATTTTTTCTGGAAAGTTGGATACTCCATCTATGTTTTCTAAGATGTTGGCTTAGAGCTTTATTTAAGATTTTTAATGTTTTATCCTCAAAGGTGTTCAGCATAATGAATTGTCTAGAAAGTAAAGCATCTAGGCAAGCAAGTCAAGAAATATACCATCACTCTAAGCACTATGCAATATTAGTGTTAGAGCATTGAGAATTTAAGGTATTAAAACCAATAGATCAGTATCATAAAAATTATGTTTCATATTGAAAAAAGAATGAGAACATAAAATAAAAGAAAAAAAAAAACTCCAAGTAAAATAAAAGGTCTCAGGGTGCCTGAGTGGCTTAGTTATTTAAACATCATACTCCTGGTTTCTGCACAGGGCATGATCTCATGGGTTTGTAGGTTTGTGGGTTAGAGCCACATGTAGGGCAGCATGGAGCCTGTTTGCGATTCTCTCTGCCCCTCCTCCACTCGCTCTCTTTGTCTCTCTCAAGAAAAATAAATTAAAAAAAAATTTTTTAAAGGTATTTTCACTCACTCATTGTCACTCTTTCCCAAACCTGACCTTACTTTTAATTCCATAGATCAAACAGTTTTCAATATGTTAACAAACCATAGAGTACAGGTTGTTTTGTGACTGACTTCTTTAATCCAACATTATGTTTGTGAAATGTAGCTATACTGCTTCTCATACAGCAGTTCTGATGGTACATATGGTCATAGAGGAGAATATCCATTGCTACATAACATTCTATAAATATACTACATATACTACATCTATACATTCATCTAAATAAACTACATGTTATTTTTCAGATTCCACTGCTGATAGATATTTGGGTTGTTTCCTGAGTTATGAACAATACTGATATGAAAATGCTTATGCATGTCTTTTAGTGCATTGTTACTCAAATTAATAAGAATAGAGTTTGCAGACAGTGACCTTTAGACCACACTTTTAGTAGTACTGTCCTAGTGCTCATGTATACATGTGTCATTTTGAAGTGGAATTGCCGAGTGATAGCAATTGGAAAAGCATTTAATATTTTTAAATTTCACTAAACAATTTTATTAAATGTTTGTAATGATTTATAGGTGTAATGGTACTATGTAAGAGTTCCTCTTTCTCCAAATCATTGTCAACACTTGTTTTTTCCAGTATTTTTCACTTCAGTCATTCTGGCACATGTGCCCTGATACATTACTATGGTTTCAATTTATATTTCTGTTATTATTAATGAGGTTGGGCAGTTATCATCTCACCAGAGGATCAAACTTAGCCTCCTCATTTTAGTAAGAAAACCAGCCTTAGATGTCCCTTATATTATGCATTATAAAATATATATTATTATCTATAAATACTTCTTGCCAGAAATACTTATTTAATCAAATATTTAATCAAACCTTGAAAATGACCAGCATACAGAAAATAATACTTAATAAAAAAGTTAAAAAGAAGATAAAAATATAAACAGGCAAATCCAGATTGTGAAATGTATACTATAAAACTCCACTGATCTCTTCCTGTCAAAAAAGATACTTAGGGGAAGGATGAAGATGATAGATCTATTCTAAATTAAAAGAGACCAATGAGCCACTAAATCCCAATATAATTCTTGAAACTTGATATGATATGATATTTGATATGATCATTTAATGAAGAAGCAGCTATAAATATATTTAAATATATTTGGTAGGGAAGGAATAGGAAAGTTTAAATATGCAATGGATCTCAAATTTCAGGGAATGATCTTATATTTTCTAATTTATGATGAATAAACCTTAGAGGATGATTCTTGAATCATAAAGTTTCATTGTTACTCAAGTTATGTTAAAATATTTTAGCTATAGAAAGATTGAGAGAGACACACAGACATGGAAATTAATTTATGGAATATGTTAAGTAATTGTTGAAGCTATATGTCCATATAAAGGTGTTGGCTGTACGAATTTTTGAACTTCTCTTTATACTTTAATTTCCTCAATAAAATATGGAAAAATAGTGCTTCTCTTTTCCTTCTTCTGGCCCATCTCTTAGAGAAAGCTCCAATTTTTCCATTTAATCATTTATATTTTTTCAACCCTTTCAATGTCTTCTCTGTGCTAGTTGCTCAGTAATTTATTCAGCTCTACCTTTCATTTCACCCATCATTTAATTTTTAATTTTAATGACTACGTGGTTTTCTTCCTTGAATTTTTATTTGATAATTTTTCAATTAAGTCTGTATCATTTTCATTGGGCTTTATTCTATTCACTTATTTTCTCATTCTATAAATTTTAAATATAAAACATAATTTTTATGATACTTATATACTTAATACCTTAAATTCCCAGAGTTCTAATCTTACTTTCATAAAAAGATTAAAGTTTAGGGTAAAAAAAAACACTAAATATATGCATTTTCAGATGCCATGATTTTATGTGTAGAAATTCCTGAGGAATTTATGTTAGAATTATCAAGTTAATGGAATAAGGTCACAGGGCAGAGGACACTATACTAGATAGTTTGAATTTCTACGTATAGTACAACAAAGAGTTGGAAACTGAAACAAAAATAAACTATTTAACAAATAATTAAACATCTAAAGTATATATGTATTTAATGTGAGATCTATACTCTAAAGGTTAGAAAACATTGTTAAGAAAAATTAAAAAAGATCTAGGGGCGCCTGGGTGGCTTAGTCGGTTAAGTGTCCAACTTTGGCTCAGGTCATGATCTCATGGTTCATGGGTTCGAGCCCCGCATCGGGCTCTGTGTTGACAGCTCGGAGCCTGGAGCCTGCTTGCTTCTGATTCTGTGTCTCCCTCTCTCTGCCCCTCTCCTGCTACCACTCTGTCTGTCTCTGTCACTGTCTCTGTCTCTCAAAAATAAACATTAAAAAAATTTTAAAAAAAAATTAAAAAGATCTAAATGATCTATATAAGTGGAGAATGTCATATTCACTGATTAGAAGACTCAATATCTTTAAAGTGTCAGCTCTCACCTAAGTGATCTACAGATTTGAACACAATCCAATACAAATTTTCAAAGCCTTTTCCTTTTTATAAATCAACACAATAATCCTAAAATTAAGGTGAAAACACAAAGGAACTCTAATATATAAATATTCTGAAAATAAAAGAACAAAGAAAACTTACCTACATTGATTTGAAAAATTTTAATAACATGACAGTAACTGAGACAGTGTGTTACTGTCATAAGGATAGGCAAATAGGTATTGGGAGAAAATTAAGTGCCCAGATACAGATAAGAAGTAGAAAAATTTTCTCACATATATATGATCAATGGACTAAGAGAAACAAATTCTTTGTATCTTATAATTCTGTTCATTTGCAGGGAAATATCCAGCTTTCTAGATGGCACAAAGCAAAAACTTCAAGCCAATTAAGAGTCACACCTAGAAATGGCATATGTGACTTCAATTTTATTCTATTGGTCAAAGCAGTCACAGGGCCAGCCAGGATTTAAGAAGTTGTAGGACTAAACTCCATCTCTTGATGAGGTAGTGGCAAAATTACAGTGCAAAAGAACATGTAGGAATGGAGATATTATTAAATCTACTCAAAGGCATGGGTGAATCTCAAAAAAATATATATTTATCCATTAAACAAGTCATCATTGTCACCTTGAACATATAAATATGTGTGTATACATGACAAGAGAAAGACTGGGAATGGGTATGACGACTTTTTTGGTGATACATTCTGTATCATGATTGGGGTATTAATTACATGGGGTTTATAAGTTTGTCAAAACTCACCTGCAGCTTTGCTACATAACAACCAACTGTATCTAAATTTAGTGGCTTAAAGTACAAACCACTTATTCTTCATGATTCTATAGGCTTTGCAGGGTTTAGTGCAAAGGGAAAATACAGATCCTTTTCTTCAAAAATCTGTGGGGTTGGGGAAATTGTTAAAGGTACTAAATGTAAAACTTTTTTTCCCCTTTCTTCCTAGATAATCTCTCTCAAGGACCCATCATGATGGTTTTTAATTTTTTTTAATTTGATGTCCTTCCTCTTTGAGCTGTGGATACTCACTGGCAGGTATGAACCTCATAGGTGCTGGGAGTCACATCCTATTAAGTGGCACCTGGGTGTGACTCAGGGGCTTCAAGATTCCTTCCCCTGTCAACTACTGTAGAAATGCATTGGGTTCCTACTAAAGATAAGGACACCTATCTCCCCATAGGATGGGCTTGCTGCCCCCACCCCTGGCAGACAGATGACTCCCAAAGGATTGCAACCTGGATCAAGGGTGAGCCAGAGCCTTGCCCACCAAGAAATTACATGGCATTGCACCTAGAAGCAGGAACAGCAGTCACCACGCCCCACCCCTGAGATACCGAGGTAGTGTACACACTAGATCCAGTGTTTGCACCCAGACCACTGGAGGAAGCAGTGGTCAATGAGCAGGGGCAGGGATAGAAGGTCAGGCAGGGAAGGACTGCCAGAGGGAGTCACAAGCACTAAGGAAAAGAAGAAAAACTGCTGATAGTCTGTCCCAGAAAGGCAAGGAGGCTGCAGATGGCAGGACTCCATGTGAACCAAGAATCCAAGCCCTCTTGAAGGCTCCATAGTCCCATAGGACTTTACTTACAAAACACAAATTCAAAAATAAAAGTATTAGGAATTTCAAGACAGCAATGACAAAATACTAAACTCCAATTATAAGATTCTTAAGCTTTTACCATCAGAGACCTGTACAATGACACACTCATGAAGCCATCTAGCTGTATGTCACCATGGAAGTTATGATATGGATCAACCAGTACTTGAGATCAGCTGGAGTCCTGGCTCAAACTAAATGTCTAAGATGACAACACTCACATATGTGGTGTTTGGTTAGGTTTCAGCCAGAGGAAAGGAGATGGCTTGACCACAAGTTGACCACCAGGCTAGACTCATTGCTAAGAGTTTAACCAAACTATTCCATTATATTACTGCCTCAGATAACAGTCTACAAAGTCACAAGTCACCTCCTGATGTGACTTCTCTAATTCCCTGGTGATGACCATCCTCTCCTGCACCTCAGCTCCTTTTCTTTGTACATCCTTTAAATAGGACCCTCTTGGAACTTGCCAAACTCTACTCTTTTGGGTTGGAATTGACAATCTGGCCTCAGCCCACAAAAGTGAAAGCATTCCACTCTCAGATGCTAATAAAGGCAGACGTCCCAGGTCATGCTGGGCACTCTCTGCCAGCACCCTGCCTTGAACTTCTAAGTGGCCCCTGCAGGCATCCATGTACTTCCTCCAGGACCTGTGAGTAATATACTTCTCTATTTAATTTTCCCTTGTGGTCTTTGTTGATCCAGCGTTCACCATCTGACACCCTGGGGCTGGACTTAACAAATGTTAATTTAACAAAAGTCACAACTCTCACAGTTGTGGGTTGAGGATTCCCCAAGGCAGCAAGCAAGCAAATTCCAGGTGAAAGCACTTTTCAAAGCTCTACTTATATCTATGTTGCAATATCCCAAGGCCAGCCCAGAGTCAATGTAGGACCATATTTGCAAAAGGCTTGGTTACAGGGAGAGGAATAATTTGCAGCCATTTTTCCAATATACCAAGCTCATAAAACTGTGTACATCAGATCTGTGCTTTTCCCATGTATAATTATATAACAATAGAATCAATTAACTAAAACCTGAAAACAACCTGGAAGAACACTAAACCTGAAAACAACCTGGGAGAACACTAAGTTCAACAGTTTCTGGGGGTGGGAGGAGGGTTACTGCTTTAGCTCAGATGGATAGTTTGATTTCAAATTGACTCGTCTGGAGTTTTTATTTTCCTTTTGTTGTTTTCTTTTAAGCAGAGCTGAAAATCACTTTTATGTATAAATATACACATATATATTTGTTTAGCTAAATATTCCTCATAAATTTGATTATTTGTTGTGAATTGGCAAACACCTTATGTGTCATTCTTCAGTGATGTATCCTGTATGTCAAAGAGTACATATCTATGAAAATAAAATATGCATTTCCAATATGGAATGCTTGTATATGTAATGTCAGTATCATTGAGTTCTTAATTTAATGCATTTAACCTAACTGAAATTTTAATGAATTACAACATTTTATGAATGTTTAAATTGCATTTGCCTCAACATGCAAGGCCCGTAAGGGATATACATGTCTTACCTTTCTTGTGTGATATTTCTCTTAAATTATTGTTCAGTTAAACAAAGGCAGTAATTAGGATTTTGATTATTTTTTAAATTCCCAATGTTCTATTCAGTTCCAAACCATTTCAATTAGTACCGTTTCCTTTGATAGAAAAAGCATCTTTTTTATGGATTCAAGTGACTTGTCTTCAAGGCCATACTTTCTTCCATTATATTATAGTCCTTTGTAAAACATAGTAACAAAGGCCTTTTTAAAGGTCATAAAATTATATCAAGAGCCACCCTCTGTCAACTTTGTATTGCTGCTCCTAAAAGAAATTCGATCGTACTTACTACAATTCTCCTTTTATGAATTCCTGCTGACCAAAAATGAACTACATACCTAATTTTTAGGTCATAATGGCAGACACCCAAGTGCTCCGTGGCCCTGAGATCTTGACATTTACAATCTGAAAGCTACTCGAATTTAACCCACTTCACATATTTTCCTCATATTTCTTCTAATTGTTTATTTTTATTTTCCATTTTTAAGCTTTCATTGTAATTTATGAGCTTTCTATTTATTGTGCTTCAATTTCAAAGTGACATATGCATTTTTTATATATGTTTTAGTCTTCTTTTTATGCTACATTATAAATTTCACCACAGCTAGGGGCACCTGGGTGGCTCAGTGGATTGAGCATCAGACTCTTGATTTTGGCTCAGGTCATGATTCCAGACTTGTGGGATTGGGCCCTGGGTTGGGCTCTGTACTGAGTGTGGAGCCTACTTAAGATTCTTTTCCTCCCTCCCTACCTCCCTCACTCCCACCCTCTCTCTCTCTCCCTCTACTCCTCTCCCCCACTTGCACTCTCTCTCTCTTAAAAAAAAATGCACCAAACCCAAATAACTAGTTGGAAGATACTGAAGTATTCTCTCTCCTAAAATAAGCCAAATTTTCAAATCATGAATTTAGAATGTACTTCTCTATTCTTTCTACCTTTCTCTCTAGAAATCTATTATGTTTCATCTATCTATACTTGACTGTATTCAATCAATTTGAGGCATGCTATCTATATTTTAATGCTTCTGAAATTGAGTTGTGGTTTTAAGTGAC
This sequence comes from Cryptoprocta ferox, assembly GCA_028646485.1. Taxonomy (NCBI): domain Eukaryota; kingdom Metazoa; phylum Chordata; class Mammalia; order Carnivora; family Eupleridae; genus Cryptoprocta; species Cryptoprocta ferox. The sequence continues at coordinate 54,078,336 of CM053560.1, forward strand.
GTCATCCTACAATTACTGTAGCTTGAATGGTTGTCATGACATAGTTGTCTTTGCTTTTGTGTATGCAAAAGTTGATCATGTCATAATTTTGTCTCTTCAATTGCATTTTTGAAACTTAAACATTAGGTTTAATTGTCACATAATCTGCCAAACTGATCACTGTAGATTCAGCATTGCAACAGATATTCATTGTGTATATATACATAATATATAAAATCCAAGCATGAAGTATACATTTTATAATACTGAAGCAAGTAATTGTTACTGGAGAAGCAATGAAAATTCCTTATTCTCTTACAAAATGGCAACCAAGTGCTTTAGATCATATAAGAAAGGGAGAGATCTATGAATAGATAGGGTTTTGCTATATTTGATTTACTGAGCTACAATAAAAAAAGATTATCCTTCACATTGGAATGAAACTGATCTGAGTAATTAAAATTTATTTGAAAATAATAATAAATTTTAGGCTATATTTGTATTCCAGGGGAAGAACTTAATAGAGGGGAAAAAAGTGGTTATATAGAAAAAAAATAATAATTGCAAAAAAAGGAATTCTTGAGAAGGTAAGAGGTGATAAACTATTAACAGAAGTTGAAACCTTGGCCTTAGAGTATAATTCTAGGGAGATTTTCCAAGGATGGTGAAAAGAAAATAGCATTCATTTATTTAACCATCTATTTAACATCTCTTATGTGCAAGACCAAGTGGTAAGCATGGGAACTTGTTCTGGGCGTCGGAGATATAATGAGAATAGAACAGATGTTTCTGCCTGTGAAGGAGCCAACTATTAGAAAAATTGTCAGCCTTGCAGTGCCTAGGTGGCCAATCAGTTAAGCATCTGACTTTGGCTCAGGTCATGATCTCACAGTTTGTGGGTTCGAGCTCCACAGCAGGCTCTGTACTGACAGGTCAGAACCTGGAGCCCGCTTCAGATGCTGTGTCTCCTTCTCTCTCTGCCCCTCCCCTACTTGCAATCTGTCTCTCTCTCTAAATATAAATATTAAAAAAAAATTTTAAAGGAAAATTGTCAGCCTTGAAAAATATAATTACACACTGTCATGGGTCCAAATCAACAAAATATGTTGAATCCTAATGACATGTGCCTGTGAATGTAAGGTTATTTGGAGATTAGCGTCATTGAAGATGTAATTAAGATGAAACCATATTGAATTAGAGTGAGCCCTACTCCAAAATGAGTTGGTCCCTTAAAAGAGAAGAGACAGAGGTAGAGACACACCAGACAGGATGGCCACATAACAGCTGAGGTAGAGTTTGGAGTGATGCATCTACATGCCAAGGAACATGAAGGACTGTTGGAAAATATCAGAAGCTACAAGAGACAATCATGTATTCTCCTTCTTCTCTCAAAGTTTCAGAGGAAGCTTCATCCTGCAGACACATTAACTTCAGAACTCTAGGCTCAAGAACTGTGAGATAATAAATTTGTTGTTTTAAGCAACCCAGTAATAGGCAGTGTAGAAAACCAATACATACTTTTGTAAGTGATATGGAGAAAAAGTACAAGTGTACAAGGGAAACCTATGAGATCTATGGATTGCAAAAGGCCTCTTTGAGCAACAGCAGGCAGAAGGAATATTCCAGGCAAACAGAAATGTATAAACAGGGGCAGAGATAGGAAATCATTGTATGTGAAGAAGTACAGGAAAGTCAATGTGGTTATAGTTATGTATGAATGGTGCTATGGCCTGAATGTTTGTGTCTCCCCCACAAAATTCATATGTTGAAATCCTAACCCCCAATGTTATGGCATTAGGAGATGGGACTTTTGGAGGGTGATTAGATCCTGAAGGTAGAGTCCTCAAGAGTGAGATTAATATTTTTATCAAGAGATCACAGAGAGCTCTTAACAGAGCTTCCACTTCCACTTCCACCAGGTAAGGACACTGTCAGACAACAGAGTGTCACCAGTACCAAACCATGCTGGCAATCTGATCTTAGACTTTCAGACTCCAGAACTGTGAGACATAAATTTGTGTTGTTTATAAGCCACCCAGTCTGTGATACCAGCCTCAATGGACCAAGACAAGTGGCATTGTGAGATAAGGCAGAAGGTGTCCAGATTATTCCTAACAAATCGGTTGTGCATTGGCAAGCTAACGGAGGACTTTAAGGAAGGCATTTTCTCCTGTCTTAACTATCTCTGTACACTGCCTTTTCATAATGAATGTTGCTACCCAAAAATACATGTTAAAAAATAAAAGAAATAGGAGATGATATGGTTAGAATTTGGGAAATAATTCTGACATATTTAGGAAGTTACTCTGGTTTCAGGCAAGCCGTCACAGACTACAAGAATAACAGACTACAGGGGCAAGTTAAAATTTTCCAATATCCATTTGGGTAGTCCATGTCCCCAGGGGAGGGGGATTAGTTGTTTCTTCTGAGTTTATTTTTATAAAAAACAATAAAAATATTAAAAACATATTTTTGAAAAACAGAAAGAATGGATGGAAATCTAGGTGACAAATTTTATAAGAAGGATTATGAAAGTTCTGATTTTAGAATTAATAAAGACCAGGGTTAATAAAATTCTTTTTTTAAAATGTTTTATTTATTTTGAGAGAGACAGAGAGAGACAGTGTGAGCAGGGGAGGGTCAGAGAGCGAGGGAGACACAGAATCCGAAGACAGGCTCCAGGCTCTGAGCTGTCAGCACAGAGCCTGATGCGGGGCTCGAACCCACGAACCATGAGATCATGATCTGAGCCAAAGTCGGATGCTCAACCAACTGAGCCACACAGGCACCCCAATAGAATTCTTGAAAAAATGTTAATAATAAAAATTGACCAATATACCTAATATGTTCACTTAAAAGCAAATAACCACAAATTGAAATATGCAGGATTTATTCTTTAAGTTTATTTATTTATTTTGAGAGAGAGAGAGGGAGAGAATGTGTGACTGGGTGACTTGCAAAGAGAGAAAGAGAGAGAGAGAGACAGACAGAGAGAGAGAGAGAAAGAAAGGGAGGGAGAATCCTAAGCAGGCTCTGCCCTGTCATCACAGAGCCTGGCATGGGGCTCCATCTCATGGACTGTGAGATCATGGCCTGGGCCACAATCAAGAGTCGAATGGTTAACCGACAGAGCCATCCAAGCACCCTACAGGAATTATTTTTTTACAATTAAATAAGCTAATGCATTAATGAATTCATAATTTAACCCTGTGGTAGCATGGTTAGTATTAAAAAAAAAAAGGCACTCATTTATGGCAGAAAACACACAGGTGTTTAAGGGTCAGAGTGAAATATTGAATGACCTCTTGAAGTGAATATATATACTCCAACTTGAAGAACTGCTAGACCCAAAGGAACCGTATGTGCACATGTGCAGAGGGCTGTGCATCTGCCAGTAAACCTGGATTTTGAGCTTGATGAAATAAGAGGATGTAAATTTATGTTGTTTTCCCTGGGCAAGAGGTGGAAAGAATGTAGGTATGTCCTCTGCAGGTCAGATGGTGCCCAAAGATGGATCAGAGCAAAACTATTAACTTCTCCCCTTCCATGGTATACAGTTTGGAGGTTGGAAGCAGCTTGAAACAAAATGTCCCAGACCTCTTGTAGCCATATGTTTGACTCATGGAAAAGGAATGTGAGTGGAAATGATGTCTTTTAGACTAAGTCTTTTAAAGCAGTCATTGTTTCTTCTATCTCCCAGCTTTCTTGATACAGATGCCAAACAGGAAGAAAGTCAGTCCTTAAAGATTGATTGGATAAAAGTGGCCCCACATAAATGAATACTCATAAATAAATGTTTAATTTTTTGCACCAGAAAAATTTCAGGTTATATTTTTATAGTCTTTAGTGTTTCCCAGCTAATACTTTGATATAGTGAGTGCCATTTGTAAATTAGTACAACTCTCTGGTGAGTAATTTGTTAATATGTTTCATGATCGATACAAATGTTTATTTACTTCAAATTACTTTTACCTAAAAGCAAAATATAGTCATTCTCTAAGGGTTGACATATAGATTGTTCACAACATAGCTATTTACCTTGGAGAATAAGTTGGAAACAACACAATTGTCCTAAATTTGAGAATAATATCAACATTACAATGAATCCATATAAAATAATCTTCTACAACCCAAGAAAACCATGCCTTGGAGCACTGAAGATTAACTTTTCAGTCATCAAACCATAATAAATAAAAAGAAGATATATCACTATGTATTATATATTTCATTTTCATAAGAAAGGGAGAGGGAAGGTCCATGACAATTTGAAGTATCAGTGTCAAGATGGTGAGATTATGAACACATGTACTTTATATATCTATATGGTGAACATTTTTTCTGTAAGTGATATAATCCAAAAGTTTCACTAAAATTTTTTACTATTTTAGTGGATCCAAATTTAATGTCACTTGTAAGTATATATTGGCTTCCATAGGCCAAACCATAATCATAACTTAAAACTAAAACTCTTAGGTGAAATGTTTCCAGTAATGTAAATATTCAAATGACCTGAATTGTGTATAAAGCATTACTGGATACTTATTGTTATCAATATTTTCATGCTGATAATATTCATATGTGTAAAATATAACAATGAACAGCATTTCCTTAACATGTATTTAGAAAGTATATATTTTTAATATAAAAAAAATATTGAGAAACCACAGAGGGAAAATGTTTTCTAAAATGTATCTTTTCAAAGCCCTTCTAAAATAATTCATAAAATATTAAAGAATACATTTAAGCCAGAGGAAAAAAATTCACAATGCATGTGGTTTTACCAAGATAAGACTTCCTAGCCCTGTGTGAAATATTGGTACAATGCAAACTGACTTTTCCTTTGGGCAAGTCATTATCTTTGTACTATTTCACTTCCAAAAATATGTATTTTCCTCTTTGATTAGATTTTTAAAGAAAATTCTCAACAGCCAATAGACTTGCTTACAGTTAGCACAGTGTTTATCAAAGAGTAGGTGTTTAATATGTATTATTTCAATAAATATTTACATTAATGCCATTATAAAAAATTAGCTAAATCTCCAAAATTAGTGAGAGATATACTTTTCAACTTTATAACTAAAGCAACGTCATATGCAATCATAATACTTTAACTTCCACTAATATGGTTATAATTTATATAGTGCAAGAAAGATGTAATCAGAGATATCTGATTATAGACAGTTGTACAGATGGTAGACAATTTGACCACAGACTAGAAGGCCAGAGGGTAGAAGGAAAAATTAGCATTTAGAAGTAAAGCAGCATCATGGTGACTGATGATCATATACTTGGGAAAGTTCACAGCATTCCAGCAAGGGGACAATATAAGTCCTTTGAAAGCAGGGAACATGTCCTAGGTCACTCTGCACTTCCAGTTCCTATGTCTGTGATCTTTACAGAGTAAATGTGCTATAAATTTTTGTGAAACCAATAAATTAATGACATTAAACTATTACATAGCTTAAGCAAACAAATGAACTATACAATATAAATCCTCCCAAACAGCAAATCACCTGTAATCTTATCATTTCAAATCATTTTAGTTAAGTAGCATTTAAACTCAATTTTTATGTAGACTTCTTTATAAATTGAAAACCTCTAAACATTTCATATTTTTCTTTTCTCTCTAGTTTAAGAGATACTGATATATAGAGAAGCTTCACTGACAGCATAATAAAAGAAGAATATTCAGTTTAAATGACTGTAACCATATTATAATTATATTTCTTTTAGCTTACTTTAAAAAACAGAAGATAGTAATCAAACAGTGTTCATGTGTATATTATTAATAAAAGCAAATAATGACATATGTATCTCATTTAATATAATTATGATTTTATAAGACAGATTGATATTTATATCAAAATATCTATAAATGAGTGTAAACACATTGATACATGAAGGAAAAACAAGAAAGGATTTGTGAATTGGGGCTTGGTCACAGTTTTGCTAGTATGAAATAGTAGTTATTTATATATTAGTTATATAAGTACAAAAATATTTGCTATTGAACAAGAATTCTCAGATATTTCTTCAACCAGATTAAATAGTCCTTGGAACTGGATAAATGCCCTATAACTGTAAATCATTTACAGTATTAGTGATGGACTAATACAAGTGCATGCTACTTTTTATTGGTGAAAACTTGATCTATATTAAAATTAAAGATGTGTGAGTCTCACCCATAAATTTGATATAGAACTCCTCTTCTTAACCTAGACAAAGTTTATCAGTCAAGGTAGAGGTTTAGTGTAGATAATGGTATATGATATGTTCTTAAGTATGCATATGTTTGCTCATATAAAAAAAACAAAAATCATGTGTGATTTATGTATCTGATACCTTCAAAAGTTGGTTAAATGATAATGCAACTAAAACCAGCTAAAAGAGCAAAACATATCAAAAAACTTTTTTAATTCCTGATATCAGGATTCTTGTGCTATCACTTTCTGCTTATATCAACTATTCTTTCCTCTCCATGTCAGCTTCATCCTCAAACTGGCTTCCCTCAAAGAAGCAAATGGTTTCACCAGATCCAGACTCCAAGTTACATGTCACGTCAAGAAGAAAGATATCTCAGGGTGTGTGGATGGCTCAGTTGGTTAAGTCTCCAACTTTGGCTCAGCTCATACTCACAGTTCATGAGTTCAAGCCCTGCATTGGGCTCTGCACTGACATTGCAGAGCCTGCTTGGGATTTTCTTTCCCTCTGTCTCTGCCCCTCCCCCACTTGTATTCTCTCTCTCTCTCTCTCTCTCTCTCAAAACAAAAAAAAATAAACTTCAAAAAATCAGTTTAAAAAAAGAAGAAATCTCTGTTTCAATGTTCCCAGCAAATAATCTGAAATTCAAGTGCATTGAACCAAACTTGAATCACTTCCTGTGCCTAGGCTAATGTCACACAAACACCATTGTTCTAAGCCTGGCATACAAATCAATGGTGGCAAGAGGCATAGGATCATTGCAAATAATATAAATCGTAAAGCTAAGGGCATAGTTATGACTATGCAAACCACATGTTTACACAATAAGTGAAGGGTGGGAAGAATGTTACAGAGAAACCTCAAGATCCACTACAGTATTTAGAAATAACAGGTAAGATAATAATGGGAAGACTATAGTGTTTGTGTGTATACATGTATAATTATTTAATGAGAAATTCTGCAGAGCTAGCAGATTTTAAAATTAAGATTGGTGAGGTAATTACACCTGGGTGTATGGATCCATATTATTGCCAAGAATGCAGCCCCAAATGACTAAAACCTGAAGATAATAAGATTATATGGTGGGGGGAGGTAGGGAACTACTTTATTCGGAGGAAGGGTTGTCAAGATACTAGAAAACATCACTTTTTCCTTGCTCTCTCTATTTTAAACGTTTAGGCTTATTATAAAGTAAGCATTTCAAATATTATCATGTTTAAGAATGATATTTTACTACTGACATAGTAAAATTTTCTGGCTTTGACTTGCTCTATGAAAATTATGTGAAATTTATGAGGAAAATAACATTTTCAACATACATATTATTTAATTTTTACTTTATATGCAATTTCCTTTATTTTCATCTTCAAATATTTCCTGTCATTGAGAAGCTACGCAATACAAGATTTATGTCCTATAATCCTGGTCTCATTGTTTTGTCACAAAAAATCACAAAATAAAATTCAACCCTAAGAAAGGATTCTTCAGTAAATGTTACACAAGCGTGCACGCGCACACGCACACACACATACACACCTACAAACTAGCATGGTTCATAGAACTGAAATTGCTATAAGTAATGATAAGCAGCTGTGTAAGAAGAGCATAGGTACTAAATTATCTGAATAGGCTGTTTGTTTTTTTTTTAAGATTTTACTTTTAAGTAATCTCTACATCCTAGGTGGGGCTGGAACTTACAACTTCAAGATCAAGAGTAGGATATTCTACCCACTGAGCTAGCCAGATGCCTCTGAATATGTTGGTTTTATAATCCAAACTATTTAACTATAAAAATTAAATGATTGGGTGCATGCATCAGTAACTCTCTCTTTCAAGTTTCACTTTCATTAGTAATTCTAGTAAATGAACTGAATAGTGAATTATTAATTAAAAAACAAAACAACAACAACAATAAAAAGAGACAGTAGGAACTGTCTCCAAAGAAGTCCAGACATTGGACTTACTCCAAACAAGTGTTAAACAGCTTTTAAATATGTCTTATTGTATTAGTTAAGACTTCTAGTTCAATGTTGAAAAGGAGTGATGACAGGAGACATCCTTGCCTTATTGATCATAGTGGGAAAGATCTGAGTTTCTCACCATTAAGTACGATATTAGCTGTAGGGTTTTTGGTAGATATGCTTTATCACACTGAGGACATTTCTCTCTATTCAAACTTTATTGAATATTTCCATGTATGGGTTATGGATTTTCTCAAATTCTTTTTCTGCATCTATTGTTATGATTATGTGATTTTTCTTTTTTAGCCTGTTGATGTGATAGATTACATTAATTGATTTTCAAATGTTAAACCAGTTTTGGATATCAGAGAGAATCACTTGGTTGTGGTCTATGACCCTTTTATACATTGTTGGATTCATTTTGCCAGTATTTTGTTGAGAATTCTGCATGTATGTTCATGAGAGTTATTGGTATGTAGTTTTCTTTTCTTGTAATGTCTTTGCCTGGTTTTACTTTGGGATACTGCTGCCCTCACAGTATGAATTAGAAAGTATTTTCTCTGCTTGTATCCTCTGAAAGAAATTGTAGAGAATTGATATAATTTCTTCTTTAAATATTTGGTAGAATTCACTAGACCAATGTGTGTCTAATGCTTTCTGTTTTGGGAAGTTCTTAATTATTGATTTGATTTCTTTAAAAGAAATCTATTTCTTCTTGTGTGCGTTTCAGCAGATTGTGTCTTTCAAGGAATTGGTCCATCTCATCCAGGCCATCAAATTTGAAGGAAAAGAGTGGTTCAAAGTATTCCTTTATTATCATTTTTGTGTCCATAGGATGTGGAGTGATGTCCACTCTTTCCTTTATGTTAGTATTTTTGTGTCTTCTCTCTTTATTACATAGCCTGACAAGAGGCTTATTGATTTTATTGTTCTTTTCAAAGAATCAGCTTTGGTTTCATTGAGCTTCTCTATTGATTTCCTGATTTATATGTCATTGTTTTTTCTTATATATTTTGTTCTGCTTACTGTAGATTTCATTGTCCATCTCTATCTAGTTTCCTAAGATAGAAACTTAAGAGTGTTGATTTTCTTCTTTTCTAATACATTTAGTGATACAGATTTCCCTTTAAGCACTTGTTTTCCAGAATCCTGCAAATTTGGCAAGTTGTGTTTCCATTTCCATTTAATTCAAAATATTTTTTCTTCTCTTGAAATTTCTTCTTTGACCTATAGTTTATTTAAAAGTGCGTCATTCCACTTCCATGTAGTTTGGGATTTTCTAGTTATCTTTTTGTTGTTAATTTCTAGTTTAATCACATTATAATCTGAAAGAAGACATTGTATGATTTCTATTCTTTATATTTCTAAAGTTGTGTTTTATGGTGCAGAATGTGTGGTCTACCTTGATGAATGTTCCATGTGAGCTTGAAAAGAGTGTGTATTCTGTTGTTGGATGAAGTAGTCTGTAGATGTCAAATAAATCCAGTTTATTGATTATTGGGTTAACTTATATTCTTACTGATTTTTTGCCTGCTGGATATATCCATTTTTTATAAATGGGTTCTGAAGTCTTCAACTATGATAGTATGTTCATCTATTTCTCTTTGCAATTCTATTAGTTTTGGCCTCACACAATTTGACCCCTGCTGTTAAGTGGCCAGTGATTTTTAGCTAGAGTGCCAAGATAATTTAATGGAGGAAAACAGCCTTTCTGACTAATAGCTCTGGGATAAATAGATATCTATATGCAGAAGCATGAAGCTAAATTCTTACCTCCCACCAAATACAAAAATGAGTCATAAACCTAAATGCAAGATAAAACCATGAAACTCCTAGAAGAATGTATATGAGTAAATCTTCATGATCTTGGGTTAAACTAAGCTTTCTTAAATATTACAGAAAAGCCACAGGTGAAAAAAGCATATGTAAATTGGACTTCATGGAAATAAAAAAATGTGCATCAAAAGACACTATGATGAAAATAAAAAACCATCCTATAAAATGGGGAAAATATTTGTAATCACACAGCTGATTAAAGTATCTAGAATACAGAAAGAATTCCTACTTGGGGCACCTGGGTGGCTTAGACAGTTAAACATCCAATTCTTGGTTTCAGCACAGGTGATGATTTCACAGTTTGTGAGTTAGAGACCCATATTGGGCTCTGTGCTGTCAGCACAGAGCCTGCTTGAGACTCTTTCTCTCCGCTGGTCTGCCCCTCCCTTGTTCCTCCTCTTCTCTCTCTCTCTCTCAAAATAAATAAATAAACTTTTAAAAAAGAAAGAATTCCTACAACTCTACAATGAAAAGACCAATAACCAAATTTTAAAATGGGCAAAAGATCTGAATAAACATTTCTCCAAAGAATATATACAAAAATTTATACAAAAAGAAAATATTCGTGGCACTTGAGTGGCTCAGTTGGTTGAAGGACCAACTTTCACTTACATCATGATCTCACAAGTTCTCAAGTTCAAGCTCCGCATCAGGATTGCTGATGTCAGAGCAGAGCCTGGTTTATATCCTCTGTGCCCCTCTCTCTGCCCTTGCCCACCTTGCATTCTCTTTCTCTTTCAAAAATTAAAATAAACATTAAAAATGTTTTTTAAACAAATAGAAAATGTTTTGAAAATAGATAGTGGTCATGGTTGCACATCTTTGTGAATACACTAAATAAACACTGCTTTGTACTTAAAAGGTTCAATACTATGATATTTAATTACATATCAATAAAAAATTCTGGTCTTATTATTAGAAGATTATACAAATATTATCTTAACTTGGACTAAAATATTTCCTTATTATTCTTCTATTATTTTCTTGTAGGAAGAGATAATAAATCATCTGATGTGAAATAGTTCATTACTAATATATAGGATCGAATGGATGTAAAAATCAACTAAAATAACAGAAATAATTAGAAGCAAATTGATTATGAGTCCCTCTAAAATTATATGAGTACACATGTCTAATTGGTAAGCCTAGGTCATAGTAAGCAGTTGAATTTAACCTTAGGAAGATAAATGGCGTTTTCCTTAAGTTTAGTGCACATTGTTTCACCTACCCAGTGCTATATATATTGATGCAGGACGAACCAGTGACTATTAACATTTTTATCTCAGCAAAAATAATTCAGAGCAGTGCTTGAACCCTGGTTAATAAATGTAACCTAGGCCTCTAGAATAAAATTAAAATAATTTTTTTTTTTTACTTCTGCCAGGATAATAAATTCTTGTTTGCTTGTATTCTTGTTGTTGGAAGAGCAGCCGAAATTGTGCATATGAAAAAAGTTTATTATGCCTCTAGGTAGTAATCCTGAGTACTCTGTGCTTACCTTAGTTTGGAGATTTCCAGGTGTAATTCCCAGGGAAACATGGTCCCCTGGAGAGGTAGGGATTTTTAATATATGGAAATCTCTAATAACTTTAGTGTAGACACAAGGCAGGTTGCATGGCATAGTGTCAACTGAAAGTCTGCTTTCCACTTAAGAATTAATACCCTGGTGAGGAACATATTGTACAGTTTTTCACATCAGGGATAAGCCAATTATCCATCCTCAAGATTAGTAGATTCTCTTAGTAGAAATGAATAATTCCTGAGAAGCAGGCTGAAAAATCTCTGAAAAGAATAGACTGGCTACTGTGGTGAGAATAGCTCTTGTATCAATTGTTCTCCCCGGTGAGCTCAGCTATGCCCACAGGGTGCAATTCTTTATACAGAAGCATTCAGGTGATTTGTGGTGAGTGTCCAATTATTACAAGATTGAAAGTTGGAGTTAATATGTGAGAATAATTCAAGTACACACACACACACACATACACACACACACACAGAAACCTGTTGTAGAGAATTTGTTCACTATAGTATTCAGTGAAACATAAATTAGATGTTTATCAGGGGTTTAAGTGAGAAACTAGGTTCAACAATCATAAAGATTCAGAGAAATGCACAGATAAGTGGCCTCTTCATCTGATAGAGAAGGGCTATCTCAGAGCCTGGAGCCTACTTCTGGGTCTGTTTCCCTCTCTCTCTGCCTCTCCACTTCTTATGCTCTCTCTCTGTTAAAACAAATAAATACATAAGTATTTAAAAATAAATAAATAAATAAATAAATAAATAAATAAATAAATAATGACCAAGGAATTTGTTTTTAATCAAAACTAAAAGCAAATATTGTAGAAGTGCATCAGTTTCAATCCTTATGGAAAGTCAAAAATAGAGATAGTATAAAATGTATAGAGTTGTTAAAAAATAAACCCTAATATGTTTTCCATGAAGATTTTCTGACCCAGCTTCAGTTGGTACCACTTTAAATTTCGATGTCATCTAATATGATTATGTCAAACAACAAAATGCATTTTTATTAACTATTCTCAGTCTTAGATGATTTTGAGCCCTTTTAATTATTTTGCTAGTTCAAAGTTAATTTATTCTCACTTTCTCTTAGGTTATGCTCTCTCTCTGTTAAAAAAAATAAAACATAAGTATTTAAAAATAAATACTGTGCTGACAGCACAGAACCCAATGCGGGGCTTGATCTCTTAAACTCTGAGAGTTGGATACTTAACTAAATTGAGCCACCCAGGCACCCCAATTCTCTCTTATCTTTAGTTTACTTTCCACATGCCTCCACCCACTTTGACACTTGAATGAGGCTAGAGTTCACACTGCTTGATGTGTTAAAACCAATTATATACATTCTAAAACCAATTACATACATATATAGTGTGGGATAACTCTTTCCACAGGTAATTATAGATCACATTCTCCCCTTCCTTAATTGCTCATTTAGCAAAATATCCAGATTATTTTCAAAATAATAAAACACTTTTTTGGTCTGATTCATTTTCTCTGGTTGAATTCTGCTTTAAAGAGACAAAACTCACAGCATGATCTTAGACTTCCAAACTCCATAACAGTGAAAAATTAATTTTTGTTGTTTACTGCCACCTAATCTATGGTAATTGTTATAGTCCAAAGTGACTAAAACATTCACTAATGATGATATAAGATGACAAGCATATGAAAAGATGCCCCACATCATACATCATTAAGAAGGTGCAAAGTAAAATAAATTTAGGATACCACAACACACTCATTAAAATGTCATAATCTAAAGCACTGACAATGTCAAATGTTGACAAGAATGTGGAGTAACCACAATTCTTTTATTACTGGGAGGGAATGCAAAATGGTACACTTACTTTGGAAGACAGTTTGACAGTTTCTTATAATACTGAACATATTCTTACCATACAATCTACCAATTCCCCACCTTAGTTTTCACCCAAAGGAGTTGAAACTTATATCCCACAAAAGGCTGCTTATGGATGTTTACAGTAGCTTTATTCATTATTGTCAAAATTTGGAAGCAACCAAGATGTCATTCAGTACATAAATGGATAAACTAGGTACATCTAGACAATAAAATATTACTCAGTGCTGAAAAAAATGAGCTATCAAACCATGAAAAGATATAGAAGAACCTTAAATGCATATTACTAAGTGATAGAAGCCTGTCTGAAAAGGCTACACACTATATGATTCCAAATATATGACATATTGAAAAAGGCAAAACTGTGGAAGACATTAATATTAATGGTTGACAGGAGTTCAGGGAGGTGGAAGATGAATTAGTGGAACACAAAAGAATTTTAAAGCATTGAAAATACTCTATATGACATTATACTGATGGATATGTATTTTTATACAAACCCACAGAATGTATAACATCAAGAGAAAACTCTAATGTAAACTATAGATAAGGGTGATTATGATGCATCCATGTAGATTGATAAATTGTAACAAAAATAGCACTCTGCTGGGGGATGTTTATAATAGGGGAAGTGAGGGTCCGTGCATGTGTATCTATATCTATGCTGAGAATATATGGGAAATCTTTGTCCTTTCCTCTCAATTTTGCTATGAATACAAAACTTCTCTGAAAAAGTCTTTATTTTTTGTTTTTTTTAATTAAAAATGTATTGAGGTATAGTTGATAAACAATATTATACTAGTTTCAGGCATACAACATAATGACTCAACAGTTATATACATTATGAAATGCTCACCATGAAAAAGGTAGATACCATCTGTCATCCTACAAAGTCATCACAATATTTTTGACTGTATTCCCTTTGCTGTACATTTCATCTCTATTATTTATTTTATAACTGGAAGTTTGTTTGTTTTTTAATTTTTTAATGTTTATTCATTTTTTTGAGAGAGAGATGAAGACAGAGCATGAGACAGGGAGGGGCAGAGAGAGAGGGAGACACAAAATCTGAAGCAGGTTCCAGGCTCTGAGTTGTCAGCATTGAGCCCAGGCGGGGCTCGAAACCACGAACTGTGAGATCATGACCTGCAAGATCATGACCTGAGCCAAAGTCAGATCCTTGACCGAATGAGCCACCCAGGCGCCCCTATTTTATAACTGGAAATCTGTATCTCTTTATACTCTTCACCTACTTCACCCATCCCCCATATCCCCCCTTCTGGAAACCACCAATTTTTTTTCTGTATTTGTGGGTCTATTTCTGGTTTTGTTTGTTTATTCATTTGTTTTGTATTTTAGATTCCACATGTAAGTGAAATCATATGGTATTTGACTTTTTCTAACTTATTTCACTTAACATAATATCCTCTAGGTTCATCCATGTTGTCATGAATGGCAAAATTTTATTTTTTATGGCTGAGTAATATTTCATACTATATATACCATATATAAATGTGCATGTATGTATTATGTATATGTATGTGAATATATATATGTAGTTCTTTATCCATTCAAAAATAGTCTTTAAAAAATAAGTTAAGGGGCACCTGGTTGGCTCAGTCAGTTAAGTGTCCAACTTAGGCTCAGGTCGTGATCTCACAGTTTGTGTGTTTGAGCCCCGTATCGAGCTCTGTGCTGACAGCTCAGAGCCTGGAGCCTGCTTCAGATTCTGTGTCTCCCTCTCTCGCTGCCTCTCCCCCACTCGAGCTCTGTTTCTGTCTCAAAAATAAACATAAAAAAAATTTAAAATATAGACACGGACTAAATCAGTATGTGTAAAACATTTACTGGGGTGCCTGGGTGGCTCAGTCAGTTAAGTGCCCAACTTCAGCTCATGTCATGATCTCACAGTTCGTGGGTTGGAGCCCCCCAACGTGCTCTGTGCTGACAGCTCAGAGCCTGGAGCCTCCCTCTCTCTTTGCCCCTCCCCCGCTCACATTCTGTCTCTCTCTCAAAAATAATAAAAAACATTTAAAAAACTTAAAAACAACATTTACTTAATCTTCCTCATGTTTAAATAGATCACTTTGATTTCTTACGTCTTCCAGTTTTGCTGTTTTTTTCTATCAAGATATTAGTAGTTACCATGATTTTCTCCATCAACTATATTTAGGTATCAGTTGGAAGTCCCTTATGCATAATTTTTAGTTACAAGATGAGTAAGATCTCACGATCTATTGTACAGCATGGCAACTATAGTAATATCATATTATATACTTGAAATCTGCTAAGAGAGTAGATTTTAAGGATTCTCACCATGACCAACAACCCAAAAAGTTATCTATGTGAGGAGATGGATGTGTTAAATCATTTCATAATGTATACCTATATCAAATGTATACCCATATCATTGTATATACTTTAAAGATATTATCATTTTATGTCAACTGTACCTCAGTAAAGCTGGGGAAAAGAGAAATAGAAATAAAAGTACTCATAATTATTTTCTAGAAGGTGAGGATTTTTTTTTGGTATGGACTATTCACAGATAAAAATGATAAGTGAAAAAACTTAAAAAAGTAGCTATGGCATCAACATAGTGATAAAGTGGTCAAAATTTTTAATGTTGAAAATAGAAAATTTCAGTATTTAAGTAATTGGTCTTATGACAGAGACATAAATTCATGTTTGGAATATAAAAGAGAAAGACACAGCTTAGTATGACTGTCACGAAAGAGATACTTTAAATATAAAAGGCCACGGTGAGACCATTTAATGAATTGACAGGGATATTTGGGGCAGCAGGGGAGGTGGGGAAAAGAGGCTGCTGGCACTGAAAGTAGTGTCATGGAACAATTTTTTCCAAAAAGAAGGAAGAAGATATGGAATTATTTGGATGTTAGATACAGCTGAACAGTGATAGTGGGGGTAGAGCAGGCAGGTTAGAGAGAAATCAGATTTTTATGAGGAGACTGAATAGAGATGAGGTACTTTGGCTTACAGAGACTGGGTCATCGAAGTGTCTATACATATTGATGTGGATTTGAATGTTATTTTTAAGGCAATGGAGAGCCAAACTTTAGTAGGTTCAGTGACATACAGTAATATTATATAACTGCTTCTCAAAAGATCACAGTAGCTACAACTCAGAGAACAAGTGGGAGATAAGCAGGGCTGGAGATTTTTCACTCTAAAAAACAAATATTCAGTATGAATATTCAGTATGAATACAACTAATTATATTACATATAAACTCACTTTAATACAATTATATATATTTAAACAAAGGCAACAAGTACAGAAAATGCCAAACACTTTTATGTGCAACCTACCCAATAGAATTAAATTACTGAGAAACTCAAGTGGATGAAATGCTACACTCTAGAAGCATAAATAAACTTGAATAACATGCATAATGGCAGTAATGGTTTTCTACAACTATTGTATTTGTCTTCTCGCCAAGATCCAGAACAATATAGAATATTGCACACTTACTTAGAAAGCAAGAAGACCACCAAGCAGGTTGAAAACAGACTCACTTGGTGATAGACACAGAAAGAAAACTTTCTGCGGAGTACTATACCTATAGCATAAGGGTGTTTGTTCATTTGTTTTTTAGGCACTTGAGGAAAGAAGTAAACCTTTTTAAGATAAACATGATCAAAGAAATTACTTTCATATTAACCTGTTATCATATTTAGAAACTTAACATTGTGAAATCTGAAAGATTTGATTAGAAACTTAAATTTTTCATAAAAGAAAATATAGGTCAAATATAAAGAACAAAAGTCACATAAGGCATCATAATTTTCATCAGTTAATTTTTAATAAAGACTTCAATTTTTTAATCTAAATTTAGATGTCCAGTCAAACTCTGAATCAAACATAAAGGTAGATTAAAGGACAGGTCATATTAGCAGATTTCAGTAAGTTTACCTCAACTCTTAAGAGTTTATCTGAGAATGAACTTAAAAAAAAACAAGGCGGTACCTAATAAAGATAAAGACAGGGGACCAAGGAATGTTATGTCAAGTCTACAAATTTAAAAAAAAAGCAGGATTTCTTAAAATGATAGTTTCAAAGCAGAGCTAGAGAAAAATAATAAAAATGAGAGAGAAGGATGAGAATAGAGGAATCTCAGAATGGATTTTTTCAAGGTGAAAAATTCTACAGAGTAGACATTACACTCAAATAGCTACAACTATTTAAGGATGAAATTGCATGGCAGAAGAAAAAAAATGAAAAGATAAACTGTTGTGTAGAAAGGAAATAAAGTAACATTTCACTTGTATATGCAATTTTTCAATTTTGTTACATTGAATTATTGGTCTTTGTTCTTACCACAAATTTAGAGTATACATTAACATACTTGTTATCACTGTAGCAAGATCAGAATGTGTTTCACCACCCCTTTACTTTGGACTTGGCCAAGTGATTTGCTTTGGTTAATGCAATGTTAGCAGATATAACAAAGAAAAAAATCTTGAAAATGTGCTTTCCTGTCTGAGGTTTTCCTTTCACATTTCCCCTGCTTCCATGAGAGAAGCTTCCTTTAGCCTTGCTAAATTGTACCTCACTGACAACTTTAAAAAAAAAATTTAGATTTTTTTTTTTGAAAGGGAGAGTGCAAGTAGGAGAGAGCAAAGAGAGGAAGACACAGGATCTGAAGCAGGCTCAAGGCTCTGAGGTGTCAGCATAGAACCCGACGCTGGGCTCGAACCCACAAACCACGAGATCATGACCTGAGCCAAAGTTGAATGCTTAACCAACTGAGCCACCCATGTGCCCCTGTACCTCACTGACAGCTTCTTAAAATTTACCTAGCTTCCAACACTCACTCTTAACTCTACTTGTAGATTTTCCAGGTTTTGTGCCGACACTGTTGGGATCTAGCTTTTTTTTTTTTCAGTTAAAAAATAAAAAGCATCTGAAAAATAACTGATGCTTCAGAATATGTGCAACAGTTTTTGAAAATTCCATTTATCCATGAAGATGAAAAGCAAAAGCAAAATACAATGCAAAAGTGATTCCTATTATCAGAATGATATTTTACCCTTTTTTTTAATGTACCAAATTAGAGAGTACTAGTGGACAATGGAAAAAAAAATTACTGATTTATCATGTCTTTATTGAATCAGTCTAAACTCTGAGGTCATATACGACCCAAGCTGTTTTTGAAGTAATTTCATATTTGAGTCAGACTAATGTTCAGTATCTTACCAGCACAGCTGTCATGGGTTAGGGTTCACACACACTTGAAGAAGTAGACAGCTGCTATGCTTATATTAGCATGCCACAGTTATATCAATTAGCATTCAAAACAATGTCGGGTAACTATTGATATTTTTCTACCAGCCTATTATCTTGAGTATCATAGGTGGCAAAATCATTATCAAAGTTCCATTATCTTTAATTACAACAAAGTAATTGGCATAGTGATCATAAGAAATCTAAAGATCTCAAAGTTCCCAATACAGCAAATAACAAACTATTACAATCTTTGCATAAATGAAGAGCTGTTTGATTAAAGAGCTTCTTTTGAATGATCACCAAATATAAACAGCCAGCTTACATTCAGGGTAATTAAGAAAACTGTGTGTCAGGAGAAAAGCATCATCTAGGCAGGAATGAAAGTTTCCATACAAAATTACATGCTGGGAATTGACACTTTATTCTCACAATTTCAGGGGATAAACTGGTCCTGTTCTTCTGGTGTATATGAAAATTTGGAGGAAGAAAAAGATCATTATCTGTAAATAAGATATTATGAGTAAGTCAGGTCATTACCATTAGGATTAGTTGCTTGATTTGAGCAGATTTATAAGCATTCATAAATGATAAGTTTGTAATTATTATATGAAACAAATATCAGTCTTCTGTATATATATTTTATCTATTTTCTTCATTTGGTATATCTTTAAAACAATATGATAATTCCGTAGATAATATAATTATATATGGTATGGCCTTTTAAAAAATATGATGCATAGACTGAATCATTTAAGAATAATAAGACAAATCTTTGAGTTAAGGAACATCCTACAAATTAAATTCCTGTTTGTGTCAAAAATGCCAGAGTACTAAAAGACAAATTTAGGAAGTGCTCCAGACTAAAGAATACTGAAGAGACATGTCAAGTAAATGCAATGCATGATTTCAAATTGGATTCTGAACCTATAAAATCAAATATTAGAATTCTCAGCAACACTTTAACATCCTTGGAATAGATAATAGAATTTTACCAGTGTCAATGAGAAAGAATGAAATCTGGCCATTTGTAGCAACGTGGATGGATCGGGTGGATATTATGCTAAGTGAAATAAGTCAGGCAGAGAAAGAGAGATATCATATGTTTTCACTCATATGAGAACCTGGAGAAACTTAACAGAAAACCATGGGGGAGGAGAAGGGGAAAAAAGTTAGAGGGAGGGGCGCACAACCATAAGAGACTCTTAAATACTGAGAACAAACTGAGGGTGGATGGGGGGGAGGGGAAAGTGGGTGATGGGCATTGAGGAGGGGGCTTGTTGGAATGAGCACTGGGTGTTGTATGGAAACCAATTTGACAATAAATTATATTTAAAAAATCAATAAAAATAAAAATAAAAGAATTTCACCAGTGAAAATGTCATGATTTGATGATTGCACTATAGTGGTAAAAGGAAACATTGGTATTTTTAGGAAATACACACTGAAATAGTAACCCATAATTTGGTATCATCCTTGCAACATGTTTCAAAAAATACTTTTATGTATATATATTTAGATAGATAAGTAGGTGGGTAGGTAGATATTTCTATAATAGTGGATTGATAATGAATGATAAATTGGATGTGGTAAATCTAAAAAATTAGGAATCTGAGAGGACACATATGATATACTTGCACTGTTTTTTACACTTACAACTTCTCAAAGTTTGAATGTATTTCAAATTGAAAGGTTAAAAGAAAGAATTATATTGGAGACCACGAAAGCCCCTACATTTAGATATGTAAATAGAAAAAGAACCCGCTAATTTTTTTTAATGTTTATGTATTTATTTTGAGAGAGAGAGAGCACATGAGAGCGAGGGAGGGGCAGAGAGAGAGAGCGGGAGAGAGAAAAATCCCAAGCAGGCTCCATACTGTCAGCACAGAGCCTGACTTGGGGCTCCATCTCAGGAACCATGAGATCATGATCTGGGCTGAAATCAAGAGTCAGATACGCAAACTACTGAACTACCCAGGTACCCCAGAACCTGCCAATTTTTAATCTAAGATGTCTATCCTGTTACCAACTCAGAGGTAAAGAAAAAAAAAAAAGAAGAAAGAAAAGAGGAAAGAGATCGAAGGAAAAAAAAAGTTATTTCCTGTTTCTGCAGTTATAAAACTGACAATTTTTCAAAGCCAATGAATAGAAGACTCATTTTTTCTTCCTCTTTCTTCTTTCTTTCTTCCTCATAAATTATTAATTGGATAACTAATACAAGTTAGGTGATTTTAATAATACAAGATATAAGCTGAAGACAGAATATACACCAAGAGAAAAAGAATATCAACGCACATCTATATCATTTATTCTGCTCTAATCTTTATTATTTCCCTTCTTTTCTTAGCTTAGGCTACATTTGTTGTTCTTTTTCTAGCATGGATATTAATTACAGAAATCTGAAGTGTGTAGTTCACTGAGGTAAGTCATAACAATAACAGAACTTAAGAAGTTGGCCTGCTTTTGTTTATTTTGATGAAAGTTCTCTGTGCCTCCTGGAATTGGATGTCTGTTTCCTTCCCCATATTTGGGAAGTTTTCAGCTATAATTTTCTCAAATAAACCTTCTGCCCCCTTTTCTCTCTCTTCTTCTGGGATTCCTATGATATGAATGCTATTATGCTTGCTGTAGTCATGAGTTCCCTAACTCTATTTTCATAATCTAAGGTATTTCTTTCCCTTGTTTAACCAGCTTCATTATTTTCCATAATTCTGTATTCTGCACTACTTATTTTTTCTTATGTTCTTTCTATCTTTGTGGTCATTACAGCCAGTTTGTTTTGAATCTCGATTATTGAATTTTTCATTTTGGCCTGACTAGTTTTTAGGTCTTTTATCTGTGCAATAAGGGACTGCCTGCTGTCTTGCCTGCTTTTTCAAGCTCAACTAGTATTTTGTGATCTTTGCTTTAAATTCTGCAACAGCCATAATATTTACATTTGTTTCAAATAGGTTCCTGGCCATGTCCTTTTCTTGTTTTTTGTTTTGGAACAAATTCTTCCATCTTGGCATTTTGTCTAGGTCTGTCTTCCTTAATGTGTTAGGAAAGCCTGTTATGTTTTCTGCTCCTAAGAGTAATGGCTTTATGAAAAAGAGGTCATATAATATCCAGGGATTGGCACTTTAGGAAGTGTTGCTGGTGTGTGCTGTGTGTACTCTGCTGCTGTGTTATGGCTACACTATCCCTCACATCAGTCCTCTGCAGAGTTTCTCCTTGTCTCCAGTGAGGAGTGCTTGGACCTCGGTCAGAGGGTAGTGAGTTTTAACTAGATGTGTTCTGATTTGCTTGCTAGAAAAGACTTAATGCTATTTGCACTAGAAATTAAGCTCTGCAGCCCTCTATCATCAGTAGACATGGTGTGTGTGGGATTTGTGCTGATCTGGGGAAGGGGCCTAATGTACTGGTTGTAAGACACACTTGCCCTAGAGAAGCACTATCAGTAGAGCATAGGGGGACGGACTTGGTGAAAGAAGTTTAGGCAGCCAGTGCTGGCAATGTGTTATTTAGTAAATTCGGTTTATGCTGAAGGGCATGGAAGGAAATGGTGCCAAGTTGCTCCTTTGTCCCTGGAGAGGGGAGTCCCTGCCTGTTGCTGTCAGGGAGGTACACTCAATGGAGTGAACAACTTCCCCACATGTGTCACAGGCATTTTTCAGATTGCTGATTTCACACTGTCTGTGTCTGGGTCATTTGCCTGCCTGGAGCAGTGCAGAGCAGCACAGAAAACCCTGGGTTCTACCCTAGCAAGGCTGCTGACTTTCAACATTCCAAACTTCAGGGGCTTATTGAGGCAGGGACCCACAATGGTCATGTGGGAAAGGGTCTTGCTGCACTGGAGCTGATGCAGGTTTAACCCACAATGGCAGTCGCACCAGAGCACAGGAGCATGGGATTTGGAGCAAGCAGGCAAAATACCCAGTGTCCCAGTGAGCTGTCCTCAGCAGGTATCTCTATGCCTGTGCTGAGGGGCAGAGGAGGGAAATGACACCTACCAATTCTTTTGTCCCCAGAGAGGCAATGCCATCTCTCATAAGTGCACTCTGAAAAGAACAGTCTCCCCTGTGCCACTTATGCTATTCTCAAATCTTGTAGTCTTCCTCAGGGCTGTCAGTCTGCCTCTGCTCCAGGAGTAATGCAGTGTCCTCTGGTTTCTATAACAGCCAAGCCTGGGTACCTCTGAAACTCCAGTCTTTGAGCACCACTGGTTGCAAAAACTCACAAAAATTAGCTCCTTTAATTTTCCCAGCCAATGGCTTTAGGGAAGTATTCTCCTTGTGCTTATCTCCATTCATCCCATTCTTTCTTGTCTTTCTCTGTAACCAAGGCTCCCTACCCTCTGCAGCACCCGCGATCCATTTCTCCTCTACACCACATCTCTGTACTTCCTACCTTTCTCAAAGTGGCCTCTTCTTTACCTCTGGTTATGCGGTTTGTTCAATCAGTCCTCAGGTCATTTTCTTGAGTATTGAGAACAATTTGATAATCATCTAGCTGTGTTCCAGGAATGAGGCAAGCCTAGGGTGCTCTTACTAGTTACCCTCTTAGCTCCTCCTGCCATAGTATCCTTCCTTGAGAATCTTGAAGGTAGGAGACATGATTAGCAATGTGGAATTTAACATCCTTGGGTAAACTAACCAAATTACATACAATGGCAGCCTCAAACTCACAAATACTTAACAAAGTATTCTGATTTAAAATTATGATTAAATTTAACATTATGCTGGATTTCAGAATAAATAATACATTCAAAGGAAAACAATCCAAGGATAAGTGCAGCTTTTTATATTCTTGAGTAAAATAGAGAAGATAGCTATCTGCTAAGCTATTATTAACAGTCCCCTTTTTTATGACTGTATTTTTAAAAAGTTGATCAACTCAAATTCCATTCAATTCCCTTCCAATAGTGATACTTTGGGAAGGAGTATCTGAAAAGAGATTTTCTATGTGTATGAAAACCAAATATCCTATATTATGAATTTTCAGCTGGCAGAAAGAAAGCCTGCACTGAAAAAGGAAAAATTCTGTTCTGAATGTTCCCAAATCTGGAAACACAAAGGTGAGAATTTTCTGAAAATAACAGCTTTATAAACATTTCAAACATCTTAGAAGTTATTTTATACAGATGATAAATATGTGTATTTCTTAACTAACACAAGGCACTGCTTAAGTTGATTTCCTCCTCTTTTTAGTTCTACAACAATTAATTAAAAGATGCTATTTTAATATTACAGTTTCCCTTTTAATAATTTGTTCCTCCTACTGGTTAACATTTTCAAAATCCATTCAGTATTTATAAAAAGTTTAATGTTTTTCCCCCAAAGAGTAGAATGGTTTAAATAGCTATCGTATGCTTTAGATAAGTATAATATGGTTTAGCATTATCTATTTCAAATCAGAATAACCTTAACTTGAACTGTGTTCTACCACAATTTGTAGATTGAAAATATAAGCAAAAAACAATATAATGAATTATCTGGTTGAATTCAAAACATATAAAAATAGAAACTATCAAAAGGATCAAATTATATTTGACCATGGGTTTGGTAGATTGGTGAACATGTACCAGTTTTTCAATAATGGAATCAGAAACAATCAAGTGCTGTTCAATTTTCTCCCAGCATTGTTCTGGAGAACTCCAGGACTTTAAGACCTGATTCACAACAGCATAACAATGTTCTAAGCCACTGAGTTGAAGGAGCTCAATCTTATTGATTCAGCTAATAAATAGAGCATATTGGGGTGCCTGGGTGGCTCAGTTGGTTAAACATTCGATTCTTAGTTTCAGCTAAGGTCATTGTAAGATCCTACCCCCTCAGGTCAAACTGGACCCTAAAATACCAACCATTGTTTCACTTGCTCACTCCCATTCTGGTAAATAATTAAAGGTTGAGCAACTTGGCTCTGGAAAGACCCTAAGAATGTAACTCGATAACGAATATTGTGACCTAAAGGTTAACTTGTTTTTCAAGATTCTGTTAAGCAACCCCACCCCTTAAGGTAAAAGTCACATAGTCACTGCCCTGCGGTATCTTAGGTGTCTAACTATGATTGGTCAATTTAAAAGACAAAAAAAATTTTAAATGGAAGGTTCCCGCCAAAACTAACGTCTGTGTATCACAGTATAATTGGCTACCATGAAATGCTGTAAATTGTAATTGGTTAACTAAATAATGGTGTATTCTGCCTTGCTGGAGCCTATGTAAACCCTAAGCCCTTGCTCTGCGGGGCGCTCTCCTGAGGACTTCCATGCACTCAGGAGGGGCCATTCAGCCGAACTAAAATAAAACCCATTAACCAACTCTGTTTGTGGTCGTGGATTCTACTCTCAGTGACTCGCATTGGGAAAAAAGGTCTAACATCATGATTTCACCTTCGAAGGTTTGAGCCCTTCCATGGGGTTCCATGGAGTTCCATGGACACAGTGTGGGAGTCTGCTAAGGATTTTCTCTCTCCTTCTCTCTCTTTCCGACCCTCCCTTGTTCTCTCTCTCAAAATAAATAGACTTAAAAAAATATATATAGTCATATTTATCTAAAAAAAGTATATGAGTTTGGTTAGGACCTCTATACAAAGAGCGTATAAGCTAATGAATAAAATTACCTATCTATATGGGTAAATGTTATGTGTGCACTACAAGCAAAATTTTTCCTGAAAAAAAAAAAGTTTAACACTACCATTTATTGTTTAGTTTTATAGATCCCATTGGTGAGTACGAAGAGGAATAATGCAGATTTGCTGTCCTTGAGTGCTCAGAATCTATCAAAATAAATTAAATGGAGTCTTCATAAATATCCTTGAGTACCATCTCATTAAAGCTTCATGAAATATGAGGAAATAGAAAATAGAAATATGAGGAAAAGGGATAAGGAGGGGACAATTTCCACGCATCTGGCTTAAATGACTATGTGAATAATACATTTATTAGCCAAAATAGGAAAAATCAGTGGAGGCCAGGACACAGAAGATATTGAGGTCATTTTTTAACTTGCTGGTGGTAAGATGCCAGAAGTACATCCAAGTGGAAAAATCCAGCACCCGTAAGAGGGAGTCAACATTAACAAAGTAATTAATACACAACTCTAAATACTCTTGATTGGTTATAGTAATACTTTCACTTTTAGAAAAATCTAATATTTATATGAGGGAAATTTGTAGGCACTACAGAAGCAATCTGATTAAAAAGAAAGGAGTATACAGTTACAGAGATTGTGTGGTCTCAGTGTTTAAAAATAAAATGTATTTGGCACAACTGGGTGGCTCAGTCGGTTAAGTGTCCAACTTTGGCTGAGGTCATGATCTCCCGGTTCGTGAGTTCGACCCCTGTGTAGGGCTCTGTGTGGACGGCTTGGAGCCTGGAGCCTTCTTTGGATTCTGTGTCTCCCTCTTCTCTCTACCCCTCATCCACTTGTGCTCTGTCTCTCTCTCTCTTAAAAATAAATAAACATTAAAAAAATTAAAAAATTAAAAATTAAAGGTATTTGTTGCTGGAAGCCATTTCTGAAGTAAGGCGGGTTTGCAAGGTGGGGGCCTCCCGCTGTCAGATGGAGACCAATGTCTACCCCCACTCAGAGCACCGACCCCCAAGGCACATTGCCGACTGGCATCAAGAATGACTTGTCTTCTTATGCTAAAACTATATTACATTTCCTGAGAAACCTGTTTTTCTTCCCCTCAAGAAAACAGGCTATTGACCCCTCCTCACAAAGAACTAACTCTTGCCTTTGCTATCCTAAAAACATTGCCTTGTATTTGAATGCTAAGAATACCTTTCTTCCCCATGTGATAAGCATCTAGTCACCTACATCAATCACTATTGATAAAGATTATGCATGAGTCTTCTACCAATCTATGTTCTGGGAATTTTTTACATACCAAAGAATTTGTCATCAGAAATTATTGTCTAAGGCAATTGCCACTTCTGTTTTGTAAGCCATACATTTTTTTAATAAATAAAGCTGACTCTCTGGTCAGTGCAGAGATGCCTGCCTGGTGATCAGAAGGAAGCTGAGGCTCTCTCACTCTCTTTTGCCGACACCATCCATCCTTCAGGGAGCCCTGGACCTGCTGGAGCTGGACTCCAGCAATTTGTAATATTTAATTCAAAAAAAAAAAAAAAGAAATGGTCATAGAACTTTCACAAACTCTTGTAAAATACATATAAATACATTTTTTTCTTAGCTCTCTTATCAGTTGGGTAAATGGTGAATTGGAGCAACTCTGACAAACTTACTTGTAAGCTAACAAAGCTTACTTTGTATATAAATTATAATTTACGATAATTATGTGAAAGATACCCCCCAAAGTCTCCATATTCCTCTGATTCACACACACACACACACACACACACACACACACATTTTAACTACTTTGTAGTAATTACTTCATGATATATATATATATATTATACTGTAATATATGTGTAGGATATATATATGTATATATATATATATTTAACTATTTTGCTCTCCTTATTAAAAAATGTGAACACTGAGGGACACCTGGATGGCTCAGTCAGTGAGGCATGTAACTCTTGATCTTTGAGTTGTGGGTTCAAGTCCCATATTGGTTGTAGAGATTACTTAAAAATAAAATCTTTTAAAAAATGAGAACATGGGTAAATAAGGCTCAGTTATTTAAAATGAACTATTTTGATAAGAACTTTTATTTGTAGAAACTCTTTTAAAAGAGTTAAAAGAGTTTAATCAATAATCTTCATTATTAGTTATATTTTGCTTTGACATAAATATAGAACATAGGGAAGTTTTATGTCTTTTACAGAATTTTTCAAGCAGGAAAGGGCATGAAACTAAGTAATTCTGCTTAAGGCAAAAGTTTACTTTATTTTGAACAAGGTGCTCCATCTTAATGAAGAAAAAATGTCTCCATTCCTGTAATCAATTTGCCTAGGAGTATTTACTTTCTAGTTTATAATTATTTTATGTTCTCTGTGTATGTGTGTGTGTACATAGAATGTGTACATGTGTTTGTGTGCACACATGTATATCTCTACGTGGATATTATGAAACAAATTAAATGACATTTACAACATATGATGAATGGGATAAACACACAGTATATATACAAACATATGCACATACACTTTTTTAAAATCATTTAATAAATTCATACTCACATTTATATTCTTACTTAGTTATGTTTGGTGCTCCCAAGCATGTATCTGATTAGAATGTAATGCCCTTTGCCCTTCTATCTGTTAGTGTCCTTAATTTGAAGGAAACCTAGGCTGGCAGAGGAAAAAGTAGAAATGGGGCTCAGTAAAAGGAAGGGGAGTTATCATACTGGAATATTGGGAGGCCTGGACAAACATGCTTGAGGCTAGGTTTCTAGAAATCATGCCTTAATCTACTTTACATAATTGGCATGAGGTCACCAATACTTTTGCCACCATGAATGCAGGAGCCAGGAATTGTCTAGATTCCTGCCATGAACGTAATCTTCAGCAGCTGCTATTGCTGGGAGCAACAAAGCCACTGTGCCTCGTGAATGCAATCTTGAAAGCACTCATGACTACAGAATAGGGATGCTTCTGTTTTCACCTTCCTTCAACACCATTTTTGCTTCTTCATATTGCTCAAGAGCACATGGTTAGTACCCAAACTATAGAAATATATTCAGTAAGTACTGGGCAGTGAGGCAAATGTATGATACTGGTTTATTCTGGTAACTATCAGCGGGAGAGGAGTACCTAACCATTGCAGGTTGGAAAATTACTCAGCCCCCTGTTATGTGATGGTAAAATACTTGCTCAAGATCACCTGGTTTATTCATTGGTATGCAGACCACATACTCAATGACGTCATTATTTAGAGGAAGTAGTATAAAACAAAACAACAAGAAGAAATTGAGCAAAAATTTACTGTGTTATTATGCTTCTGCTAATTCTGTGCAGCTGTCAGGAAAGTCCTAGAAGAGATGAATGAACTGAAACCAGAATTAACCTGACTTCGATGGGAGATGGCAAGGAATAAAATCAGCTTTGTTCAGTGAGGGACTCTCTTCTTAAGAGCCTGAAATCAAACTTGTCTGAGAGTTCCCTAGCTTGAAGCCTTGCCAGGTTGAAAAAGCCACATTCCTCTGTGTTTACAGATTCTATTAGAAGTAGACAATGTCATGCAGCAGCTTTAAAGTATATGCAACTAGTACCCCACACTTTTCAAAGCGCCATCCACTAATGTTATTCCTCCAAATGAAATGGTGGAGAGAAACCACAAAACTCTTGTTTATATTGGAAAAGTGGAATGGTGTGGTCAAGTAGTAGCCAGTAAGCTATGGGCTAACAGACAGGCACAAGAACAAAGAGCCCAGTAAATGAAATATTATAATCTTCAGACTTAAAGACTATGTTGATGTAAGATCCTGGCTGTGTTTAGAGACATAGTCACATGGCCGGAAATTAACTGGTTATCTCTGCAAGATTTGAGGGAACTCATGCCAATATGGAACCTTGTATATGGCCCAGAACAAGTTGTAATTGTTCAATCCCTAAAGCAATATATAAGACCCCAAATTCCACCAATTTAAAATTAGCTGCTAAATCTATGCTGCCTGCAAGAAAAGTATCCTCCCCAATGGGATCTACTAAGAAGTTACGATGAGGTGTAGTAAAGCATAGTAGGATTCTTCCAAAAGCAAAACCAAGGCTTTCCTATTGGCTAAAAGAGCAAGTTTTCCTCACAGATGAGTGATGACTTCAGAGTCTCCCCTTCACCCCTTGGGAATAAAGCCCTTGTTTCCTCTTACTTTGGTGTTACTGTATATTATGTGAGTTAGTTGAAGACATATTGCATTTTAAGTGGCAGATTACCAGACCCTAAGAAACAACACCTGCATATGATGGAGAGATTCCAATTTATTTTTTCTTTTAATTTTTTTAATGTTTATTTATTTTTGAGAGAGAGACAGAGTGCAAGTGGAAAAGGGGCAGAGGGAGAGGCAGACACAGAATCTGAAGCAGACTCCAGGCTCTGAGCTATCAGCACAGAGCCCAACACGGGGCTCAAACTCAGGAGCTGTGAGATCATGACCTGAGCAGAAGTTGGACACTTAACTGAATGAGCCACCCAGGGGCCCTGAGAGTCCAATTTCAAGCCAGATGCAGTAATTGAATGAGAGAGTCAATCTTACCTGGGTAAGGAGATGATATGTTGTTGTGCATAGGGGAAAAAATAATGAAGTCAATGCATAGTTATATGGGTTGACTTTGGCCTTCACTGTTCGGTTGACCAAACACTTAAATGCATGTCCTCTGCCAGCTGCCAACCAATAAAGGATGTCCATGTAACAGAGTCTAGGACAATATGAAGCAGTTGGGAGTCCTTGGGAAAAGTGTCCATTTTTTTTTTTAATTTTTAAAATGAAACATATTTCTTTCCATTTCTCCCCTTGTTCAGTTATGAGTCATAAGGTACAGTTGCCGTTTTAAATACATGGAATGAAAAATATGACCATCAAAGCTAACATGTTAAGAAAGTCAAGGGAAGGAAAAGGATTTGATTTGAAATAAATAAAGTTTTGTTAATCTCAGCCATTGATAAGTTTTAAGTTGTAGACAAAGACATTTTTGTTTTGTTTTTATTATATTTTACTATATTTTATTTTTTTTCATAATGGTAAGTGTGCTCTTTAATCCTCATCCCCTATTTCCCCCTTCCCCCCACCCATCTCCTTTGTGGTAACCATCAGTTTGTTGAATCTAATTAGCAGTACTAGCCTAATTAGCAGTACTACAGGCTAACTATTGTGTGAATAATGAAAAAGTAGGGAAAATCTAATAATTTTGATGTAGCAATTTTGATGTTAAATTCAGAGATAATTTAGAATACATGTTTAACAATGATGTTAAAGAGAGGACATAATATTACATTGTCTGGACTTTTAATGATTTCTTGAGAAAGGATATTTTATTTTTATTTATTTAATTTTATTTTTATTTATTTTTAAAGTAGGCCCAACATCCAGTGCAGAGCCCAATGCAGATCTTAAATTCAAGACCCTGAGATCAAGACCTGAGATCAAGAGTCAGCCACTTAACTGACTGAGCCACCCAGGTACCCTGAGAAAGGATATTTTAAGTAAAGGTTTTCATCAAGTTATTAGAATGGTGTCATTTATATAAAATTGTCTGAGTACCTCAAGGTTTGGAGCAAGGAATATACAGGTTAAAACAAAGAGGTAGGAGAGACCTAAAATTTCTTACTTTATTTGGCTTTGCTCTTTCTTGACTTTGGCACATATTAAAGCCCAATCTTTCTCTCCTGGGTATTTTCATGGGTTCTTTTGAATCTATCACTCAACTTTTTAAGACTGTCTTTGAGAGGGGCACCTGGGTGGCTCAGATGGTTAAGTGTCTGACTCTTGATTTCAGATGAGGTCATGATCTCACAGTTTGTGAGATCTCTCTCACTCTCTCTATACCACTCCTGCTCTCTCTCTGTCAAAAATAAATAAGCTTTTAGGGAAAAAAAACTGTCTGAGGACTTCACATCTGCAAGCTTTTTTATGTTTGTTAGTTTGGTTTGGTTTGGAGAGGGCATTTCCATACATCCTTTGTCTGGATAGACCCCAGTATGCAGCTTTTCTCCAATCAACCCTTCTTACTCTGTTCTAATAGCCCATTTTAGGCATCCTCTCACCATTGTGAGCATAAGTGATGTGTGTGGTACAAATTATAGGATACAAAAGAAGTGAAATATTGGAATGATTTAAAGAAGACACATATGGAAAAACAATAAAGATCTAATACACTTATGTTTGCTATTTTGGAAGGAAGTAAAAAAGAAACTATATATATATTTATTTATAAAGGAACATCTGAAATTGAGAAGATATATTATTAGCAAAGTAAAAAAGTGAAAAAGAAACATTTGAAAAGATTGAATTTAGCCTTGATGAAATTACTAAATTCAAGGAAAGACAAAAATCTTAAAATTTATCCAGAAATAATAGCAAGTCATTCTCCAAAGAAATGAAGCTTACTTCAGGCTTCCCCCATGAGATTAGATGCCAACAGACATTACAACAAGATCTAAGGAATGTTACAGGAAAGCTCATGAAACTTTTAATCTTTACTCAGTCAAGGTAGTGTTCAGAGTTAAAGGCGAAAAAGGGAGTTTGAAAAATGAGAAAAAGAAAAAAAATAATTGAAGTCTTTCTGAAAATCTGCTTGGATACTTAATTCTTCTCTACTCACAAATGGAGAAGCAGTAGTATATTAAAAAAGAGGACTAGATAGGCATGAGCCATATTAAGAAAGGATTCATATAATTTGTTCTGTCTTCTCTTCTCCCTCCTCCTCTCCCACCCCATCCCCTCCTCCACCTCCCACCTCCCACTCTTGCTCCTGCTCCTCCTCCTTCTCTCCACGAGTTGCTAAATTTGCCTGCGAAGAGTGACTCATGGTAGACTCAAAATATGACACTTGAGAGAAGTGCTGAAAGGAAAGCCCCGAAGGAAGCATAAGGTAACTAGAAATACAATGTGCTAATGGTAAACCCTGAAGAAAAAAATAGGTCAGGAAGCTAACATTTGATGGCACTACCCAGTGGGCAGTGGGAGGTCTTTGTGTTTTCCCCTAACCTTGTCAGCAAATGTTCCAGTTCTGTTTTTCATTTTCCTCTCCATATCTGTTTTTCCTCCTCTGTTGTGTCCCTAGAGGCTGAGCCTCATGCAGTTATCACCCAGATTCTCTTTCTTTTGCTGTCTTTGGTTGGATTAGGCACGTGAGAAGCACTGGGGGAACTGGTGAGAAGCACTGAAGCACAGAGTGCCTCTTATTATTTTAGCCTCAGCCCTCAAGATCACAGTGCCAGGAAACACTTCCCACCCACCTAAGCTGCAGCTCTCACCTGGTGTGAAGACACACTGTCTTCCTCTGTCCCTTCAGCCGTGAAAATAAGAGCTTCCTGCTGTCTCAGGTCTTTGGGTACATTATCATCCCTTGTTTGTTCTTTAATCTTTGTTTCTATGTAATCCCTTTATTTAAAGCATTTCATTTGAACTACAATGAGATATCAACACACACCTGTCAGAATGGCTAAAATTAACCCCACAAGAAACAATAGGTGTTGCTAAGGATATGGAGAAAGGGAAACCCTCTTACAGTGTTGGTGCAAATGCAAACTGATGCAACCACTCTGGAAAACTATACGAAGTTTCCTCAAAAAGTTAAAAATAGAACTAACTTAGGATTCAGTAATTGCACTACTAGGTATTTACCCAAAGGATAAAAAAGAATATTGATTTGAAGGGATACATGCACCCTATGTTTATAGCGGCATTATCAACAATAGCCAAATTATGGAAAGAGCCCAAATATCCATCAACTAATGAATAGATAAAGAAGAGGCTGTGTGTGTGTGTGTGTGTGTGTGTGTACGCAATGGAATATTACTCAGTCATAAAAAAAGATTGAAATCTTAACCATTTGCAACAACATGGATTGCGCTAGAGAGTATTATGCTAAGCAAAACAAGTCAGTCAGAGAGAGACAAGTACCAAATAATTTAATACATATGTGGAAATTAAGAAACAAAATAAATGATCATAGGGGAAAAAAACAGAGAGGCAAACCAACAAAGAGATTCTTAAGTGTAGAGAACAAACTGATGGTAAATAGAGGGGAGGGAGTGGGAAGATGGATAAAATAGGTAATGGGAATTAAGGAGTACATTTTTGATGAGCACCGAATATTGTATGTAAGTGTTGAATCACTGAATTTTACACTTGAAACTAATATTACACTGTACATTAATCAGCTGGAATTTAAACAAAAGCTTTAAAAAATCATTTCATTTGAGTCAATGATGTTAAATTATTTTTCTTGCCAGGACACCTGACTGACATATTGTTTTCAGTTGACTAGTGACATTTGTTAACAAAATTAATTAATTTGAATATTAATAGACCACACTCTAGACCCAGCTGGTTGTTGTTCATGAATCTATAGTGATTTCATATTGTACACATGATTTCAGAGTGGTTACTCTCATTAATATAAAATGTAAACGTTCAAAACTGGAAATCCATAGAGAAATCAGTTAACTTCTACTTAAGAGCTTAAATAGTTCTACTGTTTTATTTTTACTAAAATAAATATAAAGTACTGTTGTCTCATATTTTGGAATCAGGAGATCCAAATGCAATGAAGTATCAGTGACTGATATTATTTACTATCAGAAGCTAAGCAGAAATATTTAATATTAGAAGCCAGAAAGAAATTTCATGGGAAAAATGACAAAACAAGTTATTAGATTATTAAAATTTCACATGCATAAAGGATTATCCCTATCGGGAAACACTCAGGTCCAATTTCAAGTTGAACAGAATCTTTCTTTTTGGACCCTTTTCTTCAATAACATTATGTAGAATAAATCAGTTTAAACAGCATTGGAAGGGCAGACTTGAAAGAGCTACAAAAGTGCCTGGGGTGCATCAGAACTGCTAATATAGCAAATCAGGAGATGATTAAAAGGAGCCACCACTCCTGTTGCTATAGTGGGAATTTATGGGATGTTTGGTGCATAATCTCAGTAGGACAGTTTCAACAAAATAGGTACCTCTTTCTCCACTGATGACTAACTCTTTAAATCCCTGTGCTGGCATCAACAGAAAAATATTCTAGTTCTCAAACTCTCCACTTCTATGTTGCTTCCCTCTGTCCTCTCTGAAAAAAGAAAGTTAGATAAAAGAGATATAAATTATGCCTGATTTTGAGGCATCTGTTTGGAGCTATACCATTTTTAATTGTATTCTTATTCCATTTTATGAAAGAATAAGTATGTTCCTTGTTCATAATTTTTATAATTTGGAATTTTGTCTGATTTTAGGTGAAAGCAAATAAAAAATGT
Organism: Cryptoprocta ferox; assembly: GCA_028646485.1. NCBI lineage: Eukaryota > Metazoa > Chordata > Mammalia > Carnivora > Eupleridae > Cryptoprocta > Cryptoprocta ferox. The sequence continues at coordinate 54,112,805 of CM053560.1, forward strand.
GTAGTGAGTTTTTTAAATTTTCAGAATGGATGAAGAGTTTTTTTATATTACTTCAGAAATAGCTCTGAACATGAGTTTTAAGAAGTATTGAAAAGTTTATTGTTAAAAAATAGAGTATAAAACATAGTAGGGTTAAGATTTTTTTAAATTGACATTTCATTATCCCTGGAATACCAAATTAATTGGAATTAATTATAGACTAAATTTATAATTACTTTTAAACAAATCATTCGATGGTATTGAAGAAAAAATAGTTTGCATAAAGGCCAACCATTTCAATACATATAACTAACTCACTGATGAAAAATATGGTTTATATCTTATGCTAACACTGATTTGCAGTTATACCAACATTTAATATATTCTAGAATGGGAAGTTCAGGTATCTGGGTGGTTCTGTCAGTTAAGTCTCTGACTCTTGGTTTCAGCTCAGGCCGTGATCTCAGCGTTGTGGGATTGAGCCCCATGTAGGGTTCTGTGCTGATAGTAGAGGAACCTCTTTGGGATTCTCTCTCTCCCTCTCTCTCCACCCCTCCCCTGCTCTCTCTCTCACTATCTCTCAAAAATAAATAAACTTAAAAAAATAATAGAAATTTCATTAAAACATTGCCAAACAATTTCTACATGTAATTTCATATCTGCAGTATCTTATAAATCTAATGAGAATTGATGCAAAGCTGAGGAAATCACAGATTAGCATTCATCTTAGTTGTGGTCCCACCAAAGCTTCATTTACTTTGTAATTATCCTCTAATTGAAATGAATATATGATGAAGGTATCAGGGAATTACCAAATCTCCAAAGGTATGTTTTGTTGTTGTTGTTGTTGTTTTTAAGACATTGTAGTATGGAAACATCTAAACTAACTTTAAAGGATTTTTTATTATTCCTGTAAACCCTCTCCCTTTTGATGAAATATGCTTTGGAGCAGAATTACAACTATGATGTGAGGGAAAATTTATTATAAAGAAGCTTGCAAATGTAAGTATCTTTGTAGAAACCACAGAGCGTAGTGTAGAGAGCTATGAATTGATGCAGAGAAAGCCAGAACTTCGTATAGGTATATGGGCTTGGCATGACTTACATTATTTCTAAACTAGTGATGATTTAAAATAATAGTATTATCTCAAATAAAAGACATTATTTGACTGTTTTGGTGATTTAAATATTCAGAAGGTAATTTCAATATATGTGAAATATAAAGATCATATTAATATTTCTATTACAAGATGATATTTATTTTCCCCTTTTAACTCTTTTATATGGCAGCTTCAACTAAAATAATAGCTTGGTAATAACTTATAATATTTTATTTTTGGAATGTTACATACACAATCGTCTTATTCAATTCTCTAATTCAATTCTCTAGAAATGGAAATTTTGATTGTTTAAATTATGTGAAAACCATGCCAGAAATACTAATTTTAACAGAATCATCAATCTCATGGAAAATAATTGAAATCTTTAAAAACTGTTAAAAGAAAACCCCAGGCTCCAAATGGAGTCACCAATGTTAAGAGTGCACATCAGCAAACCAAAATTTAATACCTAACCTAACTATAGTTCTATTCCCCATAGCAGTGTAATCTTTAATGAATCAACATAGAATTTCCGGTCAGTACTGAGACATTTACTGATAGACTACTTTTATTCCCCTTAGGAGGGTGACCTTGCCTAAAACAATGCATCTTTCCTAGTAATTATTCCCCCTCCCACACTGCCTCTATAAACCTTTCCTTTCCTACAGACACAGCTCCTTTCTTTCTGCTAGATGGGATGTGGGCTGATTCATGAATTGTACAAGAATGTCAGCTTGATCTTTTAAATTACTCAGTTAAATTCTTCTTGTTTAAGAAAGCAAAATTGGAAAATAAATTCATAACATATTTTTCTCTATTATTTTAATCTAATTCTTCTTTCTACTTAAACATACTATCTTAGGACACCAACCTATACAGATAATAAATATATACTGGGCATGTTAACATTTTTGAAAACTTCTTCCAAATCTTTCCAGAACCACAATGATATAAAAGCCACTATGCCCTTTTGAACAAGGTATTTTAGAATAGATTTTATGCGTATGAGGACAGACAGTTGTTTTTATATAAAAAATAAGTTGAATTTTGGAGGAATTAACTCCATTTTCCCCCTGGAATTTGTTCTTTACTTGACTTCTCTGACTTCTTCCCCAGAATACTGTCCCTAAAAAGGAAGTCACTACTTTCATAAATGAGTAGAACATCTCATACACTAGCTTTTTTGTTCTTAAAGTATCCAGTGGATGGGAGACAGCAATATCAACATTACTTGAGACTTGCTAAAATGTAAATTTTCAGGCCTCTTGTCAGACAACTGAATCACAATTTTTAGGGATAGGGCCCCCAAATCTGTGCTTTGACATCTGGTGACTTTGAGAAGCACTGTCTAAGCCAAGGTCAAGTGTTTCAACTCAGCAGTACTGCCAAGAGTGACTAGTTAATGCACTCATTCTCAAAAACTTTCTTTTTCAAAGGAAGATTAGATGCTTTTGATGTTTTCTTAAAAGGAATGATTCAGCCATTGTGATTTGTTGTCATACCAACTGTATATACAGAGTGCTTCAATACAGAATGTTATAGTTTATCTCAGCCTTATCAATAATACTCTGATATAAGCTTCAACCCTCCAAAATTTTAAATTGATTTCCTACCTTTCATATTATTAATTCATATGACAGATAAAATATAATGTTAAGTATAATTCAGAATTTTATTACACTTCATAAAGGTGCTTATGTTCCATATATCTAGTTAAGCCTTCCATAGCAGTTGACTTATATACATACACTATATTTGATATACATACCCTCTGAAATTCCACTGTCAGGAAATAATTATGCAAAATTAATAGACAATATAGTTAATATATTCAGAACTTACTTAATCAAAATTGAACTTTACTACTTATGAGGGAAAAATTTATAGATGGAGTGATAAAATTGAATGAATACCATTCATGAGGGTTCATTAAACTAATTCATAGAAAATCTACCTTAGGAAATTTATTCTCAATGAAAACTAACATAAAGTATTTATAGATTTACTATACAGGTGAAGATGACATTTATATTACAGTCATCAAATTGAGCATAATTTTCAGAGCTTTAGGCTCCAAAGTTTATGAAGAAAGCTGGGTATTTAATTCATACATTTTTACTAACATATATATGAAAGCCTACAGACTTTGTCAAACTTGTTTGTAGTCATCAATACCTCAAGAACATCAAGTTAATCACACACATTTGAGTAATAATACTATCTGGATTCAGGTCCAAAAGCTCATGAAAACATAAAGTTGAAGACACAACTGGATAGAATGAGGGATCACAATAGAATTGATTAGTCAGTGATATGTGTACTTAAAAAAAGGGTCACTCTACTTCTGTGGTCTTCCTCCCCCAAAACACATAACCCAATCTAACCATAAGAAAAACCCCAAACCCTTATAGAGGCACATTTTACAAATACCTAGCCAGTATTCATCAAAACTCTAAAAGTCACCAAAAACAAGGAGAGTCAGAGAAACTGTCATGGCTGAGTGTCAGAAGCAGACATGATAACTAATATAATATGATATCTGGAATGAGGTCAAGAAACAGAAAGAGGACAATAAATTAATGAAATCTGAATATAATATGGACTTTTGTTAATATATCAATATTGGTTTAGTAATTATGACAAATGTGTCATATTAATGTCAGATGTTAAAATATGGAAAACTAGGTGTGTGGTGTATGGGAACTCTTTTGACTACTCAATTATTTTATCTAAATTTAAAACTAGTTTTTATTTTTTATTTTTATTTTTTAAATTTTAATGTTTTATTTATTTTTGATAGACAGAGACAGAGCATGAGAGGGGGAGGGGCAGAGAGACAGGGAGACACAGAATCGGAAGCAGGCTCCAGGCTCTGAGCTGTCAGCACAGAGTCCGGTGCAAGGCTCGACCCCACGAACGTGAGATTATGACCTGAGCTGAAGTCGGAGGCTTAACTGACTGAGCCACCCAGGCGCCCCTAAAACTAGTTTTTAAATAAAAGTTTATTTTAAAATGGAGCTGCATTATGTGATATTATATTTGTTATAAAGGAGTAAATATTAAAATCTAAATTCTGACTATAAAGACAAGTTTCTTGCAAAACATTTGGGAGTTATAAGGCAGTTTTTTCTTTCTTATCTCCCTTCTGATCATTTTACAAATGGGTCACTGCAGAGCAGTTATTCTGATGAGACAATCAATGAAAAAGCCTAAAATATTCTAGCATATAATTTTATTTTACTTAGGTTTGTGGCATTTTCTTCTGTCTTTAAATCTTATAATGAAGAATAAAATGTGAAAAACAAAGAAGTGGTAAAGAATCATAAAATGCCATGTCATACATCAACATACCAAACAAATAATAGTGTTTAATAGTTGATGATCCACTACTCAATCCTTATTACTTTTGTTCAATGATAAATTAATTTTCATTTTACAGTTGATTCACACCTTTGAAGTGATTCAACACTTAGGCATAGTGCTTCTAACACCAATAAGCTGGTTTGGGAAGGGGAAATCATTTTTATTTGAAAAGGAATGAAATATAATCAAACACAGATGTGCTAACTAGATATTAGGGTTGAGAGAACCACATATGTGTGGGTTCAAATTTAACGATTCCATAGTCTTGTTATTTGTTCAGTCAAACAACATATAATTACACAGATACATTTCTAAAATTTTCCTTTGTTGTCAGAGCTTTGAAATCAACTCATTTCTAAAATTGCAATTTTCCTATACATTCTCACTGTTTTTGTTTTATCTTTGAGGGAAGTCCCATTTCTTTGCTTTACGTCTTTGAAATGCTAAGCAGAAATTTCAGCATAATGAAAAGAAGGAAATCATACATGAAAAAGTTTATAGCTGCTGGCACTGTTGAAGTGTTCCATTATAACAATCCTGCAAATCTCTACTGCTATATTTATGGATGCTTTCTTATACTAGAATGAAATTATTGAAAACTATTCAGCTGCTAGCAAGTTGTAAAGGAAAGACAAAGGATTAAGAGTCACAACCTGAATTCTATTCCAAATTTTACAACCTTAGCTACTGGACCTCTCTGATTATTAGTAACCTCACATGTAAAATAAAAGGGTAGGGAAAACAATCTCAAAATAACAAATGCTATTTTTAGCTAAAAAGCATTGCATGAAAACATGTTAACATCAGGGACAAAAGACATCCTATGAATTTCCAAAACAGATACACACGTTTCATAATTTAGATCACCTAATAAGTAAAGGAAGTATAACAGGTGTTTAGTTCTGAGGGCCTTGCCTTTGGGCTTTGGAGGAACTTATTTAATTACAGACAAGATAGCATCTGTCAGACAGATTTGAAAATATGCTGAGTCTGATCACAATTTATTCTAAGTTAGACAGATTTTAAATGGAAAAACATCAAAAGAAAAAGTAAATGAAATGATCCTGGATATAGTAGCCAGCCTCCAACATGGTCCCCAATGATTTGCACTTCATGGTATCCATCCCTTTATGTAGTGTTTTCTCACATTCAATGGGCTGTGTAGCCAACAGAATATTGCAGAAGTGATACTGCATGACTTCTGAGGCTAGGTTATAAAAGACATTATGGCCTCTGCCTTGCTCTGTCTCATGAATCACGTACCCTGGGGGAAACCAGCAGCCACATCATAATGACATTCAAGCAGCCCTCTGAGAAAGGAATTCAGATCTCTCAGTAAGAGCCTCTTGGAAGTAGATATTCCAGCCACAGTCAAGCCTTTAGATTACTGTAACCTCAGCAGCCATCTTAATGGTAACTTCATAAAAGACCATAGACCAGAACCGTCCAACTTAACTGTTTTGAATTCCCTACCCAGAGAGACTATAAAATAATGAATGTTTATTGTTATTTAAAATGATAAATATTTAATGTTTTTGATGCTGCTATGTTTTGGGTAATTTGTTTCATAGCAACTAATACCTTGGGTATAGGTATTATCAAGGTTTCATTTCCTTAAATATTATAAGTAGCATGCAAGGACTCTAAGGGAAATACAATTAACATTTTCTCTTTGATTTCTTTAATCTGTAAAGTGGAATAGCTGAAAGATAGGGGTAATGTAAGCCCGAATTATTTAAATTTTTTAAAATAAAACTTTTGGGCAATAGATATTTATCAATTTAGCTTTTTTGCTTATTTCACACTCTCCATCAACTGTTCATTTAATTACTCTATTTTCTGTGGCTACTTTCCCAATATATTTCATGCTATCATCTTAGTCTTAGTGCTTCAGCTAACACTATTTCTTATTGGGATTTAACTACTATGGGCCCAAAGAAACACTCCCTCTGGCTCATTGTTTTATCTCATGATAAATAATAAGTATAGTACCAGGCATATATATTTACAGTTAATAAATATTTATTAAATAAATAAGTGATTTGAAGGTAAAATTATGCTATTCTTAAATAGAAGAACATTTTTAACAAATAAAAGAAAACCCACAGAATATTTTCTCACAATGTTTCTGACCCCAGAGAAGGAAAGGAAAAAAAAGATTTTTGAGACTTAAATAAAGGATATCTAATAAACAGAGGTACTTTATTTGAAAAGACATCATTAGCTGCTGATACCTAATCCTCCATTTGTCTCTACTACAAATGGGAAAAATAGTGATACTCTGATTTTCTAACACCACATATAACTCATAGGTGGAATTGCTGTACAGATAAAGTAGCCAACTGAGAAAGAAAATTGGTGGTGATTTTATGATATATAAGGAAAGGTTCAGTTAAATTTATAACTAAGCTATGTACCTTGGGTCAAGGAGAGTCCAAGAATATATAAAGTTACAACAGTTTCTCCTAGCTGTTTCTTTTCTTAAACTGCCCTCTTCTGGTGTTCCAGATTCTTTTGTCTTTCCTTATTTTTAATTTGTAGCTGAATAATATTTTGGTGAGTTAAAAAAATTATATTCCTGATAAAATGTTTAATACACTTTATTTATACATATCTTACCTCAAGGTCTTTTTATCTCAGATTTCACAAGAATCTACATGAACACAATTATGAAAATTATAGATAAAATTCTCAGTTACAGTGTGAGCTATGAAAGTGCAAATGTGTAATTTCCATTTTGTTGAGAAAACCATGAATACAACATTGCATAAAGTAAAATCCAAAAATGTCTCACTCACCCAGTAATATCAGAAAATAAGTACATAAAAACACATGTCTAGAAAACTTATCTAAATAAATTTTTAAAAAATTTTAATGTTTTATTTATTTTTAAGAGAGAGAGAGAGAGAGAGAGAGAGAGAGAGAGAGAGAACGAGTGGGGGAGGGGCAGAGAGAGGGAGACACAGAATCCGAGAAACAGGCTCTAGGCTTTGAGCTGTCAGCACAGAGCCCAGTGTGGGGCTCGAACTCATGAATCATGAGATCATGACCTGAGCCGAAGTCGGAAGCTTAACCGACTGAGCCACCCAGGAGCCCCTAAATAAATGTTTTAATTAAAACACCTTTTAAAATATAGTGTGAAGATGCCTGGGTGGCTCAATCTGCAAAGTGTCTGATTCTTGATTTTGCCTCAGATCATGATTTTGCAGTTAGTGAGTTCCAGCCTTTCACTGGTCTCCGTGTTGACAGTCTGGAGCCTGCTTGGGATTCTCTCTCTCTCCCTCTTCCCTGCTTGTACTCCCTTTCTCTCTCTCTCAAAATAAATAAATAAAATTTTAAAAAATTATTAAAATATAGTGTGCACTCCTGGCCATGTTAAATCAATTTAAAAAATGTAATCTAATTTTCAATGAATGACTTGATGTAATGGATTCTTGTAACTTTATTTCTTACATTTTGATAAGATAGTGTTATAGATGTCTTCTTGAATAGGTATCTTGTGTTATGTTAAGGTAATAATTCTCAAAAGACCTCTAAATCAAAAAACTCAGACCTCTGGGAATTTTGTTTGTTTGACTTTTACTTTGTGTTTACTTTGTGTTTCTATTCTCCATCATCATTCACCTTCTAATAAGCCTGTTTCACTGCTCCCATTTTTTTCCTCCTTCTAAGTACTGTGTATAATTTCTGCTGTTAGTCCTTGCAGTTTATAAATGTTATGAAAGATGAGAAGATAATCAGTAATACACACACATGCACACACATATATATGCAGTGTTTAAAAAGATTATATGTGCTTCATTAGCTATTTTGACTGGGGCTAAATGATTTTCCCTAATTTCAGAGTTTAAAACTAGCCTAGGACATCATGACTTAGAACCTGTGAAATAAGGAATAGCAAACCTGAAACAGACCAACATTATTGGATCCATTCATTTAACAATATATGTTGACAATGTATTATGTGCCAAGCACCAAAAAGGCATTTGAAATACATAAGACACCAAAACAGTAAAAGTACTTGCCCTGATGATGAAGATACATTTCTGTAAGGAAAAATAGAAAATAATTGATTTGAAGAAATACAAGTGTATAAGAGGATAAAGGGTTCTGAATGTACATGTGTTGTTATATGAAGATGTCAGGGAAGACCCAGATAATGAGACATTTGAGTAGAGACCTGGGAAACATGGAAGAAAAGTGTTAGGAGTACAGAGAATAATAACTCTGAAAATACTAAAATGAGGGCATGCTTGGCATTTTCTAAGAACAGCAGGATAGCCAGAGCAAATGGAGTAAAGAAAACAAAGGGAGGGTACAGTGGGAAATAGAGAGAGATCGTGGAACCAGGACTGCCCATGGCAAAGACTGTGTCTTGTATTATAAGCTTGAGTGGAGGCCATCAGAGATGTTAAGGAGTAACATAGTTTTCCTTGACACTGAAATGATTTCTCTGACTATTGGGTTGAAAATGGAATTTAGGGAGCAAAAGTAGAAACAAGGGAGCCTGTTAGATGCCAGTGTGATAAAACAGGCATGGGAAAATGTGGTGTTATGCACATGCTTTAAAAAAGAGCAACAAGGTTTAGGTTTTGAACACATCAAGTATGAAGTGCACATTCCAATAAAGAGTAAGCAATTAAATATATATGTGTTCAGCTGAGAAGAGAGGTCCCAGGAGAAGATGTAAAATTTTAAGATGTGAAAAAATACAGCTTACGTGCAGGCTTGAAGGTATTATCCAGTAGAGAGGCAAGAATTCATAATGTAGGTGAAAAAACATTGATGTAGGTGAAAAATAATTACTGACACTAATGCCTTTGAGTAGGAGGAAAGGGTGGGGTATAGTGAGAAAGGGGCGAAACTGGATTTAGAAAAAAGCAGAGATGTTACAGCCCTAGTAACAGATAAAAGGCCAGAATATGTGGGCAGAGATGCAAGTGGTAGGGTGTGTATTCAAGGTAACTTGAATATATTCAAGTAATCACTGTAATATAAGAACCTGGTTCATTCATGGCTGTGATAGGGAAAGAGTTTTTCTAGGTGAAGTTTCTATGAATGTGGGAGAATAAATTGGGAAATATATCAGTTTTTTAAGACGCACTTAGAGGTAACTTGAGGTAAATTGTACAGATTTCTTAGAAGGAAAGGAGGAATAAATGCTTAACCTCTATCTATTTTTACTCTCCTAACAGAGTGAAAAAAAATATACTAATACCTCAGTGAAGTCTGCCACCACAGTTTTGATGGATTGAATTCATTGAGTTGTTTCCAGGATAAATTACCATCTAGTAGGTTTACTTACCAGTTTATGATATAATAAATTCCTTTTCTCAGAAGATCACCAGTACTTTTCTAAGTTTTAGGACCTTAACAGATAGAAGTCTAGGCCACAGAAATAAAAGATTTCTTCCAGATGAGGACAATTTTGACAAGCAAAAATGTATTATCTTTTGTAGCAAAGGCAAAGAAAAATGGGGTTCAAAAATTTCAAGCAATGTATAAAATGTTTATGAAGTAAGATTTATTTTGTTGTCATATAATGTGTTATCTCAAGCACCAGTCAATAAGTTTTATGAGAAGATATAAGCTAGAGGTCTTAACTATGATTTTGGATCTATTGCATATGTGCTTGCATAGTGTGGACAGAAGATAGCAGACAAAACTGTGCTTGGTTAAGTTTGGGCCCTTCTACAGACCAACTTTTGTTGAATTCTTGAAATCCTATAGCCTTGAAGAAATTAAAGCCTTTAACACTTAAGAAAATAATCTATAATGTTATAAATTTAAATAATTAGATTTTATTCCAACTCTACAACTTTTGATTCAGCTCAGGTCATAATCCGAGGGTCGCAGGTTAAACCCTACATCTGGCATGGAGTCTAGTTAAGATTCTCTCTCTTTCTCCCTCTCCCCCTCTCCACCTGAGTAAACCTAGGCGCGCACGCTCTCTCTCTCTCTCTCTCTCTGTCTCTCAAAAAAATGTTTTTGTTGTACTTTTTGTCAGCAGTCATTAAAAGAAAGGATCTCATAATTTTGCTTTTCTCACATTGGAATTGAAAGATTAACTGAAAAAGGTTTTTTCTTTAGTTTCATTTTATTTTTAATTCTTTATCAGAGTAGAGAAGAATGTAGGTAACATATATAAAGTTTAAAAATGAACATCCATGGACTCACCTTCAAGTTTTAGATATAAAATGATACCAATGCATTTATCAAACCATGTGGACTCCAAGTGCAAAGCATCCATTTTCCCAGTCTCCACAGATACTTTCTGTGTTAATCTTCTTGCTTTCCTTTCCCATTATACAGTATGAACGAGAGACTGCTAGTTATTTATCCCATATCCTTCCCCTTCCCTCTCTTCCTATAGAGCCCTGATTGTATTGAAGGTGGCAATCTACTCAGCTAAACTACTGCATTTTCTAGCTTCTGTGACCTGAGATGAAAGATCTAAGTGAAAGGCATCAAGTAGGGCTCTCAAGAGAACTCTTTTTCTATTTGTCCTTTTTTCTTTCTCTTCTCCTTATTACTATCTATAATGTGGTCTTGATGTCTGAGCTTCAGTGATCACCTTTTGAACTTGAACACAGACAATGTGAAGTAAGGAGGAGCATAAAAAAAGAAGCAGAACCTCCATGCAGTCCCTGGATTACTCACCTCCCAGTCTTCCTTAAACTGAAAAATAAGATCTGAAATTATCTGAGCTACTGTGATAAGGTCTTTATTAGTAAGAATTTAACATCATTCCTAGCTGATATTCCACATCTGTATATGCGTAAAAATATTCTTGTTTTTCATGGATGTAAATATACATACAAATGGAATTATATGGTAAAGAGACTTTTGTGCTTTGCATACCCCATACTGATATATTGAGATTCACTTAGCTCCTTAATTTCCACAATTATGTGAGATTCTCTTGAATATATAAACAACAATGTACTTATCCACTTTACTTTGTTGATGAAGATTTGGGTTGTGTCTGAATTTATTTTTACTACATAAATTACTACGTGTAATCTTGCCTGTATCTCCTATACCACTGTGAGAGCTTTTCTAGAATATACTATTCTTGGAATTCTTAGGTCACTTGATATGTCCATTTTTAAGTATATTTAGTTAAGAAAAATTGTTTTTCTATATACTTTTACCTATTTATGCTATGGGTAGCAGTGAAAGAATTTTACCATCATTTCCTTTTTAAATTTTTTTCTAATGTTTATTTATTTTTGAGAGAGAGAGACAGAGAGAGACAGAGAGAGAAAGAGAGAGAGAGAGAGAGAGAGAGAGAGACGAAGGGGCAGAAAGAGAGGGAGATACAGAATCTGAAGCAGGCTCTGAGCTGTCAGCACAGAGCCCAACGTAGGGCTTGAACCCATGAACCAGAGGATCATGACCTGAGCCCAAGTCCAGCACTCAACCGTCTGAGCCACCCACGTGCCCCATTTCACTATTATTTTCATTAACTTTTGGTATCTTTTTTTTCTTCTTTGCCAACCTGGTGGGTATGAGAATTTATCCCATGATGTTATTTTCCATGTCTCAGTTTCTAGTGAGAGTATTTTTATCATATGTTTTTGCAACATTGTGCTTCTATGAAATGACAGTTCTTATCATTTCCCCATTTTACTGGACTACATTATTTTTATTAGTTTTTAGTAATTATTTTATATTAAAAGTAAAATCTATGTCAGTTGGGAATTATAAATATATCTCTGTCTGTGGCATCCATACTTACCATTTTCAGTATAATGCAGTTGAATATATCAATCTTCTGCTATATGGTTTGTGGTTTTATTTTATGTATTATTTAGAAGTTATCTTCCAACCACAATTAAGTAGTAGTGTAAGTCTATAATCAATTGGAAATTAAATTTTTGTGAAGTGCCAGGAAGAGATCAAATTTCTTTTTGTAAGCATATGGAGAATCAATTTTCCTAGGACCATATCTTTATACTCTAACTTCTCCCCACTGATCTGAAGTGTCATCTATTTCCATCAGTTTACAGAACATTTTGGTCATTTTCTTGGTTCTCTATTCTATTCATTCACTTAATTTTCTCTTCCTACACAAGAGCATATTATCTTAAATATGACTGTTTCATAATTAATGTAAGCAATTATGACAAATTCCCCTTCCTTGTTCCCTCCAGAATAACCAAGCTACTTTTGATTGTTGGATATTCATATAAGTTTTAGATTCAGCTTACCAAGTTTCATGAAACTTCTTCTTTATGAATCTGTAATTGCATTGTATCTATAGATGAATTTGGGGAATATTAACATTTTCCTTTATAAATATAGTATGCCACTTTACATTTTTACATATTTACATCTTTACATATTTACATCTTTAAAAAATATCTTTCAAGACATGTTTGAAATTATCTTCATAAGATCATGAACATATTTTATATTCATTTGAGGTATTTTAAATTTTTGTTGAAGTTTCTTGGTTTTGACTTGTTTTACGTACAGATGTTTAAAATTGTGTGTATATAGCTAGTGCCTAATCTGCAATCTTAAATAGAAAAAGTGGTATCAAATATATTTCTTGTTACTGACTAAAGTAATACTTCTTAGTATTTTTAAAAGGTTTTTTAAATTTTATTTTGGTGCGCCTGGGTGGCTCAGTTGGTTAAGCGTCTGACTTCAGCTCAGGTCATGATCTCACGGTTTGTGGGTTCAAGCCCCGCACTGGGCTCTGTGCTGACAACTCAGAGCCTGAAGCCTGTCTTCAGATCCTGTGTCTCCCTCTCTCTCTGACCCTCCCATGCTCACGCTGTCTCTCTGTCTCTCTGTCTCTCTCTCTCTCAAAAATAAATAAAACATTAAAAAATAAAAAAAATAAATTTTATTTTAAGTAATCTCTACATCCCCTGTGGGGCTTGAATTCATTAGCCTGAGATCAAGAGCCACACACTCTGTTGGAGCCAGACAGGCACCCCACTTTTTAGTATTTTATTTTTAGTTTAGTTATCTTTTCCAGGTTAAGCAAGTTTCATTTTATTTCTAGTATGCTAGATTTTTTTAAGTACATGTGAATACTTTGTATCAGAATTGTATGTTGAAAATTGAGATTGACCTATGATACTCTTCTTATACCTAGCCTGTCAGGTTCTTGTTACCAATGTTACATTAGCCTAACAAAATGAATTGTGTAGTTTTTTTGTTGTTTTCTTATGGGGAAAAAAAGTTGTGCTATATTGGATGTATCTGTTCTTTAAATATTTGATAAAAATCAGATAAAAATCTCTGGGCCAATTTTTTTGGATGCTATGTATAATATTTTCATTTCTAAAATTCATCAGAACGACCCCATAAAAATATTTTCTATGCAAAATTTGGATATAAATATAGTTTATTATCATATGCATTTTTATTCTTGAGTTAGCTTAATTTTCAGGTTTAACATTATTCCCTACACTGAAATCTGTGGTTCTGATCAGTATCCTACTGTCTTTCCAACAGCATGGAGCTTACTGTAATACTTAATCTGAACCTGCCTTTCTTACAAGTGTTCTGACGTCAGATATGTTCAGGTTCTATTTTTTTTAATGTTTATTTATTTATTTTGAGAGAGAAAAAGTGTGAACAGGTGGAGGGGCAGAGAGAGAGAACAGTGAGAATCCCAAGCAGGCTCCACACTGCCAGCACCGTGCCTGATGAGGAGCTTGATCTCAAGAACCCTGAGATCATGACCTTAGCCGAAATCAAGAGTTGGATGCTTACCCGACTGAAACACCCAGGTAAGCCTCTTTTGGTTCTATTAATAAAGTGACTGACTCTTAATAAGCTCCATGTAAGCAAATCTTTATTACCATTTTGAGGAGTATCCATTTTGGTAGATATTTTGAAAGAAAACGCAAAAGAGGCTATGATAAAAGAGAGATTCTATCCATCATATTGTAAAGATGTGGGTTCATTTTATAAATAATATAGTACATGTATTAATAATTGAATTGATAAGTGGCTGACAATCGCTTATAGTGTTATCATTTCCAGAAAACATATTTAAATTTTAAATGTCATCTTTAAAACTTTAGAGATGGCATTTATGCATTAAGTCAGTGAGAAAGTATTTGGAGACTGAAAAGTTCTGGCAGTCCTAAATGGCAACGTGTATCAAGTGGTCTGATCTACATGTCAGGACATTCCTACAGAGTCAGCAAGTTCCCTAGTCAAATCTACAAGCTGAGTTTCCAACTTAAAAGAGTCTTTTATATATAAAATCTTAAAGTGTTACTTTGCTTCATAGTTTAGGGTTGTCGAACCTGTTTTCACCATGCATCATCTAGCTGATTAATACAGGATTTGTGAATGCCATTTAGGGAAGCCTGTTATTGCTCATTTTGGCTGGAAGTTAAAATGCTGTAATTGTAAAACACAGGCACAGATTTGTATCTACCGCACAAAATATAATTCCCTTACAAAAAAGTTTGTTTACATGATTGCCATTTTAGCCACAGTGTTTTTCCTATTTGATGATGGCGGATGCTGAATTAACCAGGAAGAGATATTGTAGTGGTTAATAGCACAACATATGGGGTCCCATCATCTGGGTTTTTTCCTGCTCTGCAGATTTGGTTTTACTCTTAGCACTAACCTCAGAAACTCCTCTGTAAATATAACCCTGAGCACATCTTTAATATATTGGTATACTATATTCAAGGGTTTTCTTCTCATATTGCTACTTTTGTGATTATTATTGTCATTGCTATTATGACTCATTAATACCAAAAGAATTATGTATAAATCTATATACATTTAAAGGGTTGTAAGGTGATGAGACATAACACTAAAATTACAAGAGGATAAAATATGTAAAACCAGTTTCATGTATACATTTGTATCACCTGGTTTTTCTTGGTTAGTAGTTAGGAGCTTGTGCTTTCAAGTCTGACTGTGTTCCAGTGCTAACTATTTTGCTTTCTAGAAATATAGTCTAACATTAGCATAGACATTCACTCTCCCTGAATTTTCTCATCTGTTACATGACGATAATAATAGCACTGATCTCACTGGTTTCTCATGGGATCTTATAAATGAAGACATATACAATATTTAGAACAGTATCTAGCACACAGCTAGGGCTTGATCCACTAAAATCAATTTCTAATGTGTATGTGCATTTATATAATATTTCACAACATCCTTATCTGCATTTTAAAAGCTCTAAAGAAGGAGGGTAAAAATATTAACCAGGAAATATGGGCATGTGTAGGTATTTCGGATGTAATATTTTATTTTAGGTTGGGGCTAATGACATAAATTAGAATTCTGTAAACAAGCTAATAGAAAATCTGTCTCACCAATCTCAGTGACTTAACGTAATTTGTTTCTAATTGCTTCACAGCTCAGTGAGGATTGGAGGTTTTGGTAAGGACTCTTCTCCATGAAATTATCAAGAGATTTAGTTTATTCAGTCTTGGATTATCGCTATCCTTTACATTCCTATCCAAGATTATACTACAAAAGGAAAGAATGGGGCAGGATTCTGTGTGGGATGTATTTATAAGGCCAGCCTGGAGGTGGTTTGTATCACTTTTGTTACATTACATTGGCCAGAACTAGATAGTAAAAAATGTGTCTTTCTCTGTCTTCAGGAGGAAAATGAAATGAATGCCATGTTTTATCACCTTTTTTGTTTTAAATATTAAAATTTTACTTCAAACTTCATATCAGTTTTCTTTTCAGTTCATTCTTATCATCTAAGATTACTAAAGCATGTAAGGACAACTACATAGAAACAATATAAAACCTGTATCAATAAGAAGTGGTAATAGGTTAATGCAAATGATGAATACCTAAATTATGTTAACAACAAGCTGTTTATTATCACAGCTGAGATTAGTAATATAAACCAGTAATAAGGATGTCTGAAGCTTTGTTTTTGGAACTAACATTACATATTAGAATTCTGGAAATAAGCTAACAGAAAATCAGCTGGCAGCCATCATTCATTTTATATATTTTTAAGAGTTCTGGCAAGTGATCGCTCCATAAAGTAATCATTTCAATAAATATATCACCATATACAATATTTTTCCCTTTTAAGTGTGCCTTATGCAAAATAAAATGATTGAAAAATTCATGGTTGAGTTTTTATAATGCTAACCTTCACAAGAATAAACAGTAGCTGCTATATAATTGTGACTGAGTGTCACAATTGTTTTTCTATGCAGTCATTCTATCAGGTTACAATATTTGTCCAGAAGCACAAATGTGAGCCATATTGTAACTGCCTTCTACTATAAAAGGTCTGAAAAGTACATTTATCTGAGTAAACTTCTCTGATTTTCTTCAACTTTTACTTTCTGGAGATAATTTCAATAACTTTAGTGAGATCTAATTCATATATGATATTCACACATACTTATTCTCAATTGAATAAGTTTTATTTATAACTAATGTGAAAATAATCATAATAATCATAATCGTAACCATAATCACCATGGTCCACTTTTAAAACATGTTCATTACACTAAAATAATTCTAGTGAGCCTGTTTGTGGCTAATTCCCTCTCCCACCCTCAGTCCCAGGTAACCACAGAACTGGTTTCTGTTTAAATTTGTCTGTTCTGAACATTTTAGATAAATGAAATAATATAATGTCTAATTCTCCATTCCTTAAGTATGGGTCACACACTTCTTCCAAAAAGGGAGGCGTGAAAAGAGAAAAAAAAAAAAAAAGATTTAAGTTTACTACAGAGAAACCAGACAACATTATCTCAGCCAGGGGCTCAAGGTTAAGAACATTGGTAAGTCTTGTTTGTAATAGGTTAACTTATGGAATGTAATAGGTTAATTTATGGAATGTAATAGATAACTTGTTGCAAACCGCTCCCCCACCCCTTTTCTATGGTTGCTAAGATCCCACCAAGGCCAAGCCTACAAAAAATTTGCTTAGTCACTGCCCCGCTATGATTGGTCATTTTAAAAGAACAAAGAACTTTAAATTGATAGGTTCCCGCCAAAACTAGCGTCTGTGTATTACAATGTAATTGGCTACCATGGAATGCTGTGAATGTAATTGGTTAATTCTGACTATATAATCTCACTGTTGCCTTTGTTGGGGGCCATTCTCTGCTCCTTAAGACCGGGAGACCGGGTTTGGCCCTGCCGTAAATAAAATGCCTCACTTCGATTCGGTGTTTGGTGGTCTTTCGACTTCAGCCTGTTACAATGTTATGATATGCACTATCAAAATATTGTGTTTTAAATAGCCCTTTACCTCTGTATTCTTCCTCCTAACTACACTTAATTCCAACCTGATTGAAAAAACACATGAGATAACTCCCAATTTGAAGATATCTACAAAATATCTAATGTAACATTAATGTAAGATATTAATATGGGAAACTGGATGTAGGATCTGTGGAAACTTTATACTGTCTTAATGTCTCTGTAAATCTAAAACGATTCTAAGTTTAGCTGAAAAATACAACCCAACACTGTGCTAGCTATAAGAAATTGACTTAAAACACAATATAGGCATATTAAACTAATATTATACTGCATGCTAACTAACTGGAATTTAAATAAAAACTTAAAAAATAAATAAGTAAAAGGATGGAAAATGATATATCAAACCATGATAAAATGAAAACAGAAGTGGATATTTATACCAGATAAAGTAGATTTCAAAGCAAAGAAATTACTAGAGTTAGATGGACTTTACATTATGACAAAAGGATCAATACACCAAGAGCCAAAACATGACAGTTTTGTACCCAAACAAGTCTTCTTGTGCTTTTTTTTTTCTGTCCAACTACACAAAACCCTCTTTATCTAAGGAATGTACATTAAATCCCTACATCTTCACTTACCTTTTTCCTAATGCTGTAAGTGCCATTTTCTTCTCCTATAACTGTCACACTATTCAAATATACTTGGGTCATATTTTTAAGTAATTCCAATATCCAAACGGATAACCCTTCCAATATTCAGTCAGAGTGCCCTCAGTACCTTGTGCTCCATTTAAAAAAGAACCTTTTGTCTATATGTGAATGCTAGATATCATTTGTTTGCTGTCCAACTTCAAATATGTTCACTCTCTTTGATTCTTTGCCTTCACATTCTTATAAACTCTTCCTCTCTGAATCTCAAAGTGGGCTGCTACTAATCCCCATAATAGTGCACAATCCCTTCTGGTTCCCCTATAACCACAGTTTTACAAACAAGACCTCAAACTATCTCAGTTTCATCATTCTCCCTGTTTGTTATTGGCCCTCTCACTGATAAAATCACTTATCCACTTTCCACCTGTCTCAATAAGTACAACGAATCTATTCTTCCAATTTCAAGCATCAGTATTATGTCACCCATGATCTATATAGTTCACTCATTCTATTACCCTGCCCAGAAAGTCTTCAAATTCAGCTCAACCTGTAATACAATGGAACTTACACTTTTTAACAATTCCTCCACCCCCTCCAATGCTCACTTCCCTTTTAACATAGCTGAGATTCCAATGACCATTATTGTAACCATTCACTTGCATTAACCCTCAATTTAATGCTCAATCTGTTGCTCATTTTACTCACCTGGGAAAAAAACCCAATTCTGTGTTTATCAGCTTCCATATGCAAATGAATGTGGCCGGAGAAAATCACACAAGTTTGCTGCCAGGTCTTGCCTTAAATTCTGGACTATAAACTTCAAATGGGCACTCTAAAGTGCATAGAAATCTGTTATGTATCCCTAATCCATTTATTTACTTGCTATCTCTTTCAGATGGTACCTTCACGGTTTCTCTCTCCTCCAGTCACCAAGTCACCAGTCACCAAGAGGTATTAAAAATACCTCTTCAGATTTATGCTGTCAGCTGATAACTATATCCAAAGTCACTGAGGAAATAGAAACAATCATGGGAATTTTCATCTCCCTATCTACACACATAAATACGTCCCCATATTCTCTGTCCTATCACCTCACATAAACTGTCCCCGATTCTATTAAAGCCAACCCTCTACTTGAGTGTTAGAGCCTACTTCATCTCATCTACAGTAGAATATTGAACCAAGAATTATGCTATCTTTTCCTGTATGATGATTACCTGACCTGTAAGACTTTCTGTGAGCAAACAAGTAAATATTGCATGAGCTAGGTCACCAATAATTCTAGTAAACATGTCACAGAACCATAGCATAACCAGCCTTGACTAGGTTATCTCCTAAAATCCTCACAATAGCCTAACAGATATTTGTGATCTAGCCCCCTGCTGTCTCTTCACTTCACCTCCTGCTACCCCACCTTTTTTCTTCCCTCCTACTGCTTTTGAAGACTGTTCTGTAATCTAAGTCTCCTTGATACTCCCCTGCCATGCCAGGAGCCATCTGACTCAGGGTCTTTGCATGCTTCTCTCTGTCAGAAAATTTTTTTCTCATGTTAACTCCCGCTTCAGGTCTCTCCTTAAACGAAGCCTTTTCAGTCACCCCATCCACATCAGTATTTCCAATCCAGCTTTTTTTTTTCCCATAGCACTTACCACTCATCATAGGTTATATATTAACTTTTTTATTTGTTTATAGTCTGTATACTTACATTAGAAAATAAGTTCAATAGAGACAAGGATTTAGTTTTTTTATTAATATATCCAAAGAATCCATATCAGTCCTGGCAGGATATGGTCCTCTATAATAATTTAGTCATTGAATGAGCACTCTGTTGGAAGTCAATCGATTCCAGAAAAGCTGATAATATTTAATCAGATTTTAACCTTTATAAATGATTACCAGGTAAAATACAAATTGTTCCCAAGACTTTTGAGTTTGATTGATTTTACTGTAGACTTGTTTGGTGAGGAAGTGATATTAATCACAAAAATAATAACTTCAAAATTAACACTAGACTTCCTTTTCTTTTTACCATTTTTGTCAGCAGAACCTTTACATAGGTAATATAAATCAACATACACGTTCCTCTCATTCCACACTTGGAGCTCTTATCCTACTTTTCAATTTTTAGGTGAAAATAATTTTCATCTTTCACTTTGAGCAATTTAGCTATCTCCATGGTTATTTTGTCATGCTTCCCAGGGAAATGCATTTTGAGATTTTTCACTTCTACCTCAAGTGCTAATGAATTGCCTCCTAAAAGATAACCACTCCTTCCTGAAAAAATCTTGTCCCCAGGTGTTAGGATAATACACAGTCATCCTTCCTCTCTCTCTCTCCTTCTTTCTATTTATCAGTCTATATGAATATGTGTATATAATTTTATTCGTTTGTCTGCTTATTTTTCTGTCTATCCATATCTCTGTCTCTCTGTATGTCTGTTATCTGTATATCTCTTCCTCGCTGACCATAAGTCTATCTACTTGTCTATTTACACATATGACTTTCTATAATCTATTTCTGTCCATCTGTCCATCTGTATACGTATTTCTTAATATGTATGTATGTGTATATGTGTGTGTATATAGCTCTCTGTTTTTTGTGTCTATCATCTGTTTAATCTATTTGTCTATTATCTCTCTATCTCTCTGTATGTTTGTCTTTGTATTTGTTTATCTTTATATCTGGCTCTGTATCTGCCTACCATTCTATTTGATTATGAAGCTTTTAGAGGAATCATTGAGTCAAAATGTATGTAAATATGTCATGTTTAAAACTAGTTACATATTTTGATTTGTATGAATTTAACAAAATGCGTCTAACTGTTCTATTGTTCTTAAGCATTTAAGTTGTTTTTTAAATATCTGAAATAACATGGCATTGGACATCTTAGAATTCCACTCTGATGAATCAATGTTATGAAAGTATATAAATTCATAAAAATAATTTTAATACAATGGAATGGGTTTGCTGTTAAAAATTAAAAATGATTCAAATTATAAAGCATAAATCAACTCTTTCAGTAATCCTACCCCCATGAAAACCTATTCCATGGTTTTCCACATTTTTGATTTTTTGACAAGAGACATTATTCTCAGAAAAATTTCACTGAAGATTAAGTGCTATTAATTTACTTGAGAGGAATAATATTTTATATATTCAAAAATTAATAATGGTTATATATAGATTGATTATTCACTAAAGGTTAATGATGATGACAAGAAAAACTCAGTTTTTATGTGGAGGAAAATAGACATAGGTCAAGCAAAATGCTTGATGTTAACACAAATTTCATTTTATTTGTGACATGTTAACACTAAACATTTTCCTGCATTTCTTGTTTATTCAAAGCTAAACTTTAAATATAGCAATATTACATCATTGGAAAATCCACAGAAAATGTAATTTTAAGTCTTTCACATTTTTATAGCAAAAATGAAGAATTATGAGTTTGATGCCAGTTCCATTAGGCAAATTAGTAACATATCAAATGACTCCCACTAAAGGGAGTTGATTAAAGAACAAATACGATCTTCTAGAAAGAGTACTAGGATTTCTTCTCTACCTTAATCTATTCTAAATTTTTAATTAATTACCTGAATAAGAATATACTGTATTTGATATACTAATAAAAGGTGTTAATGATGAGAACTGATGACAAAATTGGCATCAAATTTAGTCTGCATAATGAGATAAATTTATAAGATTTAGTTTAAAAGCAATGCATGTAAATAGTTGAATATTTATTCCAAAATATCTGTAAAATTTCAAAGGAGATGAATCTGAAAAAAAAGAGTACCTCTAAAAATGATATATTCAGGGGTGCCTGGGTGGCTCAGTTGGTTAAGTGGCCGACTTTGGCTCAGGTCATGATCTCACAGTTTGTGGGTTTGAGCCCTGTGTTGGGCTCTGTGCTGACAGCTCAGGGCCTGGAGCCTGCTTCTAATTCTGTGTCCCCTCTCCTTCTGCCCCTCCCCTCCTCACGCTCTTTCTCTCTGTCTCTCAAAAATAAATAAACGTTAAAAATAAAAAATAAATAAAAATGATACATTCAATAGTTTATTAATTTTATAATTACTTATTGTATACCTATTGTGTACTAAACATTGATAGAACAGTAGCCTACTATGGTTACTAGTATGGAAATTGTGGATTAATTTATAGTTAAATTAGCCATAACTAATGGTATATAGATGAATATATTACATATTCCGTGTAGATTTTCAAAATTCTCTAAGATATTGATATATTATCTCAAGAGTTATATAAATGCATGTCATCAAAAAATAAAGTTTCCTTAATTTCAAGGACCTTACAAGAGAATTGACTAAGGGAATTCAGGGATGTGAACTTTGTTCTTTGAGGGAACTTTAAAAGAATTGAATATTTATCTGGAGAAATACAGAGTTGGACTATAGGAAACCTCTACAAAATTTGAATTTTCCGTATCAGTAAAAAAAAGGTAGATAGACTTGTTCTCAAGAAGAAAATAGTTGTCAACATAAAGATTTTGATAAATGGTGAAAATACTGATTTCAGAAATATAACTGACCATTTTTTTCCTTAAACCTAAATTAGTTTCATTTGTAAAATATGAGAAAAAATATGTTTTGTGTATGACTAATGAAATGTAATCTAAATTATTTGTTTTAAAGTTAAGGGACAAAATGTCAGATTCTAATTTGCTCAATATCCTGATCAGAATATAGTAAGTTTGTTACAAACTGATGGGAATTGATTTTAATATAAAAAATATGCTACTTAAAATATTTTTTTAAAAAGATGAGTTTAGGCCAATATCAATCTTCTTTTTCCAGAAGTATATGACTAATTAGATTATTTTAAATGACCCTTCTGCAAAGGACAACCAAAATATTAGATTAAGGTACATTTTTAATTTTTAATTTTATAAAATCTGTTGGTCAGTTATATACCCCAGGAAGTTTTTGATAACCCACCAATGGGTTTTCCCTTGCCAATATCTAAAGCAGTCTCTATAAAAACACTTGTCATACTGCATTGAAACTCTGCTTATTCGTCCCTTTTGACTGAACAGATTCAAGGCAGAGACCATAATTCATTAATTCCACAGTGTTTACAACAGTAGCATAATGTAAACGTCTGATAAATGATTTCTGAATGAGAAATACACCTCTATCCTCTTGTTATTTTTATAGCATCTTTGAACATTCTTGCCTATATTAAAACCATGCAAATTATTTTAAAATTTTTCAATGTATGTGTAGAGCTATTTTAAAACACAAAATATTATTTGGAACTCTTTCAATCTATGAGATTGTTAACTTATGTTTTAAAATTAATGCTATGGATTATGAAAATAGGCATCAAGATGATTTCTCTTAACTATAACTATGTTTTACCATATATGCAATTTGACATTATTCTGTAAGATATTTTGACACCAAGTCCAATGGGTTTTCTGTTATACTTGCTTATTATTACCGATTAGAGTACAGCAGTAATCAAGATGTTATCAGAGAGCTATAAAGGTAAAGTTAGTACGTAAGTGTAAAGAACATTTATCAATTTTGGATAAAAATATATGGATAATGTGAAATAGAAGAATATGATGATATAGTGCATGCCATCAAAATAAGTAAAAATCTAAAAACTCATATTTCTCTTAGTTATAGAGCAAATATTTTTATATCTGATATTACTGTGAAAAATATGCAATTGCTTTTAAGTAAATGGTTTTTTTCAACCTATTAGTAACAGTCCAAGTAGAACGTCTAACTGTTTAATAAATACAGAATTTGTGGACAAAAATAGAAATTTAGGAATGTGAGGGCTTATAGTAATTAATACTTAAATATAATTATTTATTAAGTTTATTTTCCAGTAAGGTAAAATAAAGAATATAAAATATTTATATTCAAAAGCAAGTTTATTTGCCAAGTAAATCAGTGGTAATTCACAACTCATAAGCTACATTTTGTCCTTAAGGGTTAAAAGAATTCAATAAAAAAGATATAGGTTTAATTGAAAATAAATTAAAATATAATATGCATATTAGAACAGGGAAATCAGATTATAAGGTTTGTCAAAATTAAGTTCATATGTGAATATACATGTATATATAAGAGAATAAAATTAAGCCATAATCTATAATTAATGGTTTAATTATCATAGATATTTCTCGGTTATCTTTGAAATAAGAGAAAATATATTATATGGCAGAAATTGTTAACTTTGGTTTATGGTGGCATGATACAAATTACAATATATGGCATTTAAATTACTGCTCATTTCTTCCAAAATATGAAGTTGAGACAAATGGTTTCCTTAAGGTATGACTAAGAATAATTCCAATGCATGCATTGTCAGCATACTTGAACTCATTTGCATATGAAAAAATGATCCCATTTATTATATTTGAATTTTAAAATTATTTTTGAATTAATAAATATTTTGAAAAACCAACATAAAATTAATTCAAGGAAAATAAAATAAATGTGTGGATTTCTAAAGACAGTTTCCACCATTAAGGAATTTTTCTTCTCATTGGCATCCCAATGGCTTGTATCTGACATATCTACAAATCTTATTCTCCCAAAAACAACGACAATTTTATTGTTAAGATTGTGTATAAATATAGTGCATATCCAGTGTAGTAGCATGTATCATGAATCTCATCATTAGAATTCATTTCATTGTAAATAAAATGTGAATATTGCTGGATAATGCAAATCATAAAGCAAAGCAGTCCTTGCTGCAGGTCTGGTAGTTTTAGAGTCCAGTTCTGTAAAGTTTGCCTATCTTTTAAAGATTTATGATGCTTGGACATTCTTGAATAATTTTGGAAAAAAATAAATTTTATTGCTGAATAATGACTGAAACTAAAAAATTCAGCTTAAAATATCAAAGAAATGGTATAGTAAACATTATAAGACTAAAAAGATAACATTTTAAAAGAATATAAATTTAAATGAAGGAATGACATGAAAAGATGTAAAATTAGTTTTGTTTCCATATTTTGGAACTATCAAAGTTTCATTTAATATGCAAAGTACTTTTTCTCACAAAAAAAAGTACTGGGCATAGGAAAGCCTCTCAACCAGACTTTATATTCTTTATATGTTGATTTTGGCGATGCCTACTTGGGTATGTAAATTTGTCACAACTAAAGGTATATGTAGGGGCGCCTGGGTGGCTCAGTTGGTTAAGCATCCGACATTGGCTCAGGTCATGATCGCAAGTCCATGAGTTTGAACCCCACTTTGGGCTCTGTGCTGACAGGTCAGATCCTGGAGCCTGCTTCAGATTCTGTGTCTCCCTCTCTCTTTGCACCCCACTGGCTCACGCTCTGTATGTCTCAAAAATGAATAAATGTTTAAAAAATAAATGTATATGTAAATAAAATATTTTCATTAGACTCGGAAATAAACATAAAAATACAAATAAATAAATACATAAATAATGAAAAAATACATAAAACAAATGCAAAACTTATAATAAGGAATTTTTAAAAGAATTTAATCCTTAAATTTGGAGAGGAAATGCTATAAAAGTACAGTGAATTGTGGCAAAAGACAGGGGTTTGGTTTGTTTTAAGGCACAACTTAATAGAACAGAATAATTCTCTGAATTATCTTCTATTTTCACTATGATTTGAATATCACTAAGTTTAGTGTGGTCACTTAGGTTTAGATGAACTGTAAATACAAATTGTATATAACTAAACCATAATTAGAATTAGCCATGTTTGATTTTATATTTCTCTTGATTTTATATTATGTTTGATTTTATATTGCTCTTCACTTTCAGTGAAAAGCACAATCAAGAAATATGGTAAAATGTAAAACAAGAAGTTATAAAATACTGATTTTCTTAAGATGAAATTAATTTAGATGTACCAAAAATTCATATATTGCTTTGCCTGGTACTTTTTAAAATGTTAATTTTTGATTTTACTTAACATTCTCAACTCTAATGAGTATATGCATTGATTTTCCAATATATTTTATAATTAAATTCAGTTAACCACCTATGGGAGTGTCCCATAATGCTGATAATTCACACTCCCAAGTTCACTGAAGCATTATTCACAATAGCCAATATATATAAACAATTCGTTGTCCACCTACAGATGAATGGCTGAGGAAAATGAGGTATAAACCCAAAATGGAATATTATTTTGCCTTAAAAAAGAAGGAAATTCTGCCACTTGCAACAACATGTATGAATCTTGAGGCCCTATGCTAAGTGAAATAATCCATTTCCATACGGGCAAATATTGCAGGATTCCACTTAGAGGAGGTATCTAAAATAGTCAATCTCATAGAAGCAAAGAATACAATCATGATTGTCAAGGGCTAGGGGTAGGGGGAAATGAAGAGCTGTGAATGTATACATTCTAGACATCTGCTGTACAACATGGTGCCTATAATTAACAATATGGTATTGTGCACTTCAAAATTTATTAAGCGGATAAAGCTCATGTTACATATTCTTACCACACACACACATACACACACACCTACACACACACACACAAAATTACAAAATCAAAAACAAAGGGATCAAAGAAAATTTTGGGAGATATTGGATATATCTAATTACCTTGATTGTGGTGAAGGTATCACAGGTGTTAGATTAGTTCAAATTCATCTAACTGTATCCACTAAATATTTGTAGTTGTATATCAATTATACTGTAGTAAAGCTATTTAAAAATTTTCAGTTAACCATCAAGCTGCTGAATTACATACAAAGCTTTGGATTTTAAAATCTGTTACTTATCTGGGGTACCTGGGTAGCTCAGTCAGTTAAGCATCTGACTTTGGCTCAGATCATGATCTCACAGTTTGTGAGTTTGAGCCCCACCTTGGGCTCTGTGCTGACAGCTCAGAGCCTGGAGCCTGCTTATGATTCTGTGTCTCCCTTTCTGTCTGTTCCTCCCATACTCACACTCTGTCTCTCAAAAAATAAAAAAAGTAAACATTAAAATCCCTTTAAAAAAATCTGTTACATTTCTCATGACAAGATTTAAACATTTCCACAGAGTTTTAACTTTTTAACCAGATCTGCTAAGTCTCCTTTATGCTTTTATAAGACATTGCTACATTAAAAGCAATCCGTAATAAAAGATCTGCTCAGCTACAGTTGAAAATTGATGCCTTTTCTTTCATCTTTACTATTATTTATTGATTGAAGCCTAATTATAATAGATCTATATAATCTTTTAGTTGAGTCATCTTATAAGCTTATTTCTCCATTTTATATCTAACATGTAGTTTCTCTTGCAATTTAGCCTAATTAGTCATTATATTGAAGAGGTATCATAGGGACCTAATTATACCTTAAATATATATTCTAAGCAAATAAATTTATACTGTGATAACTACATCACTTTCAGATATTACATTGTGAAAACATTTAAAAATAATACATCTCAAGAATTCTCCACAATATTGACACATATTGCACAAAAAAAGGAAAAAGGCAAAGTAAAGGTGAGGTTCCCAATTAATCACTTCAAAACAGTGGTTCATTTCACATTATCTGTTGGGTTCCTATGTATTAAGTCAAAGTGTATTAAAGACTTGAACACAAGATCTGAAACCATAAAACTCCTAGAAGAAAGTATAAGCAGTAAGCTCCTTGACATCAGTCTTGGCATTGAATTTTTGGATTTGACTCCAAATGCAAAGGCAACAACAACAAAAAATAAACAAGTGGGGACTACATCAAACTAAAAAACTTTGCAAAGCAAAGGAAACAATCAACAAAATGAAAAGGCAATCCACTGAATAGGAGAAAGTATTTGCAAATTACATATCCAATAAAGAGTTAGTGTCCAAAATATATAAAGAACTCAAACAACTCAATAGCAAAAAAACAAACAATCCAATTTAAAAATGGGCAGAGGATCTCAATAGACATTTTTCTAAAAAAGACAAACAGATGGCCAACAGGTACATGAAAAGATATTCAATATCACTAATTATCAAAGAAATTAAAATCAAAATCACAATGACATATCACCTCACCCCTGTTAGAATATCTATGAAAAAGACAAGAAATAACAAGTGTTGGAGAGGATATGGAGAAAAGGAAACACAGTACACTGTTTTTGGAATGTAAACTACTGAAGCCCCTATGGAAAACATTACAGAGCTTCCTCAAAAAATTAAAAAATAGATCTACCATATGATGCAACTATTTCACCTCTGGATATTTATCTGAGGAAAATGAAACCACTAGTTTGAAAAGATTTATGCACCACCCTTTTTCACTGCAGCATTATGTACAATAGCCAAGATACGAAAACAAAGTTAGTGTCCATCAATAAATGAATGGATAAAGGTGTAATACACACACACACACACACACACACACACACACACACACTGAAATACTACTCAGCTGTAAAAAAGAAGGAAATCTTGCCATTTGCCACAACATGGATGGACCTTGAGGGTATTAAGCTAAGTGAATTTGTGGTTATCAGAAAGGATTTGGTGAGTGGGTAAAAAGGGTGAAGAGGGTCAATTTCACAGTTGATGGTAACCACATTTGATTGTCACTTTGTCGTGTATACAAATATTGAATTGTAATGTTGTACACTTGAAACTAATATAATGCTATAAACCAATTTTATCTTAAGTTAAAAAAAAGGAAAGGAAAGAAAATGATTTGGTGGTATCAACTCAAGTCTAGCAGATGCATAACTCATGACCTGGCAATTTTATTCTTAGGCATACACACTCAATAGAATGGTGTTCAAATGTTCAGGAGGACACATGCACAAAAATGTTCATAGCCTTACTATTCATAAGAATCCCATGCTGGAACAACCTACATAGCCACCAATAATAGAAAGGATTAAATAAATTGTGATATAGTCACCAAGTGGAATATTTTATAGCAATGAAAATAATATACAATAAGTTGAATGGGTCTCACAAACACCGTGAGATCTTTCACCTGGTGAAAGACACCAGGAAGAAAAAGAACATATTATATAATTCCAATTTACACAAAGTTGAACACAGGGAAACCTAATCTATGATATTAGATGGTAAGAGAGTGTTTACCTCTGGGGATAAGATCATGACTGGAGGGAGCCACAGAGTGTACTTCTGGGATGTTGGTAATGTTCTGTTTCTTGAAACAGGTACTAGTGACATAGATTTTATTTAATTTGAAAATTCACTGACCTGAATTCATCCATTTTTCTTAGGTTTTACTTCAAAAAATGTTTACATTAAAAAGTAATAACTTAAAAAAAGGAACTTTAAACCAGAAAGAATGATTTTAACAAATAAACTGGGAAGTAATATATTATATATTTAGGAACTTTTGATTTTAAGAATGCATGAGTATAATTTTAAATCAGTTTTCCCCATTTAATTTAGTTCTCATTAAATAATTTCAGTATACTTATATAAATATGTATATGTGTGCATATGTTTGTACTTAAAGAGATTAACAAGCTAATCAATATCAAATTATATATGCCTGTTTATATTTCTCTCCAGAACTTAATAATTTAGATAGCTCTTAATTTCTATATATTTCCTACCCTTTTGTACATATCACAGTATTATGGGCACTGGAAAAAGACATTATTTTTTGGCATGTTCCATTAGAAAACTCCACAGCACACCTCTATACTTCTAAAACAGCTTTGCATTAACTACAAGTTACTTATATACTTCCTATTCATTCCATTAAAAAAAAACCAAATTTAGTTCTAAATTTAGTCCACCATGTGTGTATACTTTATACCTTACCTCCTTAATGCTTTTTCAGGATTCTCCTTTAATTTTTTTTTTCTTTTTTCATGTACAAATTTTTACATGCACATAGGCTTTCTCTTGAGTGTATATCTGGAAGTGACATTGCTGAGTCACATGGAAATTGGTTTATTTTTCATCATTATCATCATTATTTTGTTTTTTAAAACAAGTTAATTTTATTACAAAATAAATATGTTAATGTATGGTAGGGATATCCATTCCTTCCCAGAAAAACTGACCTTTACTCATACACCAAATATTAATATGGAGTTAACTATATCTCAAGATCTAAGTTTCAAATTCCAGTTCTTTGGTGGGCATTGCCAGAATACCTCCTTCATATAAGTGCTTAAAGTGTTTTCACCAATATTGGTTTATGGACTGTATATGTTATTTCTATTATGTACTAATTTTCTGTGTTTAATTTGGATATATATTTTGTAACAAACATACACTGAGTATCCTAACAGAAAGTCATGTGAGTATAAATGAATCCTAAATGTACTTCAGTTTAAATGTTCCAAAGCACTTTCCATGACTGCCCTCAGTAAATGTCAGTGGTTTTAATTATGGATATGAAAGCCTGCCATGTCAGTCTCAGGCCATATTACACTTGATTTGCCAAACATTTTGCACCTTGGCCTTTGTTTTCATTCTATAAAACCAAGACCTATAGGTATTGAAGCACATTATTCTAAGACAGTCAGAACATATGTATAAGAATCTTCATTCTCCATAATCAGACATTTTTCTCAAATAGTTATCACTTATGCTAATAGCTATACAGTAATCAGTAGCTCTAATATTGAATAAATCCCATTTAATTACTCTGGTGGCAAAAACTTTCCTAACCCTCTCAGGGGTTTTCCTTGATAATATATATCACCTGTAAAAATAGAGACAAAGAGTATTACCATATCAAAATCATTTCAAATGTTTATTGAAAATGCATTTCCAGTTTTTACATCTGCCTCATGTAGGCCATAGCAGCTTAAATATTCCTCAGGTTTTCTGGATTCTAATTTATCTCTTCAATTTTTAATAACAGCGATGTTTTAGAAAGCAACTGGTTTCATCCTACTGGGCTTCTGAGGATGTAGCTAAGAGACAATATTATTTTCCATGCTCTCAAACTATAACAAGCCATCAAAGTATTAATATGCCCTTCTTTAATTCTCCCATTCTGTGTTTAAGAGTTATCATAATGTAGAACCACATATCAGACTTCTTATTTTACTTTTTATAATAGTAGATATTTTAACTTAATTATTTTTTGCTATATTCTTAACTTCATAGTAATTTGAAAAGCTTTCCCCCAAAAGAATGTCTTAATATGAAGATACTTTGTCACAAAAGCTTTTAGCTCAAAGAAACTGAAAAATCGCTTTGGAAAGAGAAATATCCAACCTTGAGGAAAGAATGGCCAAATGCTAATTGTGACATAAAGAAAAATTATTGTAAAATCTCTTTCCCTTCAATCTGGATCCTGAAAATTGATTAACTTTCTTCCTTCTAATCCCATGTAACTATTTATTTTGAGGATTACAACAACAACAAAATATACCATATTATTATTTCTCATATACTATCTGTGTGCATATAGTAGTGTTACAAACAGAATGCTGGTAAAAAGTAAGCTGGAGTTCATACTCAAATGAAAGCCAGATAATTTGGCATAACGTATTTTTTTCAGAAATGACTTCTGACAGTATTACAACAATAAAGCCTATTATTATTTTTTTAGTGGAATAGATTTGGGGAATTTTTTGCCATCATTATTGAGGTATTATTGATAATTTAAAATGGTATATATTTAAGGTGCACAAGTTGATGTTTTGAGATACATGTACATTGTAAAATAATTAACATAATTAGGCTAATTAACAAATTAACCATGTCCACACCTCACATCTACCTTTGTGTATGTGTTAAAAAACACTTAAGATCTTTCAAATGTCCAATATACAATGTATTATTATTATTATTTATTATTATTATTTAGAGAGAAGGGGAGGAGAGGGAGAGAGAGAGAATCTCAAGCAGGCTCCACACTCAGTGCAGAGCCCAATGCAGGGCTCAATCCCACGACCCTGAGATCATGACCTGTGCCAAAATCAAGAGTCAGATGCTCAGCCGATTGAACCACCCAGATACCCCTACAATATAGTATTATTAATTATAGTCACCAAGCAGTACATTAGGTCTCAGAACTTAATATATTTTATAACTGACATTTTGACCCTTCGACAAACATCTCCCGAATTCCCCACTCAGGATTTTTTGTTTGGTTGTTTTTTCTCTCTTGTTAATTCATCATGAGGCAGGCACTCCAGGACTGGAATAGCAGATCCTCAATGACCTCATCTTCTTCTTCACCAGAATTTGCAGGACACTAATTTTTATCCTTACATGATGATTGTATCAACTTTGGGCATCATATCTTCCTTCTAGGCAGGAAGAAGAGGAAGGCACAGGGCAAATGACATGTATCACTTTAAAAGTATCCTGTTTATTAGTTGAAAACAGCAGTTTTCTAGAAATATTATCCTCTGTATTTTTTCTTACATCTCATTGGTCAGAATTTGTCAAAATAATTCCTTGACCTATGAATGTGTGGAGGCGTGGATATTTTTTTAATTAGGTGTATTGCCAATCTGAACAACAACCAAAAAATTTCAGTAAGCATATAGGGAAGAAATATTGAGTAAAAAAAGTAATTATAATTACCACAGACAATATCAAAGTCCAAGTTAAAGAATTAAGAACTTTTCCCTTTTTTCCCATTTTTATCAAGTTCTATATGACAAAAGACAATTTTTATGGGGCACCTGCAGAGACACTTGGACTCCCACACAAGTTTGATTCAGAGCTCGATTAATTATGTAATTCAGCAGGTGTGAAATAGCTTGAGAGAGCAAGAAAAAGGAGACTGGCTTGGGATTTTATTGTGGTGGGGGTCGGGACCAAGGTGACGGTTCTCACTGTAAGAGAAAGGCTTATGTAGTTTGAATCACCCACTTTCACCAAAGGAGGGAGAACCCAGGTTTTCTTATCCATTGGCAGAAATGTGGGGCCCAAGGGGAAAGGGGGAAGGTTGAGGTTTAAGAGATGTCGGTGGTTTCTTATTTAAAAAATGGAGTCAGACTTCTCATGACAACAATGAAACCAACTTTAAGTATCTCTAAGCCTCCTCTTGAAGGTGTCTTTCTGATGTGCAGTCTCCTATAATGATACTGACGTACCTATCTTACCATTTTTATGAAGATTCAAAGGTTCATCAATATAATTTACTACCCTTCAGGTAGAAGTGCTTTCATATACACACCCTTCAATCTTTGTAGCCCCATCGACAGCATTCACTGCTCAGCTAGTGAACTGGGTGGGATTTTTATAATTAATCAGAACAACAAACTCCGCATTAGCATACTTAAGTTGGAAAAGACAAGAGAGTACATGATCTGTGCTATATGGTTTGGATTCTGGGTAGTTTGTTACTTTATTCCTTTAGTCCTTCTGTCTTTGTTTCCTCATTTCTTATTTGGATGTATTAAAAATGTTCTTATATTTATTTCCAACAGCATTTTTGAGATGTAATATATGCACCACAAAATTCACCTATTTTACATTGAGTGTACAACTCAATGGTTTTTATTAAATATACCTTTGCAAACATCATGACAAACCTATTTTAGTACATTTATATTACTGCATAGATAACTCTTGCTTGTTAGCTGTCAGTTCCTCCTTCTACCCCTGCCCCAGGCGTCCATTAATTTACTTTCTGTCGTTACAGATTTGTCTTCTCTGGATATTTCAGATAAAATGACTCAAATATATGTAGTTCTTTGTCTTTTGTTTCTTTTACATGGCATAATGCTTTTGAATTCATTCATGCTGCAGCATGAATTAGTACCTCATTCCTTTTATATTGCTGAATAGCATTCCATTGTGTGGGTATGTTAACCAGCTGATCAACTTTTGCATTGGTGTCACTTTGGGGGTGTTATATATAATGCCTCTAGGAACACTCACATTCATCTTTTGTGGGCATATTTTTCTATTTTTCCTTGATAGATACCCAGAAGTGGAATTATTAGGTTACAAGGTAAATTTTTGTGTAACTTTTTAAAGCACTACAAAACCATTTTCCAAATTGGTTGTATCATTTTACATTCCAATTATAAATGCAAAAGAGTTCCAGTTTCTCTATGTCGTCCTCAACTCTGGTTATTGCCTTTTTGTGTCTGGGTATTCTAGTGGTAATACAGAGGTATGTCATTATGATTTTAATTTGCATTTCTATATTCCGCATGTATGATCTTGAGTTTCTTTTCTATCTGTTCTGTTTAATTGAACATTTGAAATGTCATTTGGATCACCTCTCTGGCTGATATTTGTTTGTTTCCTCTCTCTCCCTCTCCTCTCTCTCTCTCTCTCTCTCTGTCATACATGCGCGCACACACACACATGCAAACACACACATGCACACACACTATTTGATTCTAGTCCATTATTGATAAACCATTACTCTGTGGGTGTTTTGCTTCTGTAGTTCTATTACCTTCTTATAACATCAGATCCTGCTATATTCCCACATTTTTATATTGCAAATTCTTCAGATCCATTAGTCTCCTAGGGGGATCTTTTGAAGTACCAACTACAAAGTTATAGGATTTATTACTCTTGGAAGTCAAATTGTTTTAACAAGAATTTCATTTTCTAATTAAGATGTTGCTATGCTTTTTAACTACATTTTTCTTAATATGTAACATACATATTTATTTAGCACACAGGTGTTGTTGATTTAATAGCTGTTCTCAAGAGGTAAAAATAATCCTCAGGGAATTTTACTTTTGATTAGAGGGACTTTAACAAGAAATTGTCTCCTAATAAGATTCTCATTGCTTAAAATCAAGTAAAGGGACTCTAAAAATTTATTCTGGGAAGCAATTTTACAAGTTTTGGAATTATCTTAATCTTTTTTTATAGTGGAAGCCCTGGTACTGAATGCATCTATCATTCTTAAATGGACATTCCTTGAACTGTTTCTTAACATACTGTATTGATCACCTGGGAACTCTGAAAAGAGACCATAATCAATGGGGAGAAGAGTAATGGGTCTGGCAGCTAATTGTGTGTGCCTGTGCCTGGGGGCATACTCTTTGCTACTGGTAGATGATGATAGCCTTCTCATTATTTTTCCAAATTACAAATGAACTCTCTACTTTTTTCTCCTTGTCTATGAAACACCAAATAAAATGTCAATTGGAGCCAATATTATAAAGTAAAGAAATCCCTAAAGCAAGAGAACCCTAGTAAAGGAAGAAAACACCTAATTAAAATGAAAGAATGAAACAAAATGCTTTTATTAGCCTCAGTAAGAAAAAATACGTATGAATCCCCAATGCAGGTCTTAGATTTAAAATGTCTTTATGCCTAATATAAACAAAGGAATACATTTTTGAGGACTCCCAAATGTACCAACATGTAGTTAAATCAGGACATTTTTCAATGGCATTCCATTAACTTGCTTTGTTGGAAAAAAGATTTTCACCAAAACCCCCTCTGCCAAATAAATATAGTAATGTTTTCTCTAAAATAAAGAAAACCTGGTGGGATTATATTTAAACTCTCCAATTGAGACAGAATCTCTATATGAAGTTCCACTACACAAAATAAAATTAAATACAGATTTCCTTTGACACTCACAATAAAAAAAAAAAAACAGATAAAGGAAGTAGCATTCATTTTGACGACATTTTGAGACTAGAAACTGAATTCCTATGGAACTGAAATAACCTCCTCATGGTCACACTCTTGTATATCATGCTGAGATTCTTTTCAATAGTTTTTAAATCCAAATACCAGTCTCCTTCCATCCTGTGTGTTCTCCCCTTTGTACCAGAGACAACATCCCTCTTGGATTCACATACAGAAGGAGAGGGGCCATGCCACCATCATAACTAGCTAACTCTACAGCTACTCACTACTCACTTGTGAGAAGTAAGGGAGATGATTCATCTTCAGAAATACCAAATAAAAGCTGTGCTGTCCAGTTAACAATAGGTTTACAACCTATTGGAAATATTTAGGAACACCATCCCCCCGACAATAGAGTCCCAAACCCTTAGACTCTTCACTTCCTAGTTCTCCTTCCCCTTTCTGGTTCATAGGCTTTGCAATGAGCATGCTCCAAAGAACAGACGGAGGAGGACTGAAAGTCTCTGCATCACCTCAGGAAATATACATTTGTTACAAACAGACTACTCTTTGCTTTACATGGGCACAGGCCACATCCAGGTAAGGCTGTAACCTCTATAGTACTCACCCAATGAGGC
The DNA here is from genome assembly GCA_028646485.1 of Cryptoprocta ferox. Classification (NCBI taxonomy): domain Eukaryota; kingdom Metazoa; phylum Chordata; class Mammalia; order Carnivora; family Eupleridae; genus Cryptoprocta; species Cryptoprocta ferox. The sequence continues at coordinate 54,149,190 of CM053560.1, forward strand.
ATCAGGGGAGGGACTTGCAGGCTATGAGATAAATTGCTCTGTCCATCAGATACCCACTCTTGCAAGAATGTTGATGAAAGCCTTGCTTCACTGTGCTCTGTGTCTCCTCCTCCCTCCTTTGATTGGGTCAGTGGGTTTATTTCTCACATCACTGAATACTCCAAATGTATGAGTTTTCCACACCATGTAGTTCTGTGACACTAGTTGGGTGTCCTACAATTTAACTCCATTCTGATGTCATCTGCCTGAAGGGAGTGTAAGATATCACAAGTTAAAGTTAAAGTTGGTCTCACAAGACAGCCCCCAATTCCAATGCCAGTGGCAAGTCCATTATCAGGTGGGCTTCTGACTGACCAACTATAAGCAAGAGGTTCCCGTGACTCCCCTTGTGAAGTTCAATCATTTGTTGGGATCGCTCACAGAACCCAAGAAAAGAGTTTATACTTACCAGGCCACTCATTTATTACAAGGGTTATAACTCAGGAATACGCAGATAAGAGACGCACAAGGCATGGAATGGGGGGAAGGGACACAGTGCTTCCATGCCCTCCCTGAGTGTGCCACTCTCCTAGCACCTCCACATGTTCACCAACCTAAAAGCTCTCCACACCCCTTCAGTTAGTACTTTTTATAGAGGAAGGCTTTATTACCCAGGCACTGTTGATTAAATTATGGGTCATTAGGGATTAGCTCAACCTGCCCCTTTCCTCTCTCCAGAAGTTGGGGGGGGTGGGGGGTGGGGCTGAAAGTTCTAACCCTGAATCACATGGCAACAAAGGGTTTGGCCTTGTTAGGAGTTTTCCTTCCTTAGGGGTTTTCCAAAAGTCACCTCATTAACATAAACTCAGGTGTGGTTTAAAGGAGCTTGCTATGAAAAAAAAAAGACACTTTCACCTTTGTCACTCTGAAAGGAATTCAGGAACTGTAGTGATTGGAAGACAAAAAAAAACCCCTATATATTATAACAAAAGATATTCCCATTAATCTTATGGCTTAGGAAATTACAAGGGTGTTAGGAACCGTGTACCAGGAAAAGGGAGAAAGACCAAATAAATATTTTTGTATAAATCACAACATCATAGTTTAGTACCATCACTTAAAACTAAGAATGTTTCTATGTCCCACAACTTCTACCTCAAATGTATAAACGTTGAGGAACTTCTAACTATACATGACATCCCAGAGAGTAATTGCATCACTTAATATATGATTACAATCTAAATATCCACCAAAAATCAATGTCTAAATTAAATATAGTGCACTTCTACAGTTCATTACAAAGCATGTATAAAGGAATGTTTCATCTGCATATGGATATTCTCAAAGAAAAAAAGCCTTTGGTTAAAAACAAGTAAGCTCCTGAGTAGTATTAAAGTAAGATACCATTTATCTGAAAAGATACAGAAAATTATACAAAATATTGTCTATTATATTTATAATGTTTTCAACTATACATAAAAGTTCAAAAATCAGTCAAGAATGATGCAAGAAAATGGTGATCATCTCTGATGAGGAAGAGAGGTGACTAGAGTATGGGATGATGATTAGGGAGTAATTTTAATTTTGTTAACAATATGCAGATGTTATAAGGGAGAACATATTCATCTATTACTTATATAATTAAAATTTAATAAAACTGGATAGTTATTAAAGTTTAATACTCATTAAAATTTATGAATAATTTCTTTGGAAACCGTTAAGTAAATATCATGTCTGCCTATATTCATAGACTCATATTAAGGATTAGGGTATATTTACTGCAGCAAAAATCATTTCAACAAAAGAACCAGATTTGTCAAGTTTGTATACCACAGGTAAATGTATATGTTATTGCTAATTTACCTAGTGCATTGATTTACTGCCACTATACAACATCTATGCAATCATGAGTTCTAGTAGCTATCTGTGAAGAAATTGCATACTCAAACACAATCACTAAAATGTTAGCATTAATATTTTTACAATAATGTTAACAGTTTGCATGTACAATGTGGCCTCCTCTTTTATCAGGCCATAAACCTGTTTTATAAATGAACTGTATTCCATTTTCTGTGGTTCACAGGGTTATGACTATGAAGAGTTATATGCTGCCATATCACTATATTTGAGAGGACCTCCAAAAGTCACATCATCCCCCCCCCCCGCCAGTTTTGATTCCAGAAATTCTCACACTTACATAAATTATTTTGGTTTAGCCATGTTCTTACCAACATTCAATTTTAGCAGCCATTTTTAGATTCACAAGATATGGTATAAATTTGTCCCGGACCATGAAAAACAGATGAATACTAGAGTTAAGACATTTAAGAGTTGAGAGCAGCTATAGTGAGGATCCAAAAAAACAGAAGTAAGAAGGGTGTGGGTAAAGGAGGTGAAAGTAGGCAGGTGGGGATCTGGGGAGGATGATCAGCTTCACACATGCTCTGCCACAGAGTTATTCTCTGAGCTGACAGCCTTGAAAAACAAATCAGTATGTGTACATTAAAAAATGAACTTTATTTTTCTAAGAAAATAGGTGAATTTCTCTTTAAAGAAAATTTGGAATAATAAAGCTTCTGTTTGATTCATTTTCTGTGTGCTTTAACAAGTATGCAATATTCCACAGTTGCGCAAAGTAGAAATATATTGATAAAAAGTCACTTTAAAATCAATCTTGTCATTTCAGTGTGCAATATTTTGACATATTTATAATATCATTGAATTATTATAGTAGCAGAGTAGCTCTTAGTCCTAAAAACATAAATCTGTAAAATAGCATATAAAAGTTTCAATTTTCTAGCCAGTACAATTAGGTTTGTGCTTGATTTTGTGCATAATAAAAGAAAATTAAATATAGGCTTGAGATTCTACTAGATGTTTTGGTCCTTCAGAAACATTAAGAAGCCCGAAGAAGAGAGAGCCAGGTGCCATATTTATGAGATAAGGTAAGAAAGAGTTTTTGAGTTGTGCCCTTTCTTTTCTCTACATTACTTGTGTGGATCAGTGTTTACTTCTTTGCTTTTCAAAAAGCAGTGATATGGTGACTACGAGTCTGCTTGATATGGAGAGGATCAGAAAACAATCAGTGTAGACAGGCTGTCTGGCATCATTTTGTCAATTCTTCACTTCACCTTTTAAGCAATATAGCTATATTAGAATGAGATGGTCTTTTGCAAAAAACAGTTTTTAGGGAATGCATAAAGTGAGGTGCTCCACAAAGGGCCCCCAGAGTTAACAATGTGGGGTTGAGTCTTTATTGGAGATACCAGAAACTCACTAACCTCAAGGAAGGCTCTTTTCGGTGAAGTATTCTCTGAAAACTGGGAGTGCTTACATTCATTACAATGATCATTAAATAAAATCCTGAGATTCGTAGATAAAACAAACCCAGAAACACATGGCTATGATAGATCCATTTAAGACAAACACAGAATATTAGGGTTGTGTTTTATTTGTTTGATTTTTTGTTTTTGTTTTTCATTTCCTGAGTTGATGATGCAGGACAAGAATATGACATATTAGGCAAATATCAAAATACCTAAAATGGTAATATTTATATCTGACAAATCAGAGCAACCTTGGGGGGGGGGTGCTCTAACAGGCAAAAATGATACCTTTGAACTGAAAATAATGTCTCAGAATAAATTAGTAGTTATCAGCTTCTTGCATAAATACAGAGAGATAGAATAAAGTTTGTAGCCAAATAATATAGAATGCACATTTTTTTAGCATATGAATTATGGCTATTTTGTGTGTTTACTTCAAAATGACCTATGGTATTCAATTATTAAATCAAACACTATCCTTGGTATTAGTGAGGAGATATTTTGTAGATGTGATTACAATTCATATCAGTTAACTTTAAGGGACATTTCCTAGATAATGTGGGTGGGCCTAATACAATTAGTTAAAAAGCAGAGTTGAGGCTTTCCTAAAGAAATTCTGTTTATGGACAACAGATTCAGCTTTTGCTTTAGAGTTCCAGGCTGTCTTTCCTGACAGCCTGCCCTATGGATTTTTAACTTGTATAGCTGGGGCCCATGATCACCTAAGTCTCATTCTTATACTAACTCTTTTAATACATATCTCCTACTGGTTCTGTTTTTCTGGTTGAAATCTCACATGGCATACATGGATCATTGATAAAAACTGAACTATTAAACTAGGCCACAATCCAAAGAATATAGGGAAATGCTCTTCTTTGACCCTAACACAATGAAATTAGAAATACATGGGGTGCCTGGGTGGCTCAGTCGGTTAAGTGTCTGACTTCAGCTCAGGTCATGATCTTGCGGTTCATGGGTTCAAGCACTGCATAGGGCTCTGTGCTGACAGCTCAGAGCCTGGAGCCTGCTTCAGATTCTGTGTCTCCCTCTCTCTTTGACCCTCCCCTGTGTTCACTCTCTCTCTCTCTCTCTCAAAAATAAACATTTAAAAAAGTTAAAAAAATTAGAAATACATATTAAAAGGTAGCTAAAAATCCCATATAATTGTGAGCTAAAATCTGTACTATGGACAAAAACTAATAACTTATGTTATGGATATATCCATAACTTATGTTATGGATAAACATAAGGCAAAATGGATAAAAAAAATTAAAGCTAATCCAAATAAAATAAGGGAAAAAAAGGGAGAGACAACTGCAGATTAACATAATTTAAAAATTAATATTTTTGAACAACTGTATTCAACAACCCTAGCTAATTAGATTCACATCTGGAGATATTAGTAATTCCAGATGATAATAGTGCCAAATTGTTTTAAAAAACCATTTATACAAAACTGGCAAGGAAAAAATATTTCCTAACTCTGAAATTTGTTCTAAATAATGTAAAAAAAAAAGGATTTTTATCTAAAGAAATTTTAATGGCACATATAACATCATTAGCAAAATCAAATAAGGACTTAAAAATAGACTTTATTTTTAGAGCAGTTTTAGGTTCACAGAAAAATTAAGTGGAAAATACAGAGAGTTCCATATGCCTCCTTCCCCCCTTTAACGCAAGCCCCCATCAACATCCCCCACCAGAGTGGTGCATTTGTTCCAATTGATGAACTTGAATTGTCTCATCATTATCATTCAGAGTCCACATAGGTTTTAAAAAAGACACCGTATGGATTTTAACAAACATATAATGACATGGATCCACCATTATAGTTTTATACGGAATAGTTTCACTGCATAATATCATCAAAATAGATGTTTATATGCAGGTTATATTAGTGTCTAGGCAGGAAAACAGAAACTATTCTGGAAACATCAAACAGAGGGTACTTAATATGGAATTTGTTTACAAAAGTATTGAAAGTGCTGGAGAAACAAAAGGAGAGTAATAATTTTACCCCACAAATTAAGAACAGCTGGAAGATGGTACCATCCCTAGGGCTGGTAGAGCAACAGTAAAAAACATGATTGTGCTTCCAGGACTTAACATTATGGTTGCATTTCCAAGACACAGGTGTTAGTGATAAAGACCAATACAAGCAACAAAAATAGATGCTGTGGGAATTTGACCTGTTTGCTTGTAACACTTAAATCTTCCATTACCACTTGATGATATAGGGCTGCTATATACCTAACATCATGGCTAAGTGAATCAGAAAATGCCTAATTTATGATGGGCAGCTCAGGTTACAGAGTCACTTGGTGTGGCGAGGTGAGGCCATCAGTTCTCTGTTAAGACCCACCAGCAAAGGAGAATAGTTATTTATTTGTAGATGTTTATATGAATTTTCTCCAAAGCTCTAAATGCCATAGACCAGAGGTAAACAAACATATTTTGTAAAGGGCCAAATAGTAAATATTTTAGACTTTGATGACCATGTAGTTGTCACAACTATTCAACTCTACTATCTACTATCGTAATGCAAAACAAGACCTAGAAAATATGAAATCAAATAAGTGTCTTCCAATAAAACTATGTACAAACACAAGTGATGAGCTAGTTTTAGCCATCGGGTTGCAATTTTCCAACCACTGCCATAGACACTTAAAGCATATTTAGATCTACTTTGGACATCCAAAAAGAAGGAAGCTTGCACTGAGGTCTAAACTTGGCCTCTCAAAACTGGCTACTTAGGAGTGACTCAGAAAAGCATTCAAATATGAATGAAAGCATTCATATATGAAAATACATTCAAATATGTATAGGTTTCCTTAAAAATTCCAAATTTCCACCACACAATGGAATTTTTCTTGGTGTTAGATGGTACAAGGTTCATCCTGCAGACTACTGTTATCTCTGGTAATTTCACCAAGGAGGCTGATCCCTGAATTTTTATTGAGGTTTTCACCCACAAACTGTCATTCATATGATTTATTAAGTCTTCTAGGATGGCTTCTACTTTCTGCTTACCAGGTCTAGTAAGCATTATGTTTTCTGAGGAATACTATAATATTCTGTGGGATATTGAGATGATAATTTTCCTTGTTGACTAAAATCTGGCAAAAACCAAGACAGTTGAAATATCTTCAATGTAAGACCAGGAGGACACACTGCTGTGAAAGTGCACCTTCCCCCATCATGTGAAATAAAATCCAGTCTAGTTTTTCTTGTCTACAGATGTGATACTTATTTTTAATGTGTCTACTTGACTGAGCCATAGGGTGTCCAGATATTTGGCTAAATATTATTACTGTGTTGTCTGTGAAGATGTTTCTTGATGAGATTAGCATTTGAATGAATAGTCAGTAAAACGGTTTTGCCTTCCCCAGTGTGGCTCACACAATCCAGTCCCTTGAAATACTGAAGAGAAAAAAAAAAAGATGGAGGAGGGAAGAATTCATTCCCTCTCTGCCTGACTGCTTTAGAAATCAGTCTCCTGCCCTCAAACTGGAACTTACACCATCAGTTCCCCTGGTTCTCAGGTCTTTGTACATATACTGGAACTATACCATGAGTTTTCCTGGGTCTTCAACTTGCCAACGAAAAATCATGTGACTTCTCAGACTCCATAATCAACTGAGCCAATTCCTTACAATACATATTTATCTATATATCTGTATTCATATCTATGTATTTCTATTCTATTGGTTTTGTTTCTTTGGGGAACTCTGACAAATACAAAAGATATGGGAAGAAAATATTTCCCAGACAAAATAGCTACAGTCCAAATTCCAGGAAATGAAAATTTTTTTCCAGATAAGAGGTAATATCTTTAGTAGCTAATCCAAGGTTAAGTTAGGAATCTTTGCACATTCAAAAGTTAGTCAAATGAGAGAAAGAAAGAAATGCTAAGATTTCCATTTCTGTACCTTTCAAGTCATTAATAGCGGTACTTCTTTCTGTAGTTTCCTCAAGAATGAAATATCACATCTGGTTTACAATTTTGAAAAGAGGGTCAAGTTCAATACGTCTTTCCCACCAAAAGAACCATCCCTCTGACTGTTGGGGAACCAAACTGACAGCCAAATTTTGGATGATAAAAATTTTGCATGAGAAAATAGAAGCATATTCTTAAATAACACTAACTAAATGAAATCAACAATTAATCTATGGAGTAATGTACTTTGATCAAATAGGGTTCCCCGCCCCCCCGGGAATGTAAGAGTGATTTAATATCAGAAATGTGTTTTGAAAAATCACTTCAATAAACTTAGAAAATTTTCAAGGAATGTAGAAAAAGCATTTCATGAATTCTGTTTCATTAAATTAAAAACAGAAATAATTATTTTATTTGAAAAAGTCATCTATCACAAAATATTTTATAATGGAAAAACAGTTTGTCTAATATAATATAGAAAATACAGAAACCTACATTTTACCCTGCCAGTTTCACTGAAGTTGATGGAAGAAATGGAACTCTTAGATCCAAGACAAAGGACTGTATTAGTCACAGTACAGCAAGCACTATGAGTATCAGCATATTGTGTCAGTCCTCCTTATTCCCAAGTCCCACAGAGGCAACTAAATGGACCCAGATAGATTCCTCTACATGCAATGGGCTATGGTATGGGAAAATTAGAAACCCAAGTCTTTTATAGTTCCTAGTAAGCACTGTTAAAATACTTGCCCTTTGCTTCAGCATGAGACAATATCTTTGTTATACTGGACAATAAGAATGCCTGCCATTTACTTTGGAGAAAGACACTATCTCTACATTCCAAGGCTCCATGTAAGCAAAGTCACCCTTTCCTTTCTAGCAAATTAACACTTCTAACTTCCAAGGCTTTTTACATTATAAACATCCTTTAAAATAGTCCTGACTAAGGGCAATGATGGTCCCTTTTATAAGACATGCAGAAATATGAGAGATCCGTGAAGAACTGTCTTCTATCAATATACACCCCTCCGTCATAAACCATCTTGGCCTCAGGTTAAATTTCCCAAAAGTACTCCACCCTGGGGGCTATTCTGATTAATCTAACTAACAGAGACTGGTATCAAATCCATTCAATTTGTTTCATATAGCATTTAATTAAGGCTACTATTAATGGGACCTAAAGCAGCAAGAAGATGCTAACTTGCAGTACTGAACTCAAACATATCCCCAGGGTTCTGGACCCAAAGCAGCTGAAGAAAACCATGAGGGTATTCCTCCTTACATTTTTAAGTTGGTCTTTCCACTTGGCTCAATGCATTAATTGCATTAGCTATTGCACAGATAGTGACTTTTGCAAAAGAATGAAATATGCAACAATTTTATCATCCATAACAACCTTGGTCAGTAAAGCAGAGACTGACCTGAATGTTGTCTATAACAATGAAAGTGGTTTCATTGGTCATTTCAGCTTTGCTAACTGGATCATTCATTCCCATTGTATGGATAATGCGTCTTTAAAAAAAATTAGCTATCTATTTTTCTATCTGGCTATCCTTTTTAATTATTTTTAATATTAATTCTACTATAATTAACACACAGTGTTATATTAGTTTGAGGCATACAATATAGTGATTCAACAATTCTATATGTTATGCCATGCTCATCATAAGTGTACTCTTAATCCCTTTCACCTATTTTAACCATACACTCCATCAACCTCCCCTCTGGTAGACATCAGTTTGTCTCTATATTTAAGAGTTTGTTTTTGGTGGTCCCTTTTTTTTTTCTTTGTTCACTTTTTTCTTAATTCCACATATGAGTGAAATCATATGGTAATTTTCTCTTATGACTGACTTGTTTCACTTAACCATTATACCATCTAGATCTATCCATGTTGTTGCAAATGACAAGATTTTATTCCTCTTTATGGCTGAGTAATATTTGATTGTTCTGGTAAGCTCTCCTGAGTAAACATGGGTATCTTTATTTTAGAGACATTTCTGCTGACAATAAAGACTGACTACATGATCTATAGTGGAGTTTCCTTGTACACTTGAATATCTTTTGTGATACTTTCATGGTAGAAGTTATTATGTTTTTGGCTGGGTGGCACATTAAAAATTAATGCTTGGCTTTCGCACAAGAGGTACAGTTCCTGAAGTACACATGGTATCCCTGGGAAGAAATAGTGTTTATAATTTTTGTCCTACCCAAATGACTTACATCAGTTTGAGGTCACAGGACAACAGCACCTCCATCTGCCTGATAAAATTGCTGGACAATGGCTATAGGATTGAGTATGGGTAAGCCATCCAGAAGTGTTGTTGAGAGAGATTTTTTGTGTTGGTTTGGAGATTCCTTGGTTCCACATTTGCAGGCAAATTGTCTCTCCCAAGGGGATGGAAGGTGTGTTGTCCATTGTTATGACAATAGCCCCTTCTTTGTCTATTTAAAGGAGAGTAACTATCAGAGAAGCTTGCATCAATTCTACAGTTATTCAGCCTTTAAATATTCACTAACAGGTAGTATAATGAGGACCCTTGTCACCCCCATCACCATTAGCACCACTTGGGTGAAAGCATACACTACTGGATCTCTGGGTATATTTTCATGTCACTGAATCTAGCATACAGGGACCTTATCCTTTCACTTCCATAATGTTATCTCTCAAAGAATCCCACTCTGATTGGCAAAACTGCCAATAAGCATGAATAGTCTGAGATTTTGCTCTAAGGAAGAGCTTACAAATTAACCTGCCACAATTTCATGCCTGCTGAGAGAGCACATAATTTCTGAGTCCAACAGAAAGGCCTTGATTTTTTTTTCACAGTACAGTAAATAGCATAAGCATCAGCTTATTTGTGTCTGTTCAACTTGTCCCAAGACCAATGGAGCAATGCAGAGGTGCTTAAATAGATAGTTATACATGTGACTGGTTACATTATAGAAGAACTAGGATCCATTGTAATAGATAGAAAGTATGTATATATTTTGTTCCACATTGGGACTTGGGTTTATTACACTGGGCAATAAGAATGACTACTCTTTGTTCCGGTTGAACACACTATCTTTATGTTCTGGGGTTATTTGCTATACAGACAGGCTTGAAATTAGAATACAAAACAAAGGAGGTTACAGTCTCACTTTGTAAAACATGCAGAAATGAGAGATCTATGAAGAATTTTCTTAATAATAGAAATAAGACAATCATGCCTATTATGATCATGAATATTTTAATGATTATGGTAAATTTAATTTAAAAATTTACTATTCAAGTGTTTAGATGACAAGAAAGAATTATCATTATTTGAAAATGAAATTATTGCTTAAGTAGAGAATCCAACATAATCAATCAAAGCCTGGGCCTATAATATGAGAGTTCAGCTAAAATACTGGATCTAAAGTGAACATACACTTTCTTCAACTCTGTTCACCTGAGATTAAAAGAAAAATACAACCAGACAAACAAAAAAAAGTGCTAAGTGAAGAGGTCCAGCAGGAGCCCTGAACATTCCTGCACATTTCTTTTTTTTTTTAAATGTTTATTTATTTTGAGAGAGAAAGAGAGAGAGAGACAGAGAGAAAGAAAGAGAGAGAGAGAGAGAGAGAGAGAGAGAGAATCCCAAGCATGCTGCATGCTGTTAGTGCAGAGCCTGATGGGGGACTCAGTTTCACAAACCATGAGATCATGACCTGAGCCAAAATCGAGTTGGATGCCTAAATGACTGAATCTCCCAGGCACCTTCATTCCTGCACATTTTTGATGAATGTGCCAAACTGCAAGTTTTGTCTATACCCTGATACTGACCAGTGTCTGTGACTGTTCATATAGTTAAATAACTAAGTCAAGGTGAATACAGCATGAATATCATGTGACAACTTGTTTCTAGTAAAGTTTGACTGGCTTGTTTGGTGGCTTGCTATAAAAAATGAGAAGACCTTCAGATTGTTTTCTTTCTTTCTTTTTCAGATAGTTATTGTTAGTATCTAAAAATGCAACCAATTTTTATATGTTGAGTTTGTACCCTGCAACTTCACTGAATTTATTAGGTCTACCAATTTTTTGTCAGTCTTTAAGGTTTTCTTTATATGTCATGTCATATGCAGACAAAAACAATTTTATTTCTTCCTTTCTGATTTGTATGCTTTCTTTTTCATGCCTAATTTCTTGGCTAAAACTTCCAGTATTATACTGAATAGGAGTGGGATGAGTAGGTACCCTTGTCTTGTTCCAGATCTCAGAGAGAAAATATTCAGTCTTTCACAGTTAATAATGATGTCAGTTGTGGGCTTCTCATTTATGACCTTTATTATGTCAAGATACATAATGTCTATACCTAATGTGTTGATGTTTTTTTCATGAAAGGATTGGATTTTGTCATACGCCTTTTTCTGCATCTATTGAGATCATCACATGATTTTTATTCTTCATTCTATTAAGTTAGTGTATCACATTTTTTGACTTATTTGCAAATGTTGAATCATCCTTGCATCCCAAGATAAATCCCTCATGATCATAGTGTAGGATCCTTTCAATGTGCTGTTGAGTTTCATTTGCTAGAATTTTGAGAATTTTTGCATCGTATTCATCAGGGATATAAGCCTGTAATTTTCTTTTCTTGTAGGGTCCTTATCTCGTTTTGGTATAGGCATTATAAAATACATTTGGAAGTGTTCTTTTAATTTCATTGTATGAATTCAAGAAGAATTGGCATGAGTTCTTTTTTAATGTTTGGTAGAATTCAGTGGTGAAACCATCTGGTCCTGGACTTTTCTGTGTTGGGAGATTTTCAATTCCTCGTGTAATCTCCTTGCAGGCTACTGGTGTGCTCACATTTCTATTTCTTCATGAGTCAGTCTAAGTAAGTTGTATATTTCAAGGAATTCATCCATTTCTCCTAGGTTGTAGGGTGTTGCAATTATATAGGGCTTTAGGCCCTGCTGTGATCAGGAGGGCCACCAGGCTGTGCCCCAAAAGTGGGGCATGGCTATAGGTTATGCTTTGTTATTGGGCAGCCTTCTAGTGGTGCTCCCCTATTGGGCAAGGCTGCTGGCCTGACACACTGGTTGGGTGGGGCCACCAGCTGAACCCCACATTTAGGCAGGGTCAGAAGCTGTGCTCCAAGGTCAGGTGGGCTTACTGGCTTTCTGCCTGGCAAGGCTGCAGGCTGTGCTCAGCAGTTGGGTAGGACTGTAGGCTGGGCTTCACTACCAGTTTGGGCTGAAGGCTGGGCTTTGTGTCTCTGTGGTATCACAGACTGGGATCTTAAGTTGCTCAGGATCATTATCCAGGCTTCCAGGTTGGGTGGGGCCAGATGGTATGCTCAGCAATTGGGTGGGGCATCTGTCTTGGCTTCCTGTCCAGAAAAGGTCGAAAAAATCAGTTGACCAGTCAGGATGGCCCAGTGGCTGAGCAGAACTGCCAACAGAGTTCCCAGGCCAGCTGGGGCCCCAATTTCACTCTGCAGATGTGTAGAATAGGCTGGAATCTTTGCTCAGGTTTCAACACCAAAGGGAATGCAGTTTGCAAAGATCCACATGTTCTTTGCTGTGAGCCCTCCATTCTTCTCAGTCTCTAGCTGACTCCCCAGGTAAATCTCACAAGGCAATACCTATGTGGGCCTCTCACAAAGCATCCCAGAATGCTGGGATATTTGATTGTCCACTTCGGGTTTTCATGTTCCCACTGGAGAAACTGTAGGCCTAGGAAGCCCCACTGACTAGCACTTCACCAGCTTGGGGGAGGGACAATAATGATGAAGTGAAACAACTTTTCTTACCCTTTTAATATGGGTGTTCTCAGTTTTTGTGGTCCAAGGGAGTTCATCAGCTTCACCCCAAGGTTCTAAGATTTTCACAAAGTGGTCTTGTCTCTGGATAGTTGCAAGTTGCTTTTTCTGTGATGGGGACTAAAGTCAGGAGCCAGCAAGTTTGCAATCTTGCTGATATCCTTCCGACATTCAATTCTTCTTATTCATGTTATCTACTCTTAGCTATTCAGGTTTGTGTTTCTTCCTTACACAATAAGAAAGGAAGACAGAGAATGAGAAAGATTGAGAGAGAGAGAGAGAGATTGAGAATAAGAAGGAGAAAAAAATGGAAAAAATTGTAGCATCTAAATAATTCTTATGTATAAGATACAATTCTGTGTGATAAAGCAAACCATTATTGAAAACCATCCTACCAAATATTATAATGGATATTAAGAAGATTTCATTTTGACATTCAAGACAGCTATGTTTTAACATTGCTTTACTAATTGGCAAAACAAAAACAAAAACAAAGAATGGAGATGTGGTATATTGGAAGAACCTCAGACCACAGAGAAACCTTCTGAGTTAAATGCTGTATTTTATAATATTGGGGAGAATCTCAAGCTGACATGGAAGGCAACATTTCCTTTTTTGGGGGGGGGTTACTGAAATATTTCCTTATTTGACCTTGCATTGAAAAGCATAAATATTTCCCCTGATAATAAAAATAGAGCAGACATGTAAAGGAGTCCCACAGAGGACAAGGCTGGAAGTTGGACATAAATGAGCCCTCTAAAATATAAACCTTACAGAAACACAATCTGCTGTCAAATTTTTGAAGGAAATATTCTGAGCAAAGGACATCAAATATAACTGGCTAAAAGCTTTATTGATCACAGTAGAAATTCATCAGAAAAACACTTGAGTTGGTGGCAATGGTGTCAGATTTTGGAAGGTTCCATATTTGGGGCTTATCAAAACTCTCATACTCATCAAAGACATCTCTTGAACACCAGCATAAGTATGGCCTTTCATGGTTACAAGCACTGTTGTTGCAGGTATGTAACGATGATAAACAATTTGTAGCATGCAGAGTTAGTTTTCTAAGAGATATGCTAAAATATACCACCCTAGTGATTTGAAGAGCTGGTATCAATAATTTAAATAACCCTGAAGCTAGACAACAACAGCAAAAATATTAGATATGATGTGAGGAGTTTTCAAGAATTCATTATGCTTTTCTGTAACTCAATTAACATAGGAAATTTAAAATAATTACATTTTTCTTCATCAAGGATTTTAGGAGTTTAGTTTCGTTATCTAACAAGAGGAGAATGGAATATCTTTGTCTTCTTTTATAAAATCTAAGGATATGTGTGACTCAAATGGGTCAATGTTATTATTATGATTTTTTTTATTGTGTGACAGTACAATGATACCTTTAGAGATACCTGACATACATGAAAGAATATTACCAAATTTTAAATAACATTTACTGAGTTCTTATCATGTACTATTTTCTAGCTAGGTACATTCTATTTATTACTTTGTTGAATACTCATGAAAATACTCCCATTCTCATTTTGTAGATTAGGGACCTAAAGCTGAGAGATATAAAACAATTTTGCTATTGCACTGCCAGTATGTGGTGGATCTGAGCCATTGTTTGATTCCAAAACCATTAAATATTAACTAATGTACCCACAGTTCTTGTGCTAAATGGGCTCTGTTGTCCTTTTAAAGTAATTTAACCAATTTTTATAATTTTCCACTTTTTCTAACCTATTATACTATAGATGAATACATACATATATATATACATGCATTTTTTTATGTACACATATATACACAGAATCACATACATATGCATGCCTAAAAGTTTGTGTCTGAGTATATATATGTATGTGTATATATACACATACATATGCATTCCCCTGGGGACACTTGTATATGTGAGTTCCTTTAACAGAGTCTCTTTGGCATGAAACTGTATGGACACTAATGTGAACATACATGTACAACAGTTAATGTGTGTATACATATATATGTATATACATGTACATATATATGTGTGTATATATACACACGGGCACACCACACATACATACACACATACGCACAGTTGTATGTAAATTCATTTATTCTGTGTAGTGTTAGAAATATAAATAACAAAGCTTGCTGATGAGACTCTTGGGCTAAAGAAATTTTATATTTAGGTTCTAAAATATATAATTATAGGATGCATTTAAGCAAGCAGAATAAGGGGCAACTGAGGAGTATTTTTCACTTATACCTTCATAGCTATGACTCCAGTGTGTTTAGGTTTTAAAAATCTACCCTTCTAATAAGTATGATGTTACTAATTGAAGAGTCTATGGATAATCTTCTAAAATGAATTTTAGAAAAATGTCTAGTCATTGTAAAGGGGAATATTCTTTTGGAAAGGATGTTCACTCTCAATAATTTAACCTCAAGATATTATGGGTTAGATTATAGTAGGATAAATGAAATATCAGACATTTTCATTAGTAATTTCCTAAATGTAGGTACTAGTCATTGCCTAAATACTGGGTTTTTAACATTATGATGAGGTTTTTTTGAATATACTGCAAAACGGTATATAAATAAATGAGTAAATATGAAAATGTGTTATAGATAGATTGGCATTGCGGAAAGAGCATCTCCTACTTTATAGAAGTTTCTTTAAAGAGACAAATTTCACTTTCTTATCTAGTTAGAAAGGGCATTCATCACTACTTGACACGCAGATGCTGTGAAATAAATGTACTTCCAAAGAGCTTGATACCTGGTTCAATTTCCTCTTGACAGTAGCTTTCAAGTTATTTTCCTGGTAACTTTTGTGGGTCGACAGATAGTGTTGTAGAAGTGCTAATTGACAGACACATTCCTCCAGTGACAGATGGTAATGCAGACCCAATTGTCAGAGTGCAATGTTAACTGTTGAAATGAGAAACAAACACATCAGGGATCCCTGTTTTACACACACACACACGCACACAACACACACACACACACACACACACACATAGAACTACATATAAAAAATTCATATCATAGAAGCCAAATACCATCCTCAAGACTTAAAGCTAAAGGACTTTGGAATATACACAATATTCAAGAAAGTTCCCTAAAAGATATGTCAACATCTTATAATAGTATCCAAGATGATTTTAGAGTAATAAAAATGGTTCCGACAGGACCCCTGGGTGGCTCAGTCAGTTAAGTGTCCAAATTTTTATTTCAGTTCAAGTCAGGTCATATCTCACAGTTCATGAGATCCAGCCCCACATTGGGCTCTGCACTGTCATCATAGAACCTATTTGGGATTCTCTCTCTCCCTCTCTCTCTGCCCCTCCCCAACACTCTCTCTCAAAAAAAAATAAAAATAAAAAGCATTTTTTAAAAAGAAATAGTTCTACCAACAATTTCACACACTGAAGGATACTGTTAATGTATCCTTAACTTTCCCTCAACTATCATAATTCACTAAAGATGTCCCAGGATGGAAAAAAAAAAAAACAACCTTCTGTGCATTATCCACTTCTAAATAAAGACTTTATGCCTGAATTCAAACTGTATTTGAAGAGGAGAGAATGAGTGTTAGTGGTAAGAAATCAAGGGATTAAAGTTTGATATAAAATCAGGTTATTTAAAACTTAAATTATTCTTATAATTCAGAGAAGGAATCCCAACTGGTATATTGTATATTGTGTTATTTTTTTAAGAATTTATTTAAAAATGCAGATGCTTTAATAAGTTAGCAAAAAGTTGGATCTTGGTAAGGAGACTAAAGTTATATAAAGACTTACTAGAAGACAGAGGAAAAATGGTCTTTCATATCTTATCCAGCCCCAGAAAACTTTCAAATCTTTCTCTTATAAGTCATTTTATGGGCTGGATTATAGATTAAATGTGGCATGAATTTTATATAATGAATTCAAGAATAACGTCCTTCTTATACCCAAACTCACATAGCATTCTGATAAAACTGTCAATCAGATCAATGAATTAATAATAACTCCTGAGAAAATTTGTATTTTTGTCATTCCTATTTTATGAGTCTATTTCTTTAAGTGACAGAAATACATGCAAATCGCATATCTCAGCTTCCATGTCCAAAAATTCACATTATAGTTCGTAAAATGTTGTTTCTGTTGAACTTGGTGGCATTGCAGTTCTACAGATGATGTCAGTTTAAAGGCAAATTCATGTATGTATCAGATGGGTAATGTATTTCTAAACATGGTTAAATCAAGAGGACTCAAGCTTCTTTTTTGGTAACTAAAGGAATCTTGAGAATTGCATTGAAAACAACTGCTTTTGATTAAGTAATGGACAGAATAAAAGAAGCTTGGTTTCCTCTTTAAGCTACACTAAAATGACAGTAAAGAGGTTTTTAAGGTGTAAATACATAAATACAAAGAGAACAGGAGTATAATGATATTGGCAAATTTGGGAAACTGTAAAATAAATGGTAAGTAGTAGCTGATTAAGAAACCCAAGGAGATCAGATTTTAAATAGAATTGCAATGCTTAGCAAATGCAAATACAGGGTACTCAGTTAAATTTGAATCTCAGTAAAACAATGAACACTTCTTTTAGAATAAAAGTCTGTTCACAATGAACAGAGTCCTGTATCTTATCTGGCAATCCCAAGTTTTCATTAGGAGAAGCTGGAAAGCAGTATGACTTAAAATAAAAAATATCAAACTCAGGAATATTTGGCAATAGGTGCCTCTGGAAATGGGCTTAAGGGGGGGGGGACATAAATGTGAAACATAGCTGAACTGAACATTTTTATGAAGGAATTACACATTCAACATAGCCAGAAGAAGACTGGAGATTTATTCTCTAGAGAGAATAAAACAAAAAGTTTGTGATATTTAGAAAATTCAGACCTAGCTGAGATTAAATATTCTAGTGAAAACTCGAAATATGTGAAATGGGTTCCAAACTTTTCTCTCAGAATACTGGCAGCAAGTTTTATTGCCTCGGAGCTGGAGATTGAAAGAAGCTTCTTTATGAAATTTGAACACTCAAGAGAAACAAACTATAGATACTGATAGGGAATTCTTAAATGAAATAGCCCATCCATATCATCCTATATTGAAGCCAGTGGTGATGGCCATGCACAAATACACAGATTCCCATCAGTGTCTAGCTGCCTTTATTTCTGAGTATACAGCCAAGAATAACCAGACAACTGGAGAAAATGTCTAAGAAGAAATACTAAATCAAAACAAGTGGGTATATGAGGAACATGCAAAGTGAAAACAATTCCAAAATCTCAGTGAAAAAGAGAATATATTGGATCCATAAAAAAAAGTAGAGTGTTTTAGGAAAAGCACAATAGATTAAAAAAAAAAAAAAGGACCCGGGGTGTTTGAAATAAAATTATGGAATGGACACATTCCAGATTTGAAACTATATTTTAGAGTGAAGAAAACCTCAGTTATAAATGGTAGACTTTTAATGGTGGAGGATAAAGTTTTTTTTTATATGTAAATAAAACAATGGTCAGGAAAATGGCAAGGAATATATTCTGAAGGTTGAAGGATATTTAGTATGACTTTCCTAAATAAAACCGAACAGAATTTTTTAAAATTTTGGTATTTTATTTTTTAATGTAACTTGCAACACATATATTTGGCAGTTGGTGGAATAGCATCCCCTAATATTCTCCATATGAAATGCTAAATAACAAAAATTAAAAATAAATAAAATTATGGGATTTAACAAACATTTCTTAGGTATATTTGAGGAAATGTCAAAAATTAAAGGAAAAATAAAATAGATAAAAATTTAGAGAGAAACAAAAGAAAGTTGTAGGATTACTTCAAGAGGAGCAGTTTCTAAATAAGAAGAGTTCTGAAAGTAAAAACATGGGAGATAAAATCATTAATATATAATGTAAACTCTATAATTTAAATTGTTTGAGTTCCCATGGAAAGAGACTGTCCACTATGGCAACTATAAATAGGTGGACATTAAGGTCATAAGTCATCATAAAATACAAGGACAAAGAGAACACCCTGAATGCCCTATACATTAAAAACAATTTGCTTACAAATGATCAACCACAGAATGAGTTGGGACTTTTTAAGAGCAACATTGTTAATTAAAATCAATTAATTGTTAATTAGAAAGAATGAAACAGTACATTAAAAGTCTTCAGAAAAGGGAAGATTTTCCATGTAGAATTCTATATCAAACCTAAAATATGAAAGATTAAGATTTTGCAGACAAGTCAAGACTTGGATGGATTTAATCCTTCACCCCTTGTCCCCTTTTCAAGGAAACCACTAGAGTTGATGCTTTTCTAAGATGAGGGAACAAAATAAGAAAGAAGACTTGGGATCCAAGAAGCAGGCAATCTGACAAACAAGAGAGGTGAAGGAAATCCTTACGGTCATGGTTAAATACAGTATCTAAATGATAACTGTTCAGCAGACCTCTAGAGCAACATGTCCATACTGAAGCAGGTCAGAGGTTATGGTAGACATAATTTCAAGAGGATAAAGTCAATATACACATGTACTTACTGGTTTCAAAAATTTCAGAAGGGAGATAATCCTTTGCACATATGTCTTTCCATACGATTAAAAAGATTTTCAAAGACCATTTACTTTTCTTTTTTCTTTTTTCCAAGCTTTAGTGAGGTATAATTGTTATAGAAGAAACTGAATATAATTAATGTATTCAATTTGGTGAAACACTTGTGAGACCATCACCACAATCAAGGTAATAAACATTACAGCTAAAAAATTTATAGAATACATGTAACATTTTACTATGTTGAGAATAAATATATAGATAATTAGGACATGGTTTAAGATGAATTAGCTATAAGAATGGAGAAAACAAACTAACAACAAAACAACAATAAGGAATTTATTAACCTAAGGGTAAATGAAAGATTCAAAAGGAACAAAAAATAATCATAGTATAATGTATTGATTAACTGTGGATTATATTTATCTAGGTATAATAATGAAATTACTTAATATCAATTTATATGTATATATGTATAAATATATACATAAAAATATATATAAGGAATATGGGGAATAGGAAACTTATATGGAGGACGATGGATAGCCCAGAGACAGTGAAAGTTAGCTAAATACTCATGTCTCAAGATAGTCAACAGCTAGTAGCAAAGGCAAAAATTAAAGAAATGTAATATAGGCATAATTTTTTAAATATATGAACATAAATACTGAAATAAGCCACTTCAAGAATTTAATTTGACTAGGTTTCCTGGAATAAAGAAATGGTACCTGATGTTGAGGAAGAAGGTGAGCTGCAGAATACAGTGAACTGTAAAATACAGTTAATTTTGACATTCTGAGTAATTTTCCAACTAACATGCTTCTTTCACCTAGAATATTCCAAACAAAGTTAAGGTAGAGCTTTTAAAAGTGTGCTTCCTATAAATAAATTCATCCATAAATGGTCCATTGATCTTTGACAAGAGGCCAAAAAACCCAATGGGGAAAGGATAATCTCTTCCCAATATAAATGATATTGGGAAAACTGGATATCCACATGCAAATGAGTGAAATTGGACCCCATCTTACACAATATACAAAAATCAACTTAACATTTATTAAAGAGTTCAAACATAACACTGAAACTGTAAAATCCCTAGAATAAACCAGGAGAAAAACTTCATTGCATTGGTATCGGCAATGAATTCATAGAAATGACACTAAAAGCACAGACAACAAAAGCAAAAATAAACAAGTGGGGCTTCATCAAACTAAAAAGTTTCTGCACAGTAAAGAAAGTAATCAACAGAGTGAAAAAGCAATGTATGGAATGGGAGAAAATGTTTGCAAACCTTATATCTGATAAAGGGTTAATTTCCAAATATGTAAGGAACTCCTACAACTCAGTAGCAAATAAAACCTAATAATCCAATTTGAAAAAGGGGCTAACGATGTGAATAGACATTTCTACAAAGAAGATACACAAATGGCTCAACATTATTAGCCATCAGGAAAATAATTATCAAAACCACAATGAGATACCACTTAACACTTTTAGGATGGTTATTATCAAAACAAACAAACAAAAGTCAGGAACAGTTGGCGAAAATGTAGAGAAACTGGAATCCTTGTGCAATATTGGTGGGAATCTACTATGGAAAGCAGTATGGAGGTTTCTCAAAAAAAAAAATTAAGAATAGAACTATCACAGGATCCAGCAATTACACTTAAAAGAATTGAAGTCAGAATTTCAAAGAAATATTAGAACTCCCATATTCATTGCAGTGTTATTCACAATAGCCAAGATAGAGAAATAACAAAAATGTCCATCAATGGGTGAATGGATAAAGAAAATGAGATATAGGAGCACCTGGGTGGCTGAGTCAACTCTTAATTTCAGCTCAGGTGATGATCTCATGGTCATGATCTCAAGATCATGAGATAGAGCTCTGTGTCAAGCTCCATGCTGATAGCACGAAGCCTGCTTGGGATTCTCTCTCTCCCTGTCTCTCGGTCTCTCCCTTGCTTGTGCTCTCTCTCTTTCAAAATAAATAAATAAACTTAAAAAGAAAAGAAAATGGGATCTACACATACAACAGAATATTATTCAAGCATAAAAATGAAGGAATTGCTGTCATTTGTAATAGCATGGATGAACTTGGAGGACATTATGCTAAGCAAAATAAGCCAGTCACAAAGGAACACATACTGCATGATTCTATTTATTTGAGGTATATAAAATAATCAAACTCATAGAACAAGAAAGTACAGTGGTTGTTTCTAGGGCCTGAGGTGGGGGGAAAATAGGGAATTACTAATTAACACATATAAAATTTCATTTATACAAGATAAATAAGTTCTATAGATCTCATGTACAATTTTGTGCCTGATAGCAGTACTGTATCTTACACTTAACAACCTGTTAAGAGGATCTATCTCATGTTGTATTCTTATTATAATTTTTAACAAATGGTGTGATTTTAGAATCATTTTTTCAGCACCTGACTCATAAATGCAATTATTGTACCAATGAGAAACCTGAGTTATTCCTCTTCTGTGTGGGATACTGTTTTCTGAGGATTCACCTGCTTTTTTAACACATGGTGTCACAGGGAGTACATTTCTAGAAATAGTTGGAAAGAAGGTGGGAACACGTTGGGCTGGGGTTACAATTGCATCCTGAAATTAAAAACCAGGAATTTGGACCAGGAATAATGTTACCTTGAGACAAAAGCACAGCATTTATCACAGGGAATTGGATAGAATCTTCCACATATACCTGACTTCTGACTGTACCAGGAGCTCTTAGAGGAGAATAGATTAATAACCAAGTAAATACAGGGGTGCCTGGGTGGCTCAGTCAGTTAGGCTTCCGACTACAACTCAGGTCATTATCTCACAGTTTGTGAGTTTGAGCCCTGCTTCAGACTCTGTGCTGACAGCTCAAGCCTGGATCCTGCTTCAAATTCTGTGTCTCCCTCTATCTCTGCCCCTCCCCTACTCATGCTCTCTCTTTCTCTCAAAAATAAATAAACATCCACAACAACAACAACAACAAAAATAACCAAGTAAAGACAGAATGACAGCAAGTGCCATTTACCTCTTAGACTATTATAAAACATCAGTTCAAGCTATTTTCTTAGTTGAAAGGTAATCTGAGAAATTCATTTTAAAAAGTTCAACATATTCAAGATAAAATCAATGAAACAAGATGCCAAATGCAATATGTAATTGTCTTTTAAAATTATGAATTAAGGTTGCATGCATTCAACTGGGGGAAAATATTACCCATTATGTAATGAAATTCAGACTTGCCTCGGATTTCTGCTTTCTCTTTAGCAATAAATGCCAGAAGTCAACCTGGTGTCAAGTAATGGAGTTAGCAATGGTAACAATTTATTGTGGGTTCACTACATGTCTGATACAGTTTAACCACAGCAAAGTCCCTATCAGTAACTACTAGGGTTATCTCTCTTTAAAAAGTGAGGGAGGGGCACGTGGGTGGCTCAGTCAGTTAAATGTCTGACTTTGGCTCAAATTATGATCTCACTGCCTGTGGGTTTGAGCCCCCGTCAGGCTCTGTGCTGACAGCTCAGAGCCTGGAGCCTGCTTCGAATTCTGTGTCTCCCTCTCTGTCTGCCCCTCCCCCACTCACTCTCTCTCTCTCAAAAATGAATAAATGTTAAAAAAATTAAAAAAATTAAAATAAATAAAAAAATTAAAAGGGAGGGAATTGAGACACCAGGTAATTAAAATTATTAGCTAAGGCTAGATCATAGGAAGTGATTGACACAGGAATTATAGCTGGGACCTCGGGCTTTATAGCACAACTGCTGTGCTGTGTTCTTTCTTCTAAAATGAAGGATGAAATAATTTTAATATTTACATAAGGAAAAGCAAAAAACAAGATGTTTTAAATCATGCATAAATTCAGCAAAAATGTCATCTACTTACTTAAATAAAAAAGAAAACAAAGATTAGAATATGAGAAAATGGAATATAAAACAATTGTCTGGGATCATTTAAAATGATGCTGCAAAAAAGACATTATATAAAATATATGAATTGAATATAATATTCTGCATCTAAAACTCTAGCTTATTTTAATACAAATCAGAAAGTGTGAGAGGTGTGGTTCCACATTGAATAAAGTAGGATACAAACTTACAAAGAGGAACTTTTTATAAAATTATATTAATCTTGAAATTTGATAGAGAATTACACTCAAGTAAAGAGAGATATTTCCACAGAAAGGAGAATGTTACTTGGGGCGCCGGGGTGGCTCAGTTGGTTGGTCTGACTCTTGATTTCAGCTCAGGTCATGATCTCATGGTTCATGGGATCTAACCCTATGTATGGCTCTGTGCTGACAGTGCAGAGCCTGCTTGGGATTCTCTCTCTCCCTCTCTCTCTGTCCCTCTTCCACTCGTGTGCACTCTCTCAAAATAAATAAGTAAACTTATAAAAAAAGGAGAATATTCCTGAAAATCTCACAACTTATTTAACTATAATAGATTTTAAGATATAAATGTGGTATAAATTAGAACAATATATTAGTAAATGTTATTAATTTTAGCATCTATTGATGTCTCCAGTAATCTATTTCAGATATGAATTTTATAGCAATGATCAAAAGATGGAAATATCAATCTGGTTTGTTGCATTACTATTAGAATGTTTGCCAGTAATGGTTTGAGGTATATTTATTACACAGAAAGAAACCATAAATGTGACAATGATAAATCACATAACCAGAAACAGAAAACAACAACTGAAAATAATGTACACTTTCATACTTGGATATGTGTCATTAGTGGCTAGAGAATATGATCATTTTTTTGTTAGTAACTGCCAACATTTTCTTTATTAGTATGTTGTGTGTTATGTCATAACCATTGTTTAATGTAAAGTCTGAATCATTTGGTCAGTTGTGATTGAAACTGAAAAATGAATAAATCACTTATTTCATTTTTAAATGAGAATCATACAGAATTCATAAGTACTTTGTCAGTGTATTTTGCCTGACAACAAAAAATAGAAGAGATTTAGATTGTATTTCTACACATTTCTATTGTTACACTTTGGAGTTTTTATTATTACCATTCCAACGGTGTTTCTTGCTGTCACATATGCGATCCAGGAAGCAGCATAACATTTATTACCCTTTTCATGAAGGAAATGGAAGATACTCATTAGTTCTGGTTAAACAGTCCAATCCTTTCTGTCAAAGTGCCAAGACAAGGTCTCTTAGATTCATGGTGACAAATCCTATAACAAAGGAAATCTGAAAAGTAATTAAGAAGCCCTAAGTAGCCCTTGGATCTTATCTAAGAACCTCAAAAAGTGACATGGCACATAATACTAAGGAAACAGCAGAACCCCAATCAATCTGTCAGTCTTTCCCTTCTGTCTCATGCTGCCTTCCGTGTTGTAAGAAGAACAACTGTGGAGAGTGCATGGTGTGCCCATCATATGCCACTTTACATTATAATCCCCTGAGATTGATTTACTTCTGCCTGGGATATTCATTTTCTGTCTCAGACACCCATACTTGTGTAAGCGGCTAAGTATGTACAACAAATCTATTTAAACTTTTAGTGATATGAGTGTTTAGCTTTGTCCTTTGAAATCTGCTGTCTAGAGAACAGTAGCTTCTGTTCCTACTTTAAGAAACTGGAGTCTACATTTCAACTTTGTAGCTCTTGTTAAATGCAAACTCTTTTAATGCATGAATGTTGAATATTATTTTGAGTTACAGAAAGATAATTTAAACAATCAAATGCTTTGCCAAAAACATGTCATTTGTTTTTAATAGTCTCTTATTTGCATATCATTAAAACCATTTCACATTATAAAGCACCAGCTTAATGTCCTGAAACCCCGCATGGTAAAATAAAAGGCCTTAAAGAAAAGAATAAAATATTGAGCAGTTTATAATTTGATTCTTGATTTACTTTTGTGACTACACCTGCCAAGAGACAGATGTGAAATGATTCGAGAACAGTAATACAGAACAATATAAACTAGTAAATGACTTTAATGTATGGCAAAAGTATAAGCTTATATATAATTTCCATTTGAGTCATAAGGTGTTATTATGAACTATGACTTCTATAAAAATGTAATTATTCTGGAAAATTATGTATGTTCTAATGTGGAAATTTTTTTTCCATTACGAAGGCATTAAGTATTTCTACCCTTCTTTAAGCTTCCTTTCTTCAACTTTTGAGTTAATGAAACAAAATTTTATTCAGAGCCTGCCTTACACAATATACTCAGAAGGCAAGTGGTAGGGTACAATGCTTGGTAGGAGGGTCTAAAGTAGGATCTGCCCTTAGTCTTGGCAGTCAGCGGCTTCAACTAAAGAATGGCAAGTGTTCTCTCTCTATGTTCTAAAGTCAGCAGTCTTTAACAGATTAAACTACCACATATTCCATCTTCTTTGCCCACCATAGTTCTTCCTGGGGCAGAGCCCTGATTATGCGCACTCCTTCGTGTTCCTTTTTCTCTATTTAAGTAACCTCTCCGGGACATAGCTAGTTTTTCTGAAGAGAAATGAGTGACTTAAAATAAATGATAAAGGCTTAAATAAGTTTTTTTGTAAGACCTAATTATTTTTCTATAGTAATTTTACTAAAATACAATTTGTACTGAATGCTTTCTGTGTATAAGGATCTAGTTTGGGTGCTAGTAGTTCAATGAAGCATAAGACATGCTGTCAGTGAGCTGATGCCACTTCTGGGTTATCTCGGAGAGAAACTAATCTTCAAGAAAACAGCGTGTCCAGAATTCAATAGAATGGAGTTGGGGCGCCTGGGTGGCTCAGTCGGTTGGGCGTCTGACTTTGGCTCAGGTCATGATCTCACAGTTGGTGGGTTCAAGCCCTGCTTCAGGCTCTGTGCTGATGGCTCAAAGCCTAGAGTCTGCTTCTGATTCTGTCTCCCTCTTTCTCTGCCCCTCCCCAACTCACACTCTGTCTGTCTCTGTCTCTCAAAATTAAATAAACATTAAAGATTAAAAATAAAATAGAATGGAGTCATGGAATAGACTCACATCATGTGCACTTCCTTATCTCCAAATAAAGTATGGTTTATAAACTTTATAGCACGCATGATTAAAAATCAAATTTATTTTTCGTATCTGATATTTATTTGCTGACTTGGCTATGTTAACAGATCACAATGTTTTATTTTTATTCATTCCTGATAGAACTCATGGGGATTTTTTTAAAAGTTCACTTTGGGAATGATTCATAGGCAAAACTTGATGAAGCAGCATATTCTTTGCCGTGTTTGTCTTCTTAATCATGGGGAGACCTGTTCCATACAAGAATTCTGAATAGTTAGTATTAATGGGAGTATGGGTTTCCAAAGCGGTGTCTCCTGACAGGTTATCACTCATGTGGCTTGATTTGCATTATCAACAACTAAGAGGAATTGAAAGGCAAGCAAAGTGTGGCTAATATATCATAAGCTTGATTTATAAGATTTCCACAGGCAAGTCTGTTTGCTGGACATCAAATTAGAAACAGTGGTAAGATGTAATTTACAATTGCTTTCAGGCAATGTAGAGATAAAATTCTTAATTATTTATTAATGAAGCCCTAATTAATCTTCTGAAATGCTTTTGTGTGGATGAGAAAAAAGGCTTTATCTTAAAAGGCAAAATATGAAGTAACTAGCAACATAAAAATTGTACTCTCTTGAAAATTCACATGTGCTTCTAATGTCCTCAATCTCTATGTAATGATGCTGACACCTAATGCATGAATTATAATCTCCTTCAGTGACATAATTGATTTAGAATTTAGTAATAAGGATATAGGTTATATGACTTAATTATTTAAAAATAATGCCTAGGCCTCCATATATTTGCCTTATATACTTTTGTTATATCTATATAGACATGTATATAAATTATATATAAATTTCAATCAAGGTTGGTCACATATTTTAATCAAACATCATAATAATGGCTAAATTTCTGCTATCATTTCTATTTTAAATAATGGTATTAATTATGGAAAAATATCAGCATAAATAGATTGATACATGATTATGAAGAAAAATTTCATAAATATATAACTTCCTTGAATTTTTACACTTCCTTGAATAAATAGAATGACAAATACTAAATTAGCAAACACCCATTCAAGGTGAATCTTTCCAGCTGCATTTCTATACACAAATAATAAAGTGGTAGAAATGGAAATTAAGAAAACACTCCCATTTACAATTGTACCAAAAAAATAAAATATCTAGGCATAAACTTAGCCAACGAGGTGGAAGACCTATATTCTGAAATTTATAAAGCATTGTGAAAGAAACTGAAGATGACACAAACAAATGAAAAGATGTTCTAGGCTCATAGATTGGAAGAACTAATATTGTTAAAATGGTCATACTACCCAAAGCTATCTACAGGTTCAATGCAATCTCTATCAAAATACCCACAACATTTTTCACAGAACTGGAACAAACAATCCTAAAATTTGTATGGAATCACAAAAGATCCCAAATAGCCATAGCAATTTTGAAAAAGAAAGACAAAACTGGAGGTATTATAACCCCACACTTCAAGTTATACTACAAAGCTGTAGTAATCAAAACAGTATGACAATGGCAGAGAAAACAGACACATAGATGAATGGAACAGAATAGAAAGTCAAGAAATAAACCCATATGACTATGATCAATTAATCCAAAATAAAGGAGGCAAAAATATACAGCGGGAAAAGGACAGTCTCTTCAACAAATGGTGTTGGACAATCTAAACAGCTACATGCAAAAGAATGAAACTGGAACCACTTTCTTACACCAAACACAAAAATAACCTCAAAATGGATTAAAGACCTAAATGTGAGACCTGACTCCATACAACTCCTAGAATAATATATGGGCAGTTATTTCTTTGACATAGAAACATCTTTCTAGATATGTCTCTCTGGCAATGGAAAAAAAAATAAACTGTTGGTACTACACCAAAATAAAAAGCTCTTACACAGTGAAGGAAACCGTCAACAAAAAGGCAACCTACTGAATGGTAAAAGATATTTACAATGATATTATCTGGTAAGGGGTTAATATCTAAAATATATGAAGAACTTATACAAATCAACACTAAAACAGCCAAATAATACAATTAAAAAATGGGCAGAGAACTTGAATAGACATTATTCCAAAGAAGACATACAAGATGTCCAACAGACATATGAAAAGATGCTAAACAGCACTAACCATCAGGGAAATGTGAAACAAAACCACAGTGAGCTATTACTTTATGCCAGTCACAATGGCTAAAACAAAAATACAAGAAATAACAAGTGTCGATAAGGACATGGAGAAAAAGGACACTTGTATACTATTATGGGAATGCAAATTAGTGCAACCACTGTGGAATATAGTATGGAGATTACTCACAAAATTAAAAGTAAAATTACCATATGATCCAATAATTTCACAAGTTGGTATTCACCTAAATAAAATTAAACATTAATTCGAAAAGATATATGCATCCTCTGTTTATTGCATCATTATTTACAATAGCCGAGATATGAAGCAACCCAAGTGGCCATTGACAGATGAAAAGATAAAGATGTTATATATATATATATATATATATATATAATGGAATATTACTTGCCATAAAAAAGAATGAAATATTGCCATTTGCAACAGCATGGATAGACCTAGAGGGTATAATGCTAAGTGAAATAATTCATTCAGAGACAGACAAACATCATATGATTTCATGTATATGTAGAATTTAAGAAACCAAACAAATGAACACAGGAAAAAAAGGAGACAAACAAAAAACCAGACTCAAATAGAGAGAACAAACTAGTGGATTGCCGGAGGGTGGGGGGGAATGGGTGAAGGGGATTAAAGTACACTTTTCACTGGAAAATGTATAGAATTATTTAATCATTATATTGTGCACCTGAAACTAATATAATAATATATGTTCATTGTACTTGGGAAGAAAGCATCTTTTCAAAATATTTCTTTCATGACATCAGATTAAATTTTATCAGACAAAGAGATGACAAAATTTTACACAAGAGGAAGCAACTTGAAAAAACTTGCCCAAGATGATAAGCTAAAAATGTGACAGATTAAGATTTGCAACCATGAGGTCAAGTTCTCTTCATTCAAGCAGATGATGTTCTGTTTATCTAAGAAGCTTGTACAGGTTTTCCAAGACCTTACTTTCTTTGTCTAAAAAGCCAAGTAGCTTAACCAGATATTCTTTCAGGCCCATTTCTTAATCTAAAAATGAATGTTGGGGGCACATGACTGGCTCAGTCAGTTAAGCATCTGATTCTGATTTAGGGAATCTTGATTTCCACTAGGATCATGATCTCATAGTTCATGGGTTCAAGCCCTGCATCAGTCTCTACACTGACAATAAATAAAAAAATATGCTCTCAAAATAAATACATAATAATAATAATAATAAAAGTGTGCCTTTGTGTTTATGTCTAAAGAAGGTGTTGTTTTTGGCATCTCCATTCTTAAGCTGCTTATTACTTGAAAGTGGGAAGAGATGACTCTTGGGCTGTTATGCTGTAATTTCAAATAAAGTTTAAAAAGGAAATATTGAAGTTATCTACAATACCTAGAAAGAAAGAAACTTATGGAGTTCTTCGTGGTCCTGAAGAAACAGAAAGTTATGGACAGACAAAAGGGGGTCCAAAAAGAATTTCCTTGCAGTGTTGATGGTGGAAACAGAAAGTTGAGGAAAGATATCAAAGGAAAACAACAGGCTGTGAAGAGGAGTTCAATCTCATGGCACTTGATAATACGCACAATTAAACTACCTGTTTACATGTTACAGGATAGAAGTAACTCTGTTCCCACAGTTTCTCTCTTTAAGCGATTACAGCTAAGAGAAAGAAGAGCTGTTCATTACAAAGTGGCATGAAGTTTGGCTCATGTGTTTAGCAATTATTTTATCTCTTTGTTTACTGTCTCCATTTCTTTCCATGAGTGGCAGCCTCTTCTCAAAATAAGGAAGTAAAAATCAAATAAAGTTGTCTGATCCACCGCCTTTTCCCTCTTCAGGCCAATGAAGTAACAGGTTTGGTAGAAGAAAACAAAGAGGAATGTTTCAGGGTAGCACCAATTTTGTAGGGACAGAATATGTACATGCGTGAGTACACAAAATAAAAATTAGACAATGATTACAATCTACTAAGTGCTTTAAACATATTGTTGCATTTAATTCTCACAGCACTTCATTACTGGTACCATACATATTCCTACTTTACAATATAGGGGAATAAATCTTGGTAAGGGTCAGCAATTTTCTAGATATTTCACAGTGAAAAGGATTGAACCAAGAATCAAAACTGAACAATCTGTCTCCTAAAACTGCATTTTATTATTGTATGTTCCTTCAAAGGTATAAAAATGCAAAGCCTGGTTTCTCCCACAATTATTGTTAGTACAGTAAAACCTTGGTTTGTGAGCATAATTTGTTCCAGAAACATGCTTGTAATCCAAAGCACTTGTATATGTAAACAAATTTCAAGAACCATTGACTCAGTTGTGATCATGGGACATTTGGTATTATGAACTACTAATTTTGCAAGATATCACTGGTTTATAAAGTTAAAATTTATTAGAAAATTGGATGGCCTGGGTGGCTTAGTCGGTTGAGTGTCCAACTTTCTCTCTCTCTCGCAAAAATAAATAAGCTTTAAAAACAATTTTTTTAAAAAAGAAATCTTTGCTAGTCTTGTGGAACACTTGCAGAACAAGTTACTCACAATCCAAGGTTTCATTGTATTTTCAAGGAAAAATCACAAATACTAAAATGTATACATATCTTAAGTGTACCACTCCGTGAGTTGCAACAAAAGTTTATTTGGATCCTTGAAACCAAAATATCCCACATGGTTGGTTATATCACTTACTATTTGTATCATGTTAGGTTAGTTTTGTCCATTCTTAAATTTCATGCAAATGAAATTAGCTGCATGTATACATACTTCTATCGGACAAACTGGACTTCAAAGTAAAGGCAGTAACAAAAGATGAAGAAGGACATTATATAATAATTACAGGGTCTCTCTATCAGGAAGAGATAACAATTATAAACATCTATGCGTCGAATTCACGAGTACCCAAATACTTAAAACAATTAATCACAAACAGAAACTATCTTATTGATAAGAATGTGCTAATTGCAGGGGATTTTAATACTCCACAGCAATGGATAGATCAGCCAGACAGAAAATCATTAAAGAAACAATGGACCAGAACAACACATTGGAACAGATGGAATTGATAGATATATTTAGAACTCTACATCCTGAGGCTAGAGAATTCCCTTTCTTCTCAAGTGCTCATGGCACATTCTCCAAGATAGATCACATACTGGGTCATAAAGCAGCCCTCCATAAATATAAACAAATGGAGATCATATCATGAACACTTTCAGATCACAATGCTATGAAACTTGAAATCAATCACAGGAAAAAATCTAAAACCCTCCAAAAACATGGAGGTTAAAAACCACCCTACTAAAGAATGATTGGGCCAATCAGGCAATTAGAGAATAAATTTAAAAATATATGGAAACAGATGGAAACGAAAATACAAAAATCCAAATTATCTAGGACACAGCAAAGGCAGTCCTAAGAGGAAAGTATATTGCAATCCAGGCCTATTTCAACAAACTACACAACGCACAAATTCAAAACCTAACAGAGCACCTAAAGGAACTACAAGGGGAGGAGCAAGAGCACACCAAAACCAGCAGAAGAAGAGAAATAATAAAGATCAGGGCAGAATAAACAATATAGAATCCAAAAAAACAAAAAACAAAAAAGTTGAACAGATCAATGAAACCAAGAGTTGGTTTTTTGAAAAAATAAACAAAACTGATTAACCTCTAGCCAGGCACCTCAGAAAGAAAAGAGAGAACACCCAAATAGACAAACTCATGAATGAAAATGTATTTATTATAACCAATCCCTCAGAAATACAAGCAATCATCAGAGAATACTACGAAAAATTGTATGCCAACAAACTGGACAATGTAGAAGAAATGGACAAATGCCTAAACACACATGCACTACCAAAATTCAAACAGGAAGAGATAGAAAATATGAACAGACCCATAACCAGTGAAGAAATTGAATCAGTGATCAAAAATCTCCTGACGAATATGAGCCCAGGGCCAGATGGCTTTCCAGGGGAATTCTACCAGACATTTAAAGCAGAGTTAATACCCATTCTTCTCAAACTATTCCAAAAAATAGAAATAGAAGGAAAACTTCCGGACTCATTCTACGAAGCCAGCATCACTTTGACTCCCAAACCAGACAGAGACCCAACAACAACAACAAAAAAAACTACAGGCCTATATCCTTAATGAATACAGATGCAAAAATAATCAACAAGATACTAGCAAATCGAATTCAACAGCATATAAAAAGAATTATCCATCATGACCAACTGGGATTCATTCCTGGGGTACAGGGCTGGTTCAATATTCGCAAATCCATCAACGTGACACATCACATTAACAAAATAAAAGGTAAAAACCATATGATCCTGTCGATAGATGCAGAAAAAGCATTTGACAAAATATAGCATCCTTTCTTAATAAAAACCCTCGAGAAAGTCAGGATAGAAGGAACTTACTTAAACATCATAAAAGCCATCTATGAAAAGCCCACAGCTAATATCATCCTCAATGGGGAAAAACAGAGCTTTCCCCCTGAGATCAGGAACACGACAGAGATGTCCACTCTCACCCCTGTTGTTTAACATAGTGCTGGGAGTCCTAGCATCAGCAATCAGACAACAAAAGGAAATAAAAGGCAATAGAATTGGCAAAGATGAAGTAAAACTTTCACTTTTCGCATATGACATGATACACTATATGGAAAACCC
>CM053560.1:54183100-54193587 GCA_028646485.1 Cryptoprocta ferox
CAGAGTGGCTAAAATGAACAAATCAAGAGACTATAAATGCTGGCGAGGATGTGGAGAAACAGGCACCCTCCTACATTGCTGGTGGGACTATACACTGGTGCAGCCGCTCTGGAAAACATTGTGGAGGTTCCTCAAAAAATTATCAATAGAACTCCCCTATGACCCAGCAATAGCACTGCTAGGGATTGACCCAAGGGATACAGAAGTGCTGATGCACAGTGGCACATGTACCACAATGTTCATAGCAGCACTTTCAACAATAGCCAAATCATGGAAAGAGCCTAAATGTCCATCAACTGATGAATGGATCAAGAAGATGTGGTTTATACTTACAATGGAATACTACATTGCAATGAGTAAGAATGAAATCTGGCTATTTGTAGCAACGTGGATGGACCTCGAGGGTGTCATGCTAAGTAAAATAAGTCAGGCAGAGAAGGACAGATACCATATGTTTTCACTCATAGGTCTAACAGGAGAAACTTAACAGAGGACCATGGGAAGGGGAAGGGGGGAAAAGAGTCAGGGAGAGGGAGGGAGGCAAATCATGAGACTCTTGAATACTGAAAACAAACTGAGGGCTGAAGGGGAGGGGGAAAGGGGAAGCGAGGTGATGGTCATGGAGGAGGTCACTTGTGGGGAAGAGCACTGAGTGTTATATGGAAACCAACTTGACAATAAACTATAAAAAAAAAGAAAGAAAGTAAGCAACATGTTATAAATGTATAAAACAAACAAAAAATAAATAAATGGAAACAAACTTTACAATCCATGCTTAGAAAAAAAACTGTATCTAGGTACAAAGGAAGATTAATTCTTGTTGAAGCTATAAAGACAACAATATTTCAATGAAGAGTAAATGAACCAGTAAAGGTACTTCAAATAATATCTGTTCTATTTATGTGGGGGAATAGAGCCATATTTTTGCACAATAATTTTAGGCCCTGACAGAGACACTACCTGGGAATATGTTTAATTGTTTTCAAATGTGATATAGTTAAAAATAGTGAAATTTAGCATAATGTCTTTTTATCAAGATGGTTATGATTTTTCTAAGCTTGATCAAAGGACTAAGACACTCCTCTGAATCCAATTATTACCAGTGTCATGCTTCAGTTCTCCTGAGAGACATTAGCTTGTGTTAGCGATTTTGCACTTCGAAGCTTATTACAGGATAATTTCTTTTCCTATGATCCCACCCTGGGAAATCTGTGTGTTTCCTAGATTCTGATGGGCTACAGCAATGTTGGGAATATTCTGAGGAATTTAATCCTTGACTTCTTAAAGGTGGATCAGCTGAGGTCCGGGTATTATATTTTAAGTGGATTCAGAAGTGCCTATTTCAACCATACACTAATTTAAAAATAAAAAGGATTTTAAAAAGCCAATAGCTGAAGTAGTTTAAATTAGTGATTTCTTAGCCATGGTTTTTTAAGAAAGAGTATTCATTGTAGGCTGCTTAAGTATACCTCAAGAAAAGAATGGTTAAAGATAAAGTAAATAGGAAATGAAAGGGGAGTGGGCTTAATTAAGCATTAGAAAATAGAACATTGGAAATGGTGGCAAAAATATTCATATATTTATAAATAAAGAAAAATCAAATTTTCCTTGGGTTTTCACCCAGGCCCATGTAATACGTTTTGCTTTGTTGTTTTAGGGTGAACAGAGTAATCCATTTCTCAAAGTTGTAGGTTTCTAATCAAGATATTTCTAGACATCCTGGGTCTTTCAGTTGTATGTGTCATTGTGATGTCAGCTTATCCTGGAAGCATTTCCCCTAAATCCATCACCTGTCATATCAACAATTGAGTGTCTCTCATAGAGACAGTTCTTTCAGGAGGCCAATTTCTGACCTATAGCTTATAGAAAGGGATTTCATGTAGATGCGGAGACTTTATATCGCAGATTAATTTATATCAGCATTTAAAAATCAAAATTGACAGAAAATGAATCCCTTGGGAGTATATTATATACTGTATCTGCTTATATTTGAGTTTATAAGAGTTAGGTGATGATTACAGTGAGGAATAGAATATACCAGCCAAAAATAGTTAGAGATTTTCCTTAAATTTCAGCAGAAGGTACCTCAGATATTCTAGGATATGATCTGGTATTTCAAGATGCAAAATGAATTTGACTCCACAAACTGATGTTATTCACAATGCTGCTACACATTTGTGTAACATAAATACAGGTAATGTGGTAAATTCTGTTTTTGCATCATACCTATTAATAACATGCATGTATTACATGTACATGGAAATGGTGGCAATTCTGTTTTTGCATCATACCTATTAAAACATACATGTATTAAATGTACATTTGAGAAGATATTTCTATCAGGAGTGGAGAAGTGTTAAATCCTCAAATTTCACATGTATGATAATTAAAAGAATTTTCCATATACTGAATTCTGGCTTTGTACCCACATACTTTTTTTTTTTTCCAAGCACAGTAGAACATACATTATGACACAATCACTGGGCTTGTTTTAATTTCACAAGCTGAGATCGATTCACCATACCCTGCTCTACCTTCCACAAATTAACTATGGCTCTTTGAATTCTTGAACTAACATAAAGAAAATAAACCTATATCTTACATATAAAAACTCCAGCTGGAAGTCATGGTAGCTAAGTCAACGGTTATCTCCTGCCAAACCCGAATAAGACCAATCTCAAGATGAGAAAAACAAAAATATATTCTTCCATGAGAATATGCCAACATAACCTTGGAATTTCATTCTCCTCCAACATTATACAACCAGCATCAGTTTATACTGGGCACTCTGCCTTGGCAAGATATTTGCTTTGGAAAGACCCTTTTAGCTTCTCTCTGTGAGCTCTTGAATTTATGTCATGCCATAAATTATGACTCAGTGGTCCAGGCTTTACTAGTTATCCGGAGACCAAATTTAACATTTGGGTCCCTAGCACATGTCCGGGATTATACATCAGCTATGTAATATAATATCCTATGACCTAGAGTGGCTCTTTTTGAATCTACTTGGAATTGAAAAGTCCTAGAGAATTAAATAGTATTGCTTTGGCCCTTGATCTCTATAATATAAGCAGAGAGTTTGAGACTATTATACCAATTTCAGTCAGAGTCATTCTAAAAGAATATACATTCGTTACCACCCCATGCCTATAGCAAGGTTTGTGTTTAATGAATTGTTGCAATTTTACCATTAATTACAACTAATATTAACATGTGCCATTTACTTAGTTTTTACTATGTACCAGACACTGTTCACGTTTTTACCACTACATAATTTCTAATTAACTATACTGTGATGGTTAATTTTATGTATCAAGTTGACTGGGCCACGAGGCGTCCTGATATTTGATCAAACATTATTCTGGGTATGACTGTAAAAAGTCTGGATGAAATTAACATTTAAATTGATAGAGTGATTAAAGTGGATTGCCATCCATGAAGTGTGGGCCTCATTCAATCAGTTGAGGGCCTGAATAAAACAAAAAGCCTGACCATCCCTGGAGTCAAGCGGGAATTCCTCCTGCCTGACTGCATTTAAGCTAGGGCATCTTTTTTTTTTTTCTTTATTGCCTGTAGACTCAAACTGAAACATCAGCTCTTCCTGGGTCTCAAGACTGCCAGGCTTCAGACTGGAACTACACCATCAGCTCTCTTGGGTTTCCAGAGCCAACTACAGATCGTTACTCTTGACAGCCTCCATAATTACATAAGCCAATTCCTTATAATAAATCTCTTTATATGTGTGTGTCTGTATACATATCCTATTGGTTCTGCTTCTTTGGACAACCCTGACTAGTACACCCACAAATCTCTAAACGCTTTTGCTATTGTTGTTGCTGTTGTTGCTATGCTGATTCTTTTAAAACAATTTTTGTATTGTTTGTTTTCTACAAACAAATAAACTGTGAATGTGAGGTTATATTACTTGCCCAAGTGAGAAAACACCTTTGTCCAACTCCACAAGCATAGCCTATCCATAGAATTATATCACAGTACACATGTAATCTCAAGGAAAATATTTGTGGGACATTTCATTTGCATTAAATCCCTTAGATATTCATGTTATTAGAGATTTTTTAAAATTACTCGTGGACTGTATGTAAATAAGGCTCAAATTTAGCTAACATTTTTCTCAGAAACCCATCATTAAAAAATAGACTGGATTCTCATATTTCTTGCTAACTACAAAATTTTTTGGACTGCACATATGCCACATAAAACATATTAATGAATAATATAAAATTATATAAACATGTTTTAATTCAATTTGATATATACATATGTATATATTATGTAGACTGAGAGTAGGAAAAAGATGGAAATTAAATTCATGAATGCATTGGTATACCCATAGTTTAATTAAACTGCAAAGTCAAGTAGGAAAAAGACTTCTTGTCATGTACAAGAACATTTGTCAGACTAGAGAATAATGCCATGAGGGAATATCAACTTGGTGCCTGAAGGAAAGAAAAATGTTATGCTCATTTCATAGTCATATAAATGTTAAGTCAATACCGTGAATTTATTCATCTCTATACTATTCACATTCAGTGTGAAAAAAAATTTCTGAAATACAAATGTCATGTTTAAACATTTCCATGTTTTCACAGACATTGTCAAAGTGACACAGATAGATATCACAGAGTTGTTATCATTTTGTTTGCTTAGTAACCAGTGATAGAAAAGTTGCATTGGGGTTAAGCTAAAACTAATAATAAAACAGGGTTCATTTTCTATGTGGTGAACTATGTACCTTCAATTAAAATTCACCAAATCTCAATATAGCTAATGAATATAATTATTTCATTAATATGTGACTCTATTGTTACCAACATATTTCTGGATAATTAACATATCCATCATCTCCAAGAGTCTCCTTGCTTTTCTTCCTGTATGTGTGTGTGTGTGTGTGCGTGTGTGTGTGTGTGTGTGTGTGTGTGTGTTGTAAGAATATTTAGTATGAGATTTATCCTCGTAAGTTTTTAAGTGCACAAACGACATATCTGATAATGGATTAATCTCCAAAATCTATAAAGAACTTATTAAACTCAACACTCAAAAAACAAATAATCCATTTTTTCCAAAGAAGACATTCAGATGGCCAATAGACACATGAAAAGATGCTCAATATCACTCATCATGAAATACAAATCAAAACCATGATGAGATGCCACCACACACCTGTCAGAGGGCTAAAATTAACAACACAGGAAACAACAGATGTTGGCAAGGATGCAGAGAAAGGGGAACCCTCTTGCATTGTTGGTGGGAATGCAAATTTGTGCATTCATTCTGGGAAACAGAATAGAGGTTCCTCAAAAAGTTAAAATTAGAACTACACTACAACCCAGCAATTGTACTACTAGGTATTTACCCAAATGATACAAAAATACTGGTTTTATGGGGCACATTCACCCCAATGTTTATAGAGCATTATCAACAATAGCCAAATTATGGAAAGAGCCCAAATGTCCAACAACCACGGAATGGATAAAGAAATGGCATATATACAATGGAATATTACTCAGCCATCAAAAAAATGAAATCTTTCCATTTGCAATGACATAGATGGGGCTAGAATGTGTTATGCTATGTAAAGTAAGTCAGTCAGAGAAAGACAAGTACACCTTCACTCATATGTAGAATTTAAGAAACAAAAGATTGACCATAGGAGAAATAAGAGAGAGAGAGAGAGAGAGAGACTCTTAAAGATAGAGAACAAACTGAGGGTGGTTAGAGGGGAGGTGAGTGGGGGGGGGATGGACTACATGGGTGATGGACATTAAGGAGGGCACTTGTTATGATGAGCACTAGGTGTTATATGTAAATGATGAATCAGTAAATTCTACTCTTGAAACCAATATTACACTATATGTTAACTATAATTTAAATAAAAATTTGAAAATAAATAAATAAATAAATGGTTTTTAAATGCACAATATGATATTGTGAACAATAGGAACTTTTGCAACTCAATAGCAAAAAACAAAGAATCCAATTAAAAAGTGGGCAACAATATGAATAGTTGTTTCTCTCAAAAAGATGTACAAACAACAGGTACATGAGAAAGTGTTCAACATCTCTAATCAGAAAATGCAAATCAAAACCAAGTGAAGTCGATGTATTTATTTTTATTCAGTGGGAATTTGGAGTTCAATTAGGTTTATGGCTTTTCAACATTATGGACATGGCAAAGCAATGACTGGGATCTAAGACTCAAAAGAACAAAGGGAAACAGTGCAGAAAGGGTGTTTTCCGAGCTCATTAAAGCTGCTGTGGCAGCTGCAACAGGGGTGTGGTGGCTGGTCCCCACCTTACATCCAAGTGGAAGTGCCAAATAATTTCTAGAATAAAAGTGCAACATGAAATTAATTTGCCTCTATTTCAGCTATATCAAATCTATCAAAAGTAAATTAAGCTTGAATATTTATTCATCATCATAAATTGTTTTTGAGACTACTTTATTTAGAATGTCATTCTATGAGAATACTAAATCTGGTTTGAAATTAAATATATATATAAATCACTGAGGCTTGATACCCAGAGCTTCCTTTGAGTAATAACTTGCGATTTCAATTCTACTAAGTAAATTTTTTATAATCTTCAAGTAGTGTTCTTTACCTCATCTGCAAAATTGTTCATCAATTTGCTGAGAATAACTCACATAAAGGATATAGGCTAAAGAAAAAAAAAGGGAAGTTTCTATTAAAAATGTAACAAAATGTATCTTCATTTCCTATTACTCTGATTAGACTATGATCAGTGACCTATTATCTGTTACAGAATAATCGTAAAGACCATTGTTTTCTTAACTGATTTCTAGGTCTTACAAAATGCATTTTATATGGCAATTATACTTATAAAAAGTGGAAACAGCACAGCAATGAAGTCACTGAAAACATGTCAAGATCACAAACTGTAATAAATAACATTTTTATTTTGGCATATAAGAAAACAAAATTCATAGTTGAAAAAAAATTTTGGAAGTCCTTTAATAATAAATAAGGAGAGGAAATATGTCTGAATTAATTTGCAGAATATCTGATGGTAGGTACCTTTGTCAAGTTAATGAGCTATTGTACTAGGGGACAGCCATATGAGATTGTTCAACAGAAAGAATTGAGGGCCATTAGCAAAATCTATTGACAGATATTAACATAAAAGCTTATATAAGTATTAGTTATCACTCTTTTAATAGGAGTTTTATCAAGCTATTAGTAGAAAAAAGTTTGCATTACTCCCTTCATCTTTTCTGAAATGTATACAAGCATGTGACATCTGGCATTATTCTACTCCAAGTTTAGCTTTTGTTCTTTCTGTTGATTATATTGTTGGTTAAAATCAAGCACCTTGATGAGTGATTAAATCAGGAGAAAAAAGTGAAACTTTCTAATATATTTCCAAGACCAAAGCAAATATTACTCTAAAGTTGTTAATTACCCAAATAAGACAAAGGTTGTTAAGCATAAATAAAAAACCAAATTTTCATCTTATTGAGTATAATGATATACTAAAAGGAGAAAAACTCCAACAGATATTCTGAGATTGAGAGAAAATATCTAAATAGATTTGTTAATTCAAGTATCTGATATATCCAACAATGTAAATATATATACTGAACTATGATTTGATATTTAGTACATCAATTACCACTATTAATACAAACAGTAACAATGAGTGGAGTTCATGGACGCTGTCCTCAAATTGTAATAGAATAGTGAAAGATGTGTAAGCATAAATTAATAATTAGGAACATAGATTATGCCTGCAGCATTTCTGCATCCTAAATTACTACCTATTTTTAACTAAAATATAAGTTGCTCAATCTAAATCTCAGTATACTTGTAATATCAGACTAATAGTAACTACCACCTAGAGATTTTTATAATAAATAAATAATTTTAAATAAAGCTTTTGTTTGAATTATTATGGATGTAAATAAAATAATGAAATCTGTTGTCTTAGCACATTGTGGTAAGGGCTTTCACGTTCCATCCGTCTTATTTTGAAACATTTTTACCTGTTTCAAAACATTAACTTGCCATACATATTGAGAAAACTTCAGTATTTAAATAGGTCAGAAAAAAATTCCAAATAAGTTATGTAAATGTGTAGATGAGTAATGAATTATGAAATAAAGTCTAAGATCTGTGAAATCATAGGTTTCTGTTTTGTCAGGAAAACTGAAGAGACATGGAAACTAATTAATTTCTACGCAATTCTTTTTCTCAGCCTTGTTCTTTGTATATTTTTAGCCTTTGTTTTCTAACTTTTGTTTTACAGTAGCTTTGAAAATAATCAGTAAGATTTTATGTGACATTTTCTTTTGTGCTCCTTTTAAAGACAAAACCAGGAGGTCACAATGAAAATTTTACAAAACACAAAGTAATTATCTGTTGTCATATGGAAAGAGACTGATTATCATTAACCTCAGGGATTCATCTGCTAGAGGAAAGAAAACTGATAATACTGTATTTTTCACATGGGGAAATAGAAAGCATGGTGGTGAATTCTAGAGTTGGAAAGACCTGCTTTAGAATCTGTAGGTCACGAGAGGCTAAATGTCTGAGTTTACAAGAGTTAGTTAATTTCTCTGTGCTTCAGTTTCTTTTCCCACAAAACAAACAGGTGAAATATTTTACTTACCTCATAGTGCCTTTTTAATGATTAAGTGAAAGAATGCCAGTGCTTAGAACATTGACTAAACTTTAAGTAAACTTAACCAATTGTGACATGTTAGCCAGATCCAGTTAATCACTTTGCCTCTTCTTCAGCTCTTAAATAAGCATCCTGGATTCTGTTTAGGCTGCTTAAGCCCAATTATAATTACCAGGAGATTGTATTCCACAGATAACTGTAGGACATTCAATTGGCTCAGGCAGCAAATAAAGGATATACTTTCCATAAATCAAATCTTTTCTTGTTTTTCAAATAGGGCAATTTTCTGAGATATCACTAAGGAAGGTGACACCTGTATTGTGAACAACCATGGGGAGGTGGTATCAGGAACATCATATCAATACTTATGACATCAAAAGAAAAGGTAATAAGGACAAAGGACCTTGGTGATTAGCACTTGAAGCAACCTCACTCAGTGCAAAGGAAGCAGCAAGATCAGTTGAGATTTCCTGTGATAAGCCAATGAATACATTAAAGAAATCTGTAAATAGAGAAATATATCAAACATGAAGCTAAGAAATAAGAGTTAAAGTACAGAAACCCTTCTTCACTCACAAGCACAGGATACATTATCTCATAGTAAAAGTGAAAACAAAATAACTTTTCTTCTTTTCCATTAATCTCTTTATGTCTTTCCTCAAAAGAAGAACTATAAACAGGAGACAAGGAAACGACATGAATTGCCTGAATATAAAGTGGTTCGAAAAGAAAACATAAGGAAGAAAATGTTTTGGAGTCTAATGAATGTTATTTATATATGATGTACCTTACATATCTGAGGCATTTAATAAAGGATAATAGCTATCAACAATATTATCAAAACCTGTACATAATCTCAGAATTCTCATATTGTCTCCTTTCTCTAATTTTCATTCATTTCATCATACTTGACTTTGGAGAGGAGAAATCATTATCTTCCGAGTCTCCTTTATAGTTAATACAGCATTACCACAAGAAATATATAGTATAAAGAAATCAGCTAATTCTTTTCAATACAGTATCTTCTTTCTTAATCTCATCATATTTCTTAGTTCTTTACATTTGCTTTTACTATTTGTGTATCTGTCTCATCTTTGCAATAAATTTTCATCTTTTCCCCTTTTTCTTGTACTTCTTCTCTTTTTCATTCTTTCTTCCTCTCTCTTTTTTCATTCTTTTTTCCTTCCTGTTTTTCCTTTTTCCTTTTTCTTTCCTCCTTTCCTCTTTCTTTCTTTTCTTTTCTTTCTTTCTTTTTTCTTTTCTTTCTTTCTTGGTTCTGTCATCTTTTAGTAATGGAAAAGCCTGAATATGATTAACAAGCCAAAATACTTACTAATTTAAAAACAATTATGAAAGAAAGATAAATGCACTGCTCCACTAAATCATATTAACAACTATCTTGATTTTTTTGTCATTGATTTAATCCCCACCATTGTTAGTAGTCATCTAATGCAATTCAGTCTACTTAAATAACTTCCCTTACTAAGTTTGTTAATAAAAGCCAACATAGTGGTGCCTGGGTGGCTAAGTTGCTTAAAAGCCTGACTCGACTTTGGCTCAGGTCATGATCTGGGTTCGAATCCACATCGGACTCTGCACTGACAGCATAGAGCCTGCTTGGGATTCTTTCTCTTTCCCTCTCTCTTTCTGCCTCTCCCATGCTTGTGCTCGCTCTCTCTCTCTCTCTCTCTCTCTCTGTCTCTCTCTCTCTCTAAGTAAATAAATAAGCTTAAAGAAAGAGAGAAAACCAACATAACTGGGTTAATAGAACTTCTTTCTTATCAGGGATTTAATTATGATTCTACCATTCTATTAACCT
This sequence comes from Cryptoprocta ferox, assembly GCA_028646485.1. NCBI lineage: Eukaryota > Metazoa > Chordata > Mammalia > Carnivora > Eupleridae > Cryptoprocta > Cryptoprocta ferox. Next base: position 54,193,578 of record CM053560.1, read on the forward strand.
CCTTGGCTAC
>CM053560.1:54193687-54239377 GCA_028646485.1 Cryptoprocta ferox
GTGTGTGTGTGTGTGTGTGTGTGGTTATTAGTATATAATAGATTTAAAGATTTGAGTAGCAGTACACATAACAGTGAAGAGTCAGATGGCCAAGGCTCAGATTACATCTGTGTGGCTTTGGCCAAATTAGATGACCACATCTGCAAAGATGAAAATAGAATGATCTCAGACATTTAAATAAAGAGTAAATGAAATAATATTTGTAAACATTGTGTACTTTCTTTAATGAAGTAAAGGCTTAACAACTGTTTGTCATTGCTATTCACCCTTGCAAGTTTCAATAGTTATATAGCACTCTAATTAAAATGATTGATTTTTGTTAGTGGTTCTCACAAATTCATCTGTCAATAACAATTATAATGATAATAGCTAACCTTTATGTAGCCAACAACAAGCACCACAAATCTAAATTTTAAATGAATAAGTAATGTAGTTTCTCTAAACACTGTTTTTTTGAGAGATATTATGTATAGAGGCAGCAGTAAATTTTGTTCTAGCGACATGCCGAAAAGTTCAAATTCTTTATTATTAAGGAAATAGTTGCAAGAAGTTAACATAATTATCCTAGGCCCTGAGGTTGGGATCAATTATATTTCAAGGCAAGTTTCTCTCTATCTTTGATCCCACTTTGGTTAGGGCATTTAAAAAATGTGTACAATTTTAGAGGACAAGTTTCTTGTCATCAGCATATTTCTGTTCAGGTGTTCTGTAATTCAAGTGGAATCCAAATTGAAGGATTATAACTTATACTGAAATATTGAATACTTCTACAGTTTCAAAGGGAGAACATGTTATCAGATGATATTTTATGTAGAATTCATGATAAATTAGCTTCCAATATAAATACTGACTTTGAAAGGCTGGCTGAGTACTTTACTCCAAAAAGATCAGTGGAATCCTGGAAGTGGACACTCCATAAAGTATGGAGTACTTGCAGGGGACCTGAGAGGCTCAGTCAGTTAAACATCTGAACCTTGGTTTCGGCTCAGGTCATGATCTCATGGTTCTTAAGATCGAGCCCCATGTAGGGCTGTGCACTGACAGCATGTAGCCTTCTTAGGATTCTCTCCCTCGCTCCCTCTGCCCTGTTCCTACTCACATTCTCTCTCTCTCTCTCTCCCTCTCAAAATAAATAAATAAATTTTAAAAATTAAAAGAAAAGCATGGAATACTTGTTATATGACATCTCATGTAATTCAGTGACACTAAAACTAAATTTTATAAAAGGCAATCTTAGATATGTTTGTTGTTCAAAATCAATTAAAAGGTCAGAGGCTGAGACCTGATAAGCATATGTCATAAAATTAAATATACATAAGATGCACTGTTTTACATTCAACATAACATGGAACATTTATGTGAGGATAAATTCACAATCATATATTTACCCTTTATTGGCTAGAAAGAAGATGTAAGCCGATGGTGGCTATTATTCAAACAGAACCTTCATGTTCTTACTTCAAAATGGACACTGAGATTGTAATTAATAGTACCATCCATACTTCAGAGGCACATGACTCACACATCTGATGTTGCTAGAATCTTTATGGAAATGGACTATGACTTGGTCAAATATTGGCTTATATTAATCAGGTATACCTAAGAAATTCATAAAAAGGAAATGATTCACACAACTAGAATCAAATCAAGAAATTCATGAAGTTGGAACTACCTAAATATAAAACAATATTAATAGGCTTCCAAAGTTATTGTTTGAGGAACTGATAAATTATTAATGAAGCCAATGTTATTCGATTTGGATGCAGTTATTGAACAATTTCATTTACGAACACACAATGTTCTTTTGCTAAAAGGGAAAAAGCTCTTGAACATTAAAAATGTAGGTTCATCTCAGTATTATATAACTAAAAAAATGATACAAAACTAAAACCAAGAGACAGTTCTGCCAAAAAATTATGGTCTGACTTTCCTCTCTCATGTCCTTGGACCCCAATTTTCACAATATATAATTAACAGGTTATGTTTAGTCACACCTTAAGTTCCCTTCCTCCTCTAGTATTTTGCATTGCTAAGTAAATATACATGTAAAAATTGATATACATGTTATTATAAATCACAAGTCTAATGATAACGTTATAGCTAACAGAATTTACTAGGATGTCCATTGTAAAATATGACAAACACTCTTTGACCAAACTTTAGTCAGGCCCCTTAAGCTATTTTCTAAACTAGGCTTCCAGCTTTGAACTTCTAATGTTAAGGGAAAAAAGCACCTGCAAAATATTCCACAAATTGGTTTACTGATATCAATTTAAACACAGCTTTTTTTTTTTTTTTTTTTTGGATAAAATTACCAGGTTAGTTGGACACTTTCCTAATGATCTTGGATTCTGATTTTTAAGATTTGTAAATCATACTGTGTTATCCATATACACATAGCCACAATATTCCTTTTTGCTACACACATTTAACTACCATCATGTTTGTTATCTTGTCAGAATAATTTGTCCTACACAAAGAGAGGTGGCTTTAAATATAGCTCAATTTCAAAGATCATTGTTATATGAATGCTACCAGGATTTGGTATTTTCTCCCTGTGTGCCTAGAGGTTCTATGTTGAACTGATACTTCCTACAGCTGTATATTTTGCAGCATTTCTTCAAGAAAGAAGAACAAAATCTCCAGATTCTAGTATTGTCTTAAATTTCTACAAGTGCAAAATCTGTGCCAAGATTTTAATAAAGATTTAGTTTATTTGGAGATGCAAGAGTAGAGGAAAAACCAACTTCAAAGAATCCGAAGGCAAATTCAGATTACTACTCTGGGTAACCGGTATTCAATTCTGCTAGGAACTCCTGATACTCATCCAAATACTTGCCATTATTCTCTACCTAAAGGATGACAAGTGGAAGCATTTCATCTGTCTTTTCAGTCCACAACCCCCGCCCCCAAACTTGAAGGTTTCCCCTGCAGTATTAAATCTTCATACTTCTAAGTTGCATCTATGTGCAACCTGAGTAACTGTGAGCAAGAAATTCACCAGCAGAAAGTACCAAGGGAAAAAAGCAAGAATAATTTAAGTGATATGTTGTCAACTCAAACTCAGTCAAATTTCATATGGAAAGACTCACTGTAGCCTCAGCTGAAATCAGAAGTGAGCTCAAGAGATGAATGAGATCAATGGATGTATCAGATTCAAATAAGAAGTGCAGGAGCAGTAAGCATGGGAACAGCAGACCTGAAGAAAGATGTAAATGGGAAAGTTAGAATCTGGACGAAAAACATAATGTCAAATGTAACCAGCCAAAATTTGTAAAAATATTTTGACATCGTTCTACATTTGTCCATTTTATGTAAATTTTCAAGTTGGCTGTGGTAAAGCTGTTTAATATATCTTCATATTACCTTTTGTGTCTGAAGACTCTATGGTGATTTCATTATTTTAATAACTAATATCATCTGCATTAAAATATCTAGTCATATTTATGCCTTTTGGCTTTATATTGGTCAGCCTCTGTAGAACAAATATTGACTTTGCTGATCTACTCAATTACATATTGGCTTTTATTTCCTTATATCTACTTTTTGTACATATTTTTATTTTTCTATCTTCTGAAAATGAATGCTTAGCTCATTAATTTTCATAATTTCCTTTATAATAAATATATCTATCATTACACATTGCCTTTAGAGAGAAACTTAGCCGTATCCCCTAAGATTTGTGATATAATAATTACTATCTTTAAGTTAGGTATATCTTAATGTCCATTGTGATATCTTCTTTGCACTAACAGTTATATATAAGTAAATTGATTAATTTTAATATATGACATTTGTTAATTATCTTTGTGTTATTCATGTACATCTTAATTTTGGTAAGCCAAATGGTAGTCAGTTGACATAAATTTTATGATTACAACCTTTTAAAATATGCTGAAGTTTGCTTTTTGGTCCTGTATGCGTTCTACAGCTTGGGAAACTAAGTCAATTTAGTCAGTTTCTGAATCACTTTCAATTTTTCCATTTATTTAACACTTTTCAGAATTTCCTATCATTTTCTAAATATTTTCATCAAATCTACCACCACATTTTTGTACTTGCCTTTTTCTTCTTGTAAATATTATTTTTGTGGATTATATGTTATTACATTATTATGTATCTTCACATTTAGAAATTTTTCGCCATCTTGAGTAACTAAACATTTTATCCTTATGATTTAATATATTACTAGTAATGGCTTTGGCTTTAGGATTACCTAGCCTTGTATTAGTATCACTGTACCAGCTTTTATTTGGTTACAGTTGGCATGATGTCTTTGTCCGACTTTTTCTTTCAAACTTGCTGAATACTTTTGGTTAATATGAACAACATAGAGGCTTTCCTACCCCTTCCATTTATATCTGATATTACCATATTTTTCTATTACATATTAGCTTTACTAAATTTATATTCAAAGAGATTTCTAATATATTTTTCTTTAAACCCATCATCTTACAATAACTTCTATTTTCTCTACTCTGTTTTTTCTTCCTATTTTTATTTTAATTGAATTTTATAAAATAGTTTGTCTTCTTTGTCATTGTTTGCTTAGCTTTTAAATATTAGCTTACTATATTTATGTTTAGTGATTAACATAGAGATTTTGACACATAACCTTGATTTACCATAATCCCAGATTACATTATATTTCTGTTTACTTCTTGGACAATATAAGGGCCTTAGGATATGTTACTCTTGACTCATTCTATAACTGTCATAGACATTTGACAAATATGTATTACCAAACTATCACAAACTGAGTAGCCTAAATATCAGTAATTTATCATTTCATAGTCTGAGATCAAGGTGTTGGAAAGGTTTGCTCCTTCTGAGAGGCTGTGAGGGAGGATATGTTCCATGTCTCTCTCCTAGCTTCTGGTGATTTGCTGGCCATGTTTCCTGTTTCTTGGCTTCTGCTATATCACTTCAATCTTTGCCTTAACCTTCACCTGGCATTCCATTCATAAGGACACCATTCATTTTGGATTAGGGGCCCACCCTAAATCAGGATAACCTCATCTTAACTAATTTGCATCTGTAACTAATTCTAAATACTGTTACATTTTGATGTATTAGGGTTTAGGACTTCAATGTATGGATTTGGGGGGAACACAATTCAACTAGATGTGTGTCTGTATGTATATGAAAATAAGGGTTATATCATTATAAGTATTACTTTATCGTTCTATAAAATTTTATGTTACACATTTAAATTGATGTCAAGATTAACTTACATACTTAAAAGTATCCTAGCTTTAAAGATTTTTTTAAATGTTTATTTATTTTTGAGAGAGAGAGAGACTGAGCACAAGTGGTGGAGGAGCAGAGAGAGAGGGAGACACAGAATCCAAAGCAGGCTCCAGGCTCTGAGTTGTCAGCACAGACCCCAACACGGGGCTGGAACTCGCGAACCAGGAGATCATGACCTGAGCCGAAGTCGGATGCTTAACCAACTCAGCCTCCCAGGCGCCCCAAATCGTCCTAGCTTTTAAACACTTCCTTTATCTCTGATCCTCCAGCTTCTATTATCCTTCTTCTGCCTGGCAAATACACACTAGAATTTTTGTTGTTGTTGCTATTGTACTGGTAACAATTCCCTATTATTTTTTATGTCTGAAAATGATTAATTTCATTCTTAATATATTTACTTAATATTGATAGTTTTTAAATTAGTTATTTGAATTCTATTGTTTCAATTGAGAAACAAATTTATTGGTCTAATAGTTACCCTTTAAATGTAAACTTTCTTTTTCCTATAGTTGTTGATATGTTCACTTTGTCTTATTTTTTCCTACAATATTCTATAATGTTGATTATGTATTGTTCCATCTTTCATTTTAGAGAGTGTTTAATCTGTTGCTTGATATATTTTATCAGATTTAGAAATTTCTTATTCATCATCATTTCCAATATTACTTGTGCCCCATTTTTCCCTTACTTCTTCCTCTAGGGTTCCAATAAAATATATGTGAGGATTTCTCCTATCTTTTTTACTCCTGTTCACACCTCTGTATTTCCTATTGTGTCATTTTTCTGTGTTTCACATTGGCTATTTTACTCAGCCTTTTACTAATGGTCTCCTCATTTCTCTCTGCTATATTGTTACATACCTTAACTTGTTAATATTACTTATTGACTTTTTCAGTTCCATAATTTTTAATTTTTAAATTATTGTTATAGTTTGCATTTCTCTACTGAAATTCTTAGACTTTCATCTCATTGAATAGAGTAAGCAAAATTATTATTTTTATCATACTTTTTATTTAAATAATTGTAGATTTACATAAAACTGCAAGGAGTACTCTTGCAGCCCACATACTCTTTACCTACTATTGTAGTGGAAATATCTTGCAGAACTACAGTATAATATCAGAAACAGGACTTTGCCATTGATATAGTGAAGAAATAAAACAAACTTTTACAACTAGAATTGCCTTTTTATGACTACTCCCATTTCCTGCCACATCTGTACCATTGTCCGTATACCCTGGGAACCAATAATTTTTCTCCATCTGTATGATTTTATCATTGTGATTATGTTACATAAAAGGAATTGTAAGGCATGTAACACCTGGGGATTAAGTCTTTTTCACTCGACATGATACTCTGGAGATTCATCCATGGTATTGCTGAATAGAATTCTGTGATATGTATATACCACAGTTTATTTAACCATTCACCCATGAATGACATTTGCAGGGTGTTTGGGGGTCTCAGTTGGTTAAGCATCTGACTCTTGATTTCAGTTCAGGTCATGATCTCATGGTTTATGGGTTCAAGCCCTGCTTTGAGCTCTGCACTGACAGCGTGGAGCCTACTTGGGCTTCTTTCTCCATCTCTCTCTCTCTCTCTCTCTGCCTACCCCCCCCCCCAATAAATAAATAAACTTAAAAATAAATAAATGGCATTTGGATTATTTCCTGGTTTGGGCTATTACAAATAAAGCTGCAATGAACAACATCCATTTCCAGGTTTTAATATAAACATAAATTTTTATTTCTCTAGGACGAATACCCAGGAGTGCAACTGCTAGTTCATATGGTAATTGCTTGTATAGGTTTTTAAGAAATTGCCAATATGTTTTACAGAGTGACTGTATTATTCTATATTCCCTCCAGCAATGTATGAGTAATCCAGCTTCTCCTTACCAGCCTTTGGCATTGTCACTACCTTTGATTATAGAAATTCTAGTACATATATATTTATAATTCATTATGATTTAATTTGCATTTCCCTAATGGCTTAAGATATTGAAAAGGTTTTGATATGCTTACTTTGTATCTATCGTGGTCAGTGAAATGCCTGCTCATGTCTTCTATCTTTTTTCTCATAGGAGTGAAAGTTCTTTATGTGGTTTAGGTATGTTAACTTTAAAATTAGCAAAGAGCAATTTTATTTATGTGAAAAAATGAGTTTATCCAAGAATAGTAGAGGAATTGCAATTATGGACAAACAAGTGATGATGAACCATCGGCAAGTCCAAAGAGACAAAAAGAAGGTCAGCTTTTATTAGGTTTTGAAAGAAATTGGGGAGGGTTGTTTTGAATCAAAGTTTATTGGAGAAGAACAAGAGTTTGAGGTAGTGCTGGTTTTTCATTGGTTGCAAATGGTGGTTGAGGCATTGCTGCTGGGGCAGAGAGGGAACTTCCTTCCATTCCTTAAAGGCAGAAAATAAAATTCTTATCTGAAAAGTACCTTGCCTTGTTGACATAATTATCCTTTTTCTTCCTGCTGGTTAAGTAGGCTGCAAGGAATGGTAGGTGTGTGAGAACTTCCTGTAGGGATTCCTAACTCCATATTAATTGAGGCTTCCTTTATTTTCACAGGTACTACTTTGTCAGATACATGGCTTACAAATGTATTTTTCCTAGTCTTTATCTTGTCTTTTTATCCTCTTAAGTGAATGTCTCATAGAGTAAAAGTTTTTAATTTTAAGTCTGATTTATATATATATATATATATATTTTTTTTTTTCCCTATGGATCATGTTTTGGAGTTGAATCTAAGTATGTTTATCTTACCCTCCTTAGATCCTGAACATTTTGCTCCTATTCTTCCCCTAACAGTTTAATAGAAATATTTTTAAAAAAAAAATTTTTTTACATTCTTATTTATTTTTGAGAGACAGAGAGGGACAGATCATGAGCAGGGGAGGGGTAGAGAGAGAGAGGGACACACAGAATCAGAAGCAGGCTCCAGGCTCTGAGCTACCAGCACAGACCCCGACACAGGTCTTGAACCCAAAAACTGTGAGATCATGACCTGAGCCGAAGTCAGCCACTCAACTGACTGAGCCACCCAGGGGCCCCTAATAGAAATATTTTTATGTATAGTATATTATTTATAGTATTGTGTGTTGGAGGCCCCTGGGTGGTTCAGTCAGTTAAGCATCTGACTCTTGATTTGTACTGAGGTCACGATCCCAGGATGGTGGGATCAAGCCCTGTGTCTGGCTCTGTGCTGAGCATGAAGCCTGCTTAAGAATGTCTCTCTCACTCTGCCCCTCTCCTTCGCTTGTGCTCTCTCAAATAAAAAGGAAAATAAAATAAAATATAGTATTCTATTTTGTACAGCATTGTGTTATGTGCTAACTTTTGTATAAAGTGTGACATTTAGGTTTTTGAGAGGGGACAGGGCCTATGGGAGTGTTACTGCTCTAACATAACTTACTACTGTCCATCCTTCCACCATTGCATTGATTTTGCTCCTTTTTAAGTTCAGTTGGAGATTTGTGCAGGTTAATTTCTGGATTCTCTTATCTGTTCCATTGATCAATGTGTTTATTTTGCCAATGGCAACTTATAGCTGTGGTTACGGAGTAAAACTTAATTCCAGTTACAGTGATCCATCCACCTTCTTTCTATTTTCATAAATTATTTTAGCTATAGTATTTCCTTTGCTTTTCCACATGAATTTTCGAATAATCATTCCTATCTCTATAATGAGTCTATCAGGGATTTTGATAGAATTCTGTTTATCAATTTAGATAGAATTAAATTTATACTTTGTTGAGTCTTCCAACCCATGAACACTGAAGGTTTCATTTATTTCTTTATTTATTTTTTAGTTTATTTATTTTGAGAGGGAGAGAGTGCATGCATGCTGGGTAAAGGGAGGGGCAGAAAGAGAGGGAGGGGTGGAAAGAGAGAATCCCAACCAGGATCCCTGCTGTTAGACAGCTCAGAGTCCCATGCGGGGCTCAAACTCAGAACCATGAAATTGATTCACGAACCATGAAATTGACCTGGGCAGAAATAGAGATTCAAATTCATAACTGACTGAGCCATCCAGGTGCTTCACATGTTTTATTTAGACAGGGTATGATTTAGTTAATTTGTTTTTATTTCTTTAATTGGGATTTTGCAATTGTAAGCATATACGTTTTGTGATATTTACATCTAAGTATTTCATTTTTAAAGCAATTGTAAATGATTTTGTAACATTAAAATTTCGATGATCACAAGTTCACTACTCATATGTAGAAATATGATAGATTTTTTTGTGTTTATTTTGCATCCTGTGGCGATGTTACACGTACTTGGTTATAGATGTGATTATTTTTTGTTCTTTCTTTCTTAGATTCCTTGGAATTTTCTCCATAGAAATTCATGTTACCCATAAATGAGAAACTTTTTTTTCTTTCTAATCGGCTTCTCTTTTATTTCATTAGTTCATTTATTCATTTTTTTAATTTTTTTAACTTTTTAAAATTTATTTTTGAGAGACAGAGACAGAGCATGAATGGGGGAGGAGCAGAGAGAGAGGGAGACACAGAATCCAAAGCAGGCCCCAGGCTCTGAGCTGGCAGCACAAAGCCCGATGTGGGGCTCAAACCCACAAACCGTGAGATCATGACCTGAGCCTAAGTCGGGTGCTTAACAGCCTGAGCCACCCAGGCGTCCCCCCTTGCTTTTTTAAATTTTTTTTCATTCATTCATTTTTGCCTTAGTACGTTGGCTAGAACTTGCAGTCCTATGCTGAAAAAGAGTATTGAGGTAAAAAATTCTTGTCTTGTGCCCAAAATCAAGGGAGAAAACACATTTTTAAGTATCCCTTGATGTTGGGTTTTAGTATGTGCTCTTTATCAAAATCTGATTTCCCCCTGTCCAAGTTAACTGGGAGTTCTTATCACGAACGGGTGCTGAATTTTGTCAATTGATTTTTCTTAAGAAAATTACATGATTATATAATTTTTCTTCATTAGCCTGTTAATATGATAGATTACACTGATTGATTTCTGAATAATTAAACAGCCTTGTATCCCTATAATAAACTTCATTTAGTCATGGTTTATAATTTTTTTTATATATTGCTTTTATTTGCTAGTATTTTGTAAATAATTTTTGCATCTATATTCATGAAGAACATTGGTCTGTAGTTTCCTTTTTGTGTAAACTCTTACTTTAGTATCACAGTAATGATGGCTCGAAAAAATGGGTTGAAAAGTTTCTCTCTTTTTCTACCTTCTGGAAGACATTGTCTAGATTTAGTATTTATTCTTTGTAAGTTTGATATTATTCTTAAAGAGAATGGGCCTGGAACTTTCTTTTTAAGAATTACATAAATGATTGAATTCAATTTCTTTAATGGTTCTATGGCCATTAAAATTGTTATTTCATCTTAGGTGAGTTGTGGCAGAATATGATTTTCAAGGTATTGGTCCATTTTATCAAAAGCTGAATTTTATGTGTATAAAGTTGTTCCTAGGAGTCCCTTATTATCTTTTGATGTCTACAGATTTTTAGTGATATCCCCTGTTTCATTCTTGATACTGGCAATTTGTGTCTTTTCTTATCTTCGTCAATCTTTGAGGTTTGTCAATTTTATTGATCTTTTCAAGAAAACCAGCTTTTTGTTTCATTGATTCTCTTTGTTGCTTTTTGCTAGTCTGTTTCATTGATTTCTGTACTTTATTATTACCATCTTACTGCTTGCTTTGGGTTTATTTTGCTCTATAATTATCTTATATATTCCTTTTTGCATATATTTAGTACTAGATTGGTATTCCAGTACTCATTTCAACAACAGAAAACTTAAGAAGAGAAGAAAATTTGATTGCATTTTCCCACATTTTTGCTATTTCCTCTTCTTTCTTTTTTTCTTCTTCTTTCTTTCTTTCTTTTCTTTTCTTTCTTTTCTTCCTTTTTCTTCTTTCTTTCTAATAATTCATTGTCAAGTGTAGTCTTGGCTGCAGGATTAGATTCCCATGATTCATCACTTACATACAACACCCAGTACTCATCCCAACAAGTGCCCTCCTCAAATGCCCATCACCCATTTTCCCCAACCCCCTCTCGCTCATTCTGATCAACCCTCGTTTGTTCTCTGTATTTAAGAGTCTCTTAAATATAGTTTGCCTCCCTTTCTCTTTGTAACTTATTTTTCCTTCCCTTCTCCTATGGTCTTCTGTTAAGTTTCTCAAATTCCACATATTAATGGAAACATATGATATCTATCTTTCTCTGACTTATTTCACTTACCATAATACCCTCCAGTTCCACTCACATTGTTGCAAATGGCAAAATTTCACTCTTTTTCATTGCTGAGTAGTATTCCATTGTGTGTGTATATATATCACATTTCTTTATCCAATCATCAGTTGATGGGCATTTGGGCTCTTTCCATAATTTGACTATTGATGATAGCATTGCTATAAACATTGAGGTACATGTGCCCCTATGTATCAGCACTCCTGTATCCTTTGGATAAATACCTAGTAGAGCAATTGCTGGGTCATAGAGTAGCTCTGTTTTTAATTGTTTTGGGGAAACTCCATACTGTTTTCCAGAGTGGCTGCACCAGTTTGCTTTCCCACCAGCAGTGCAAAGGACATCCTCTTTCTCTTCATCTTCACCAACATCTGTTTGTTTCCTTTGTTGTTAATTTTAGCCATCTGACCAGTGTGAGGAGGTATCTCATTGTTTTGATTTGTATTTCCCTGATGATGAGCAGTGTTGAACATCTTTTATGTGTCTGTTTGCCATCTGGATGTCTTCTTTAGAAAAATGTCTATTCATGTCTTCTGCCCATTTCTTCATTGGATTATTTGCTTTTTGGGTATTACATTTGGTAAGTTCTTTATTGATTTTTGATACTAACCCTTTATGTACTATGTCATTTGCAAATATCTTCTCAATTCTGTCAGTTGCCTTTTAGTATTATTTATTATTTCCTTTGATGTGCAGAAGTTTTTATCTAGATGAGGTCCCAATAGTTCATTTTTGGTTTTATTTCCCTTGCCTTTGGAGACATGTCAAGTAAGAAGTTCCCACGGCCGAGGTCAAAGAGTTGTTGCCTGTTTTCTCCTCTAGGATTTTGATGGTTTCCTGTCTCACATTTAGGTCTTTCATGCATTTTGAATTTATTTTTGTGTATGGTATAAAAAAGTGGTCCAGTTTCATTCTTCTGCATGTTGCTGTCCAGTTCTCCCAGCACCATTTGCTAAAGAGACTGTCTTTTTTTTTCCAATGGATAACTCTTTCCTGCTTTTGTTGAAGATTAGTTGGCCATATATTTGTGGGTCAATTTCTGTGTTCTCTCTTCTATTCCATTGGTCTATGGGTCTGATTTTGTGCCAATACCATACTGTCTTGATGATTACAGCTAAAGTCTGGGATTGTGATGCCTCCAGCTTTGGTTTTCTTTTTCAACATTACTTAGACTATTTGGGGTCTTTGGTGGTTCTATACAAATTTTAGGATTGTTTGTTCTAGCTCTGTGAAAAATGCTGGTACTAATTTAATTGGGATTGCATTGAATGTGTAGATTGCTTTGGGTAGTATTGACATTTTAACAATATTCTTTTAATCCATGAGCATGGAATGTTTTTCCATTTATTTGTGTCCTCTTCAATTTCTTTCATAAGTTTTCTATAGTTTTCAGCATACAGATCTTTAACCTCTTTGCTTTGGTTTATTCCTAGGTATTTTATGGTTCTTGGTGCAATTGTAAATGGGATCGATTTTTTTATATCTCTTTCTGTTGCTTCATTATTGGTGTATAGAAATGAAACTGATTTCTGTACATTGATTTTATATCCTGCGACTTTGCTGAATTCATGTATCAGTTCTAGCAGTTTTTTTTTGGGTGGAGGCTGTAGGGTTGTCTATGTACAGTATCATGTCATCTCCAAAATGAAAGTTTGACTTCTTCTTTGACAATTTGGATGCATTTTATTTAATTTTGTTTTCTGATTGCTGATGCTAGGACTTCCAACACTATGTTAAACAACAGTAGTGAGAGGGGACATCCTTGTCATATTCCTGATCTCAAGGGAAAAGCTCTCAGTTTTTCCCCATTGAGGGTGATATTAGCTGTGGGCCTTTCATATATGGCTTTTATGATGTTTAGGTTATGTTTCTTCTATACAGACTTTCTTGAGGATTTTTATTAAGAAAGGATGCTGTATTTTGTCAAATGCTTTTTCTGCATCTATTGACAGAATCATTTGGTTCTTATTCTTTCTTCTATTAATGTGATGTTTCATGTTGATTGATTCGCGAATATTGAACCAGCCCTGCAGTCCAGGAATGAAACCCATTTTATCATGGTGAATAATTCTTTAAATATACTGTTAAATTCTATTTGCTAGTATCTTGTTGAGGATTTTTGCATCCATGTTCATCAGGGATATTGGCCTATAATTCTCCTTTTTAGTGGGGTCTCTGACTGGTTTGGGAATCAAGCTAAAGCTGGCTTCATAGAATAAGTCCAGAAGCTTTCTTTCCATTTCTATTTTTTGGAACAGCCTGAGAAGAATAGGTATTAACTTTGCTTTAATGCCTGATAGAATTCTTCTGGGAAGCCGTTTGGCCCAGGACTCTTATTTGTTGGGAGATTTTTGATAACTGATTCATTTCTTTGTTGGTTTTGTGTCTGTTCAAATTTTCTATTTCTTCCCTTTTGAGTTTTGGTAGTGTGTAGGAGTCTATGAATTTGTCCATTTCTTCCAGATTGTCCAGCTTGTTGGCATATAATTTTTCATAGTATTCTCTAACAACTGTTTGTATTTCTGTGGTGTTGGTTGTGATCTCTCCTCTTTCATTCCTGATTTTATCTATTTGGGTTCTCTCTCTTTTCTTTTTGAGAAGTCTGGCTAGGGGGTATCAGTTTGTTTATTCTTTCAAAAAACCAGCTTAGATTCATTGATATGTTTTTTTTATTCTATATATTTTTTTATTTCTGCTCTAATCTTTATTATTTCTCTTCTGCTGGTTTTGGGCTTTCTTCACTGCTGTCTTTCTAGTTCCTTCAGGTGTGAGATTAGGTTCTGTATTTGGGTCCTTTCTTGCTTTTTAAGATAGGCCTGTATTTTTCTTTTAGGACTACCTTTGTTGTATCCCAAAGGGGTTGTACTGCCATGTTTTCATTTTCATTTGCTTCCATATATTATTTAACTTACTCTTTAATTTCCTGGTTGACCCATCTATTATTTAGTAGGATGTTCATTAATCTCCAAGTATTTGGGGGCTTTTCAAAATTTTCTTGTGGTTGATTTTAAGTTTCATAGCATTGTGATCTGAAAATATGCATGGTATGATCTCAATCCTTTTATGTTTTTTGAGGGCTGTTTTGTGACCCAGAATATGCTCTATCTGGAGAATATTCCATGTGCACTTGAAAAGAGTGTATTCTGCTATGTTTGGATGGAAAGTTCTGAATATATCTGTTAAGTCCATCTGGTACAATGTGTCACTCAGAGTCGTTGATTCCTCATTGATTTGCTGTCTAGATGATTTGCTCTTTGCTGTAAGTCGAGTAGTAAAGTCCCCTGCAATCATAGTATTATTATCTATACTATACATTTATTTATGTTTGTATAATTGTTTTATATATCTGGGTGTTCCAAATCGGGGGCATAAACATTTACAACTGTTAGCTCTTCTTGATGGATAGATCCCGTAATTATGATATAATGCCCTTATTCATCTCTTGTTACAGTCTTTGTTTTAAAATCTAGTTTGTCTGATATAAGTATGGCTATTCCAGCTTTCCTTTGACATTAGGGGCATGATAGATGGCTCTCTATCTCCTCACTCTCAGGCTGCAGGTGTCCTCAGGTCTAAAATGAATTTTGTAGGCAGAATATAGATGGATTTTTTTTTTTATTCATTCTGATACCCTATGTCTTTGGATTGGGGGCATTTAGGTCATTTACATTCAGAGTGATTATTGAATTTTATGGATTTAGTGTCATTGTGTTATCTCTAAGTTTCGTGCTTGTGGTGATGTCTCCGGTCCATTATAGTCTTTGCTGCTTTCCACTCACAGAGTCCGTCTTAGGATCTCCTGCAGGGCTGGTTTAGAGGTCATGAACTCCTTTAGTTTTTGTTTGTCTAGGAAAGCTTTTATCTCTCCTTCTATTCTGAAAGACGGCTTGCTGGATAAAGGATTCTTGGCTGCATATTTTTCCTATTCAGCACATTGACGATTTCCTGCCACTCCCTTCTGGCCTGCCAAGTTTCAGTGGGCAGCCTGACGTGTCTACCCTAGTAGGTTAAGGCCTGTCTGTCCCTAGCTGCTGTCTCTTTACTTTGTATTTTGCCAGTTTCACTATGATATGTGTGGTGTTGATCTGTTTTGTTGATTTTGAGGGGAGTTCTCTGTGCCTCCTGGAATTGGATGTCTGTTTCCCTCCCCAGATTAGGAAAGTTCTCAGCTAAAATTTGTTTAAATAAACCTTCTGCCCTTTTCTCTCTCTCCTCTTCTTCTGGAACTCCTATAATACGGTTTTATTTCATTTCATTGAATCACTTAGGTCTCTAATTCTCCCTTCATGGTCTAGTAATTTCTTTTCCCTCTTTTTTCAGCTTCATCATTGTCCATAATTTTATATTCTATTTCACCTATACTCTCTTTTGCTTCTTCCATCCTTGCTGTCACTGCATCTAGTTTATTTTTCATCTTATTTACAACATTTCTTAATTCATTGTGACTATTTCTTAGGTCCTTGATCTCTGCAGCAAAAGATTCTATGGTTTTTTCAAGCCCAACTATTAGTCTTATGACTATTATTCTAAATTCTTATTCAGGTATATTGCTTATATCTGTTTTGAGCAATTGTCTGGCTGTCATTTTTTCCTGGAATTTCTTTTGAGAAGAACTCCTCTGTTTCATTATTTTACTAGGTTTCTGTTTTTTATGTGTTTTAATGGCTTGTTATGTGCCCTGTACCTGCAGGTACTAGTATATTAAAAAGGGGTCATACACTATCAGGGCCTGGAACTTCAGGAAGTGTTTTGGAGTGTGTTGCTCTGTTGCATCTTTGGCTGTTCTATCCCACTGCCTGTAGTGGTGAATCGTTTGGGCTTTTCACCAGGTGTGCTTTGATTTGTTTGTTGAAGTAGGGGGGAAGCCTTATCCCATATGAAGAGAGAAATGAAATGGGTGAAAAAAAAAAAAAAAGACCAGGCATAGAAACTATAAGGCTTAATCCAGAGACAGAGACAGAGAGAGGAAAATAAAGGAGATGCAGAAAAGGTGTAAAAAGAATAGAGTAAAAATGCCTGATTAAACAAACAACATCAGAACAGAGAAAAAAAGAAAATGTGTGTGTGTGTGTGTGTGTGTGTGTGTGTATGAATTGACCAAAAATCAAATCAGAAACTAATGAACCTGATTCCAAAGGAAAGAAAAAAGCAATAACAACAACAACAACAACAACAACAACAACAAAAACAACAACAATAAAGGGAGAATAGAAAGAAAAGAAGGGAAAAGAGAAGAAACAAAAAGAAAAGAGAAAAACAAATAAAAATATTTAAAAAGCAGACTAACGTACTAAACCACAGAACAGTTGTCTGTTGGTGCCTGGGACCAGTGGCTGTGCTGGCCTGGTGGAGAAGCCATCTGGTTAGGTCAGTGTCAGTCTCACATCAGGGTCCCCTCCCTTCCATGCCTAGGCTGCCCATTTTATCTCTCCCAATTTGCAAACTCATACTTCCATCCTCCCAAGCTGTCTCTTTCCACAGCCTGTATTCCTGGGTATTCCAAATGTTTTGACCTCAATACAGCTGTGTGTGAGGGAAGAGGGAATTTCCGGTCCCCCTACTTCTCCACCATCTTGACACCTCTCCATATATTTGCCATTTAAATGATCTTTCTTCTTTCCTGATATCCTGATCTTTTTTTATTGTGAATATTTTGTTTAAAGATCTTCCTTCAGCCATTCATTTAGGATAGGTGTGCTGGCAACAAATTCTCTCAGTTTTCCATTATTTGATAATGTTTTTTTTCCTCCCCTTCACTCCTAACTATTGATTTCAGTAGATATAGAATTCTGGGGTGGATTTTTTTTTTCATTCAGTAATTAAAAATATTTCACTTTCTCTGGCATTTGTGGTTTCTGATGAGACATGCACCATCATTTGATTTGGTGTTTTTCACATATAGGTAAGTACTCCCTGCTTGCTCCAATATTTTTTTTGTTTTTAATTTCCAGTTCTTTAACTGTTATGTGTCTTAGTATGGATTTCTTTGGGTTTATTCAGTTTAGTTATTCTTGGCTCCTTGAATCTGTCAGTTTATGTTTGAAAAGTTATAAGCTATTATAACTTACAGTGTTTTATCCATCCCTCCCTCTTTTAGCTTGTCTTCTAGGGCTCCAGTGGTGTTAATTTGAAACATTTGTGATAGTATCTAAGGTTATGGTCATTTTTAAATCTATTATTTTTTTAAAACTCAGTTTTGGTAATTTATATGGTTCTGTCATCCAGTTCACTTATTCCTTGCTTTCTTCCATTCATTCTACTATGGACCCTAATCACAGAAGTTGTTTTAAATACATTCTTTATTTTAGAATATTTTTACAGTAAAAAATGATGCAATGATAGACCAGAGAATTCCTATATACCCCACACCCAGTTTTCCCCATGATGAAAATCTTTCATTAGCATGACAAATTTGTCACAATTAATCAACTTTAGTTGATTATGCACTCTTATTAACTATATTATATTATAATTATATTATTAACTATAGTCCATAATTTATTCAGGTTGCCTCTACTTTCTGTGCCTATGGTTTCTATTGAGAAATCTGCAGTCATTCAAATTATTGCTTCCTACAGATAATGTTTTATTTTTTTCTCTGTTTTCATGATTTTCTATTTATCATTAATTTTCAGTAGTGTCCGTATAAGGGCTTCGTCATGGAGTCCTTTGTATTTACCCTATTTGGCATTCACTAAGTTTCTTCAATTTGTAAGTTTATATGTTGCACCAAATTTGGGAAGTTTCTAGTCATGATTTTTTTCAAATACTTTTTCAGCACTTTCTTTTTTGTGCCATCCTGATATTCCAAAGATACAAATAATATACATTTTATTATTGGATGACATAACACTAAGGCCATGGTCATTAAAATTTTTTCATTCTGTTGTTCAGATTGGATAATTTATCATGACCTATCATTACTTCCACTGATTATTTCCTATGTTGTCTTTCTTCTGCTAATTAGTCTCTGTAGTGAGTTTTATTTTTAGTTTTTTTAAAGTAATGTGTATTTTGTATTTCTCTGCTAAATTGTTTCCTATGGTTTCAAGTATGTTTTAAATTGTTTCCTGAAGCTTTGCTTAATAGCTTCTTTAAAGTCTGTCAAATAACTCCAATATATGTGTCATCTTATCACTAGTGTTAGTCTTGATTTTCTTTTTCCATATAAGTTGAGATTCTCCTTGTTCTTTAACTTCCACAAGCGTGGAGTTTTAAAAGAAGGCTAGAAATTCATAAACACTCCTCAGCACTTTCCTCTCCATAACCTCTCTTGTACTTCCTGGTTTCTTTGGGCTCACCTCTGGAACTCTACACAGAAAACTGGGGCTTTATGTACCCTGCCTTGGTGTGCATTCCACAAATTGCTCCTGCATTCAGAGCCTAGTAAAACAAGGTTAAGAGGAAGAAAAAAATTAATGGAATTTTACTCATTCTTTTGGAAACAATTAAAGGAAGATGAAGATTCCTCTCTCAGAATTTTGGCTCCTTCAGGTTTCCATTGCTGCCAGCTGTGGCTGCCATGATGTGGTTGTTTAAATATTAGATTGTAAGGGAACAGAGGGGAGGAAAAAAGAGAGAGAGAAACATGATATACCCTCTTGTAGTGTCAGGGGTTCCATTTCACACTCCTTGAGCCAGAGCTAGAGGCTTTCTCTTGGAGCTCCTTCCTAGCTTCAATGGATTCTTCTGGTGCATGGGTTCAAGTCAGGAGGAATTAGAGTAAGAAAAAAATGTTAAATTCACTGCAACTTTAATGATATCTTGAATCCTGGTCTTCACCTCTATTCTGCCTGCTCTATTTACTTGTGAGAGTTCTCAGTATTCATTAGTACATACTGGTAGCATGTATATACATCTTAGCCAGAACTTGAACTCAAACATTTTTAGTATAGTTTTATTTTGTACTAAAACCAGAAAGGGAAATACATGGGTAAAATAACACTGGCCAATTTCCTTTCTTCAAAAGTGACATACAAAATCTTAAATAAGATAGCTTCTATAGTCCATTATTTTGTAACATCTCAAGAAGCAACTCAAAGCAATGATGCGTGTGCTCTGATATTACATATTGAAACATATGTAATAAATGAATAGTAAAAAATGAAGAGTAAAAAATATGGAAATGATACCAATGTTAGGAATTTGGTTAACTCTGGGGAATGAGTAAGAGGAAAAGAACAGTGTATGGAGTTTTGCCTATGTCTGATTTTGTTTCTAAAATGAGAAACAAAATCAGCTAATAGTATTATAATGTATGTTTAATTATAATAATGAATGAATAGGTATATGTAACATTATTTTCTGCTATTTTCTCTGTTGAAAATGTGTCACAATTAAACATTAAAATATTAAAAATCTTATGGAAAAATAATTATTTTAATTAGTACTACAGTTATGAGCAGAATCATTTTGGAAACAATATTCTTATACTGTTAACTCTAGAAATAATTCTGCAGGTAGATATAGCAATACGAACAAGAGTTTAAAAGTAACTGTTTGCTAATTGTTCTGATCATATTTGTCATATTATGTAATGGTAGAGTTTAGCATAAAAGACATCCTCTGTAACACAAAAATGACAACATTGTATATCTTCAAATACAACCGATAAAGCATTTGGAGCACATATATTTGAGCTGAACTTAGTGGACTGGTGCACTAGATAAGAGAAACATGATGAATTACTACATTTCCAACCTAAGTGTATGTGTGCTTATTAAAGGCAGATATACAATTACAATTAGCATTTCAACACGTTTGAGGACTTCTAAATGGATTACTTAGAGATTATTCTTCTTACAAGACTCAGAATAAGTCAAGGCTTTTTGGAAATTGAAGGGATGACCTTAATTTTGAAAAGCAGTATTGCCATTCAAAATTTCAATAAAATACATATAAAAGGAAAAAATAAAAAATATATTCCAGTATATTTATTTACCAATTATTTTCATTTTTACAATTGAACATACTCTAAACTTACACATCCAAAACTGAAAAAGATATTTAATCATTCCCATTATCATGACATCTTCAATCTTATTTTACTGAGGCATGCAGCAACTTCTTAAGGCCTGACTTATCTGGCAGGCACTGAAGCATCTAAAGACTTTTCAATTGTTCCTTTTAAAATTTTTTTTAATGTTTATTTATTTTTGAGAGAGAGAGATGGAGGGAGAGAACACAAACATGAATGGGAGGGAGGGGCAGAGAGAGGGGGAGACAGAATCTGAAGTAGGCTCCAGGCTCTGAGTTGTCAATACAGAGCCCAATGCGGGGCTCAAACTCATGAACCACGAGTTCATGACCTGAGCCGAAGTCAGATGCTTAACCAACTGAGCCACCCAGGTACCTCTCAATTATATCTTTTAAAGAAGGAGAAAAGTAAGAAAAGAAACCTATACCATTTGGTCCTTTATCTTAACTATGTTATTTATTGTAATTTTGCTATTATTATTCCCATAATTCATAGCATTTATCTAACGGAATCATTGGGCATAATTAATACACAATAAAAATGTGGAAAAAGTCAATAAGAAATTATAAACACTCAAAAATTGTTAGTATTCTTCTTACTTTTAAACTAATTTCTATAAATTGGTAATCATATAATTTTTTTATTTTAAAATAATTGAGGCTATTTCAAGGCGCATTCGATGACATACCATCTTCTTTTTCCAAAAGGGTCATTTGGAAAATGAGTTTATGCTCTAGATTTATTTTTTTCCATTTTTAGCTCTCAATAATCTAGCTGAGATTAGAGGTTATTTAATATACTGAAAACCATGTAATTGAGAGAATAATATTTCTTGCCTTTAAGAGAACATAGCTACTAGAAAAATTACAAAGCTTTGATATGGTCTTACAAACCAACCTTTGAAATTCACTATGGACAGGGATTATGTGTTTGATTTCCCTTTAGAGGTTAAGCAAATTTGCATCACCTGAACAGATGGTCTGGGGCAGAAAAATCATTTTAAAAAAAGAGCTGTATACTTTTTAAGAGACAGATCATATGATAAACATTCAGATAAAATATTTAATTTAATGCCCATCATCATAAGTGATATACTTTCACCAATTTATAGATGGTAACTGGACGATACTGGTAAAATGTTTCTAAGGTGACAGAAATGGTAGCCAAAAGCTACCTTAAACCAACAATTTTGCAGTCGATTGATAATAATGGTGAATATTTGTACTAAGATAGATCTCTAATGTTGGTATATATTGGAAGATTTGCGTATTTCATTTCACAATACTTACAATATTAACTGGAATCTTTCTGACTATGGGTAGGAATAACTATCAAAATGTATTTATCTGGAAACCAACTAGAAACTGCCAGTGATACAATATAAATCAATAAAGAAAAACATAATTCCATATTTTCCACATTTCTTTTCAAAGAAAAGTCCAAGTAATTCCTAAGAAAGAGATGACATTATGTCATACCCAATTGATATTCCCTATCTCTTTAAAATAAAACAAAAAAATAAACATAAAAATATTCTAATTTAAATATGGTTTAGGATAGGGCAATTTGAATGAAAAGGTATTAAGGTAAAAGATAAAGTAACAAGGAAGAGAAGTAAAAAATCAGTGTAAATTATGCTGTAGTGTGATAAGGAATTTTATAATTTTAAAAGTAAATTATTTATTAAGCATAATAAAATATTAGTATATTTGCATGAAGCCATGTCCCAGATTATGTAAAGTGCTAAATATAAACCAGCAATCATAAATATTTGTGAATAAATTAAACAGCTGAACAACTGAAACATTGGAACTTACTTATCAAAGGTGAACTTAAGTGTGTGAAATGATATAAGCTCAAATGATGTTAAGGGCGAAAAGATGGGTTTTTGATATTTTTTACTGAGGGCTAACATGTTTATTTTATCTAGACTATTGTGTGTAGGTCACAGAAGAATTGAATATGAAAGTTTGGATTCTCCAAAGATGGCCACTACTACACTTCTAGAATTTTACCATGCCTGCATCAACAGGGGTTGATTATATCTACTTAAAACTAGGTGGTTTTCTGACTACTTCAACAGTAGAGTGCAGCAGAAATGAGGTCATGTGACTTCTGAAGCAATGTCAAAAATGATACCACTTTCCTGTGATAGTCACTCTTGTAACCAACCACCCTACTGTGAGGAAACCCAAGTAGTCTGTGGAGAGAACTTAGTTAACAGCCTAAGTGCCATACTGAGCATTCTGGACGTAGCAGGCAGCACCTGGAGGCCATGGCCATGTTTTATGTGGAAAGCAGATTTTGTAGCACTCACGTGAGGCACTTCAGCTGATGTTTTGTGAAATGGAGATGAGCAATTTCCACTAGGCTTATGTTAAATTAGTAAATAAGTTTTAAGAACTAACTTACTAAGTCATTCTTTTTAAACAAAATATATTCACGGCTTGTTTAATGAAATTTCCTAAGTGGCCTTGCTAATATTTCTTAAAACATTTTTTTAAAACATTTATTCATTTTTGAGAGACAGGGTGCAATCAGGGGTGGGGCAGAGAGAGGGAGACACAGAATCTGTAGCAGGCTCCAGGCTCCACACTGTCAACACAGAGCCTGACGCAGGGCTCAAACTCACCAACTGTGAGATTATGACCTGAGCTGAAGTTGGATGCTTAATTGACTGAGCCACCCCGGTGCCCTTATATTTCTTTACTAAATAAGTAGTTGTCTCTTATTTTTCAGTGTAAGAATTTTCCATTTGGGTTTCTTAAGATTAGGCCATGTGTGATAAATGTTTCCTGTTTTGTTCCACCTATCATCCCTCCCCCCACTAACGTTTTGGTAAGCTCCAATGAGATGGTTGAGCTCCTTTGATTTCTTAATTTATTAAAATTTATCTTACATAAAAGTGAAAACTATTGATTTCAGGGAATAGATTAACATATGATTGGGTGCAGGAAGGATCCATTTCTTTTGGGTCATCCTCATTTCTATTCTATTTTTTCCAGATACCCCGAAGCCTTGGCCACTGGTTTGGCTGAAAGTCCTGCCATAGTTTAGTTTTATGTTTCCTTGCACTGTAGTATTTAATCTGTTGAAAAGTAGAAACAAATATTGGAAACTAATTTCACTCAAATGCTCTACCTATCTTTGTTTATCTGTCTCTTTCTCTGTTCAATCAACATCCTTAGCAAACCCAGAGGTAATTTTAAGACTTGTCTAGATAAAGCGAGTCTGAAGAGAAGGTGATGTTTTAACTTCATCTAGTACTATCAATTTAATGTTAAAGAGAAATAATGTGACAGATATCTTGCAAAGTACTTTATATACTTATACCATTTAATGTAAAACACATGCATCAATCCCAAATGTCAGAATAATATTACTAGTAACTAGAAGTATGTACAAAATCATTGAATTCAAGTAACCTTTCTACCCAACTTTCCAAGATATTCCTGCATGGGCTGCTTCTGGGGCTACATGTTAGAATATCAAAATGTTATAACAGGAGTCTAAAGGACTATGTGGCTCAATTGAACAAACTTAATAAGTTCATACAGCATTTTAATCATCATAAAGCGTCTGAAAGAAACCCTTGATAATCTGAGTCTAACCAGATTCCACCAAGGATCACTCATGTCTATTCATGCTTTTCTTGATAGGATTTAAAATGGTAACTTGAGCTGTCAATGAACCAGAAATTATACTATGATTCAACAACTAAGAATATGTGATTATAGTAATAGTAAGCTTTAGAAAATCTGGAATTGAATTTAGCACTCAGGTCAAGAATATAAATGATTTTCATGTATTCTCTCATATGGGTCTATTTGGCTCACATTAGATTAGCTCTACCTTAATAGATAAAAATTAAATTAAGTCTGAAATGTATTCATTTATGCAACCAATAGTTTTTAAGCATTTAATATATTTCAGGTACTCAGAGAATGTGAAATCAAATTAATTTAAAAACGTGTAAATAAGTACATGGAAACAAATGATCTCTGTTTTCACTAAGTTACATTCTAGTGAAGGGTGAGAATACTTGCAAAATATAAAGTAAAACCTGTAGAGTGTATGTTCGATGGTGGGAAATGTCACGTTTTGTTTCTATATACTCCTGTTTCTATTCTTTTCTCTTCTTCTTGCACTACTTGATTTTTCTTAAGAATCATTTTGAAATTTATAGTTTCCTTTGCAGTTATTTTTTTTGGTGATCACCCTAGTGGTTGTTCAGCACTAGTAAGTATGTAAAAGTTAGATATTTTACAACACTATACCTCTTTTTACCCCTCTCATCTTTTAACGTTTAGTCACCATACTGGGCTCATCACATTTTTACTCTTTAGATATAAAGAGTAGTAGTGTTTTAAGTACCCTGGAAGTCACTTCAGCAAGAGTGGGAGAGGCAAAAACGTGGTGAGGTACAAGAGCAATGGCCTCCTGCCTCTTTGTACCACTGAAATCAAAAGCAACAATCAATGATCAGAGCACAGATCCCCAATATTTGTTGGACAGCAAATGCCTACCCTGGCTTCCACAAACTGCATGCAAGATGCTTCCCCAAATACATGTTCATGACTACTTTCCATAGGACTGGGGGTATGTGATAGGGAAACGATACGGTGCTAAGAGCTGAAATTGACAAAAATTCACTGCAATTAATTCTCCAACTCTTCTGTTAAGTTGCAAGCTTTCAATAGACTCCAAAGTTCCAAAAGAGTTACATCAGATTAATTCTGGCAGTGGTGAGATTCCTGGTGCTTCCTACTCTGCCATCTTTTGGAATCCTCTCAATGTTTTGGTTTTGCATGGCAGCTTTCAATACTTTTCCTTTACTTTTCCCTTTCAGCAGTTTGGATGTGATGTGATTAAACATATTTTCTTTTGTGTTTATCACACATATTATGAAAATGTAAATATTGTATTTCACCAAATTTGTAAATTTTTCAGCCATTATTTTCCAAATACATTTTCTGCTTCATCGTTTTTTCTTCTCTTCTTCCATGAATTAAAATATATGTGTATTAGTCCTTTTAATTTTTTCCTAACTTCCCAGAGTCTTTGTTTACTTTGTTCAAAAATATTTGCTCTGTCTTCTTCAGGGGGTTATTTTGTATTAGTTTGACTTAACTGAAGGTTCACAGATTTGTTTTCTATTATCTTCATTTCC
This sequence comes from Cryptoprocta ferox, assembly GCA_028646485.1. Lineage (NCBI taxonomy): Eukaryota > Metazoa > Chordata > Mammalia > Carnivora > Eupleridae > Cryptoprocta > Cryptoprocta ferox. The sequence goes on from CM053560.1 coordinate 54,219,324, forward strand.
CCCGCCAGTTATTTTTTTTTAATTTAAATACTAAAATTTTCAGTTTTAAAATTTGCATTTGGTTTTCTTTTGTATTTTGAATTCCTCTCCTGAAATTTCTTATCTCTTTATCCTTCGTGTGTATCTTTTTCCTTTATCTCAGTAAGTCTAATTATGGTAGCTTCTTTAATCTTTGATAGTTTCAACATCAAGTCGTTGTGTACCTGGCCTCTGTTGATATTATTTTCCCTTCAGAATAGGTTGTATTTCCCTAATTCTTTTTGTATGCCTGTTGATTTTAGATTATAACAGACATTGTAAATATTGTCATGAAGATGCAGCATTCTGATATACACCTATCAAAAGTGTTCACATTTTTATTTAAGCAAGGCATTGATGTGGTTAAGTTCAAACTGCAAAATCTATTTTACCTTGATGGTAATGGTAGAAGGGCAATTAATTAACCCTTTCCACTCTTCGCTTGGAATTTTCTTTGCACACAACTGGCTTGGAGTCAGCCAGAGAATTGGATAAAACTAATATACAGAGTTCAGGACTACTATAATTCAGTCCCCCCCCCCTCCCAGTACCCACTCTCATTCTTCATAGGCCATAGTTGTCCAAAATTTTGCTCTCACATTTTTCAGGCCAGAAAGATGATGGACTTTCTCTCTTGAATCTTTACTCACTATATGTCACACTTTTAGGCCTTCCTGCAACATCAAACCACCCCATGACAGCCTTTTGTTACAACACTTAACTATTCTCCAAAATCTGTCTACTTTATTTTGGTCTCCAAATCCTTCCTACAGTGTTTGTTTATGTGTCCTGGGTTTACATTTGTTATTTATGGGAAAATTATTCTGTTAACATCTTACAAAGCCATACTAGAAACAGAAACAATAGTTAATGTTTAACAGGCTTTTTTTTGGTTAGGAGGAAGTAAAATGGGAAAGCCCTGTATTAATTGTGGACATTTTCATGTTACTTTGGTGCTATTGAACCACTAACTGTAGTTTGAAAATTATTAGTTCACATGGAGAAAAAACATCTATCAACAAGATATAATTCCACAACTTGTTCTTTTGAATTCCTTAATGAGAAAATTATCTAGTGCTTTTAAGAGAAAGTGGCTTTAGATATTGCTCACTGTAATTCTTTATTCACACATACACAAAGACCCATTTTTAGGCTTTGAGTTAATTCTGGAAAATAAATCAACCTGTGTACATAGTCTTGGTGTCACTATATGAAAAAGATTCAAAAAACTGATTTCTCTTTGCTGACTTTGAAAATCATAGCCATTTCAATGATTACTAATGATACTAATTTTTAAAAGTACTGTATTATAAAATCATTCCTTAATTTCTTCCCAAGAGTGAGGAAACTATGTATTCTAGGATCTAAGACAAATTATTTCACATGTCCACAAAACCCAGTGAACAATATTACAACAGTGTCTACAACTGTGAATTCTTAGTCTTGCTTCCCTAGCAGTGATTGCATCGTTTACTAAGGAGTCTGTTACAAAATATACCTGCTGTGTATTGTGCAAGATGAAAATGTACAGGGTGAGTGAAATTTATTGACCTGTTTAATGTATTTTTAATATTCTGTTACTAATTCCAGTGCCCTAACTAGAAAATATTTTTTGTAACTAATTTCCAAGAACCACAGCTTGGGGATGGAGTTGGTGGAGAGAAAAAGCTGACTAGCAGAAGTCTAATGAAAGAAAATGATCAAATTACACCTCGAGCCACTGGAGAGTTTCCAGAATTGAGCTGCCAATATGATTCGGAGAAATTCTGCCATCTTCATGGCACAAAATTCTGTTTGTTAACACTTAACCATGTATTGAGGCCTTCATCCTCTAGAAGGGATGGTTGTGAAACAGAGAAAATTACAGAGATTTTTATTTAGTAAAAAAGGATAGCAGTGAACCATGAGCTTTCGTAAGGCATACTTTTAAAACTACATGCATGTTAATTTTCATAGTATTGTGGTTGTTTTCATTATGAATCAAAGAGTGGAGCATATCAGTAAGGAAATTACCACTCTCTTGTTTTAAATGTGCAAACAGCCCTGATTTTTGACATAACTATCATAATTCTACTATGGTAGAAGCTAACATCTTCATATCAAACAGATACCTTTGTTGAATAGATGTAAATGATTCCAAAATATCCATAACATGAATTGATTTTTTTAGGTAATAAACTGAAGTCATATGAAACAAAAGACACACAGAGTATTAAGTGGGCATTGTCTTATAATGCATGCCTGACTCATCTAAATCTAAAGAACATTGTAATTTTCAAATTTTGATTCAATCGATATTCAATATTTTTTAAAAGATTGATGCTCAACAAGCAAATATTTCATGCTTGACTGAAAATCATTCACATTTTCTAAAATATCTAATTTATTATTCATTTACTCATAATTTTCTATCAAAGATCCCATAGTTAAAATAGTAATTTATTTTACCATATCTCCATCTAAAAATGATTTTCCATTTCTGAAAGGGAATCCAACTCATTTTATAGCTGGTCAAATAAACAAGCTCAGATCCTGCTAAAAATACTTTCAAACATTTGTTGATTCTGAATCTAAAATAGTAATATCAGCAATTCTTTCCTGACTTTTGGGAGAAAATTTCTTATCAATCTCATTGTGTTGGCTGAAAAAAATGTTTTACTACTGTCCACATGTTTATCTCCAAAAGAGTTTACACAACAATTCTTTGTTGGACTCTGTCACAATAGTTTGCTATAGTCATTTCATGAAATATGTGACATACCATAAATAAAGTATTTATTTTACTTCAATGTTCTGGTCTTCACACTGGCTTCTGCATTTCTGCTGAGTTCAACATCGGTAGTATGCTTTCATTATGAATTTACAAATGTGTTTATGCTTACATGTTTAACCAGAAAAATAATTTAATTATATTATCATGAAAATAATAATTATCGCAATTTAAATACCATTCATGATTTCATAGGTAAAACTGTAACTCATGTTGTCTGAATAAAATATTCAAATCACGACATAACAGTTTTACAGACAATTTATCAGAGCATAGGAAATGTCATTCACAGACACTTCTCCAAAGAAGACATCCAGATGGCCAACAGACACATGAAACGATGTTCAACATCACTCATCATCAGGGAAATACAAATCAAAACCACACTGAGATACCACCTCACACCCATCAGAATGGCTAAAATCAACAAGTCAGGCAACAACAGATGCCGGTGAGGATATGGAGAAAAAGGATCTCTTTTGCACTGCTGGTGGGAATGCAAACTGGTACAGCCACTCTGGAAAACAGTATGGAGATTCCTCAAAAAATTAAAACTATAACTACTCTTCAACCCAGCAATTGCTCTACTAAGTATTTATCCAAGGGATACAGGTGTGCTGTTTCAAAGGGACACATGCACCCCAATGTTTATAGCAGCACTATCAACAATAACCAAAGTATAGAAAGAGCCCAAATGTCCATTGATGGACAAATGGACAAAGAAGATGTGGTATATATATATATATATACAATGGAGTATTACTCAGCAATCAAAAATAATGAATTATTACCATTTGCAACTACATGGATGGGACTAGAGGGTATCATGTTAAGCAAAATTAGTCAGAGAAAGACAAATATCATATGACTTCACTCATGTGAGGACTTTAAGATACAAAACAGATGAACATAAGGGAAGGGAAGCAAAAATAATATAAAAACAGGGAGGGGGACAAAACATAAGAGACTTTTAAATATGGAGAACAAACAGACGGTTACTGGAGGGTTATGGGAGGGGGGGTGGGCAAATCAGTAAAGGGAATTAAAGACTCTACTCCTGAAAATACTGTTGCACTATATGCTAACTTGGATGTAAATTTTTAAAAAATTAATTAAAAAAAGGAAATGTCATTCACACTAAATCAATCCATTGACACAAAATATGTAGGAGGCCTGTTTCCATGTATTATTGGAAACAAGGTATGCATGTGACAGGCACACAACAATACAGCAGTAATAACTTCTGTAGTGCAATAGTTATGGTGAAATACGATCCTACCAGAACAATATTGAGTTTAATTAAAAAAATTTGTTTTCGACTGCTTCACTTTTTAAATTTAAACTTACATTTATTAAAATAAAATTTAAAAATCAGTTGTTTAGTTGGGGCGCCTTGGTGGGTCAGTCGGTTAAGCATCCAACTTCAGCTCAGGTGATGCATAATCTCACGGTTCATGAGTTAGAGCCCCGTGTTGGGCTCTTGCTGACAGCTCAGAGCCTGGAGCCTGCTTCAGATTCTGTGTCTCCATCTCTCTCTGCCCCAGTCCCACTCCTTCTCTGTCTCTCAAAAATAAAGTAAATGTTAAAATAAAAATGAGTTACTTAGCTGCACCAGCCACATATTAAGTGTTTGATATTGACATATGGCTACTAGGAGAAGTGTCTTAGACAGTGCAGCTCTAGATCTTTAGATAGCCCTACTGCTGGGAGACATTTCTGAAGTAAGGCGAATTTGCAAGGCCTCCCACTGTCAGATGGCAACCCATCATCTACCATTCTACCATTTCGGTTTGTCTATCACTCTGCCATTTCTGCTTGAGCACCGACCCCCACAACACATTGCCAACTGGCGTGGAGTGACTTGCCTTCTTATGCTAAAAATATGCTAAATTGTACCTTGTGAAGGAGATTATAGAAATTTCTTCTTTTGTGTTTATGGGAGCAAATATTGCATTTCCAGAGAAACCTGTTTTTCTTCCTCCTAAAGAAAACAGGCCATTAAACCCTGCTCACAAAGGACTAACCTTTGCTTTTACTATGCTAAAAACATTGTCTTGTATTTGAATACTGAGGGCACCTTCCTTCCCCATATGATAAGCATCTAAATAACCTACAATCAATCACTATTGATAACGATTATGCATGAGTCTTCCACCAATCTATGTTCTGGGAAATTTTTACATACCAATGAATTTGTCATCAGAAATCATTGTCTAAGGAATTGCCACTCCTGTTTTGTATCCCATACATTTTTTCAATAAAAAAGGCTGACTCTCAGGTCAGAGCAGAGATTCCTGCCAGCAGTGCAGAGATGCCTGACTGGAGAGCAGAGATGCCTGCCTGCTGATCGGAAAGAAACTCATGGCTCTCTCATTCTCTTCCCCTTTCGTCGATTCCCACCTCTTCGCGCCAACACCGTCCATCCTTCAGGGGAACTTTGGACCTGCTGGAGCTGGACTCTGGCACCGTACAAGTATTATGAGTTGTTTCTTACTGAACTTGGGACAACGTGTTTTCTCTCAAGGCATATGAGTTACCTTGTTTTTATTGGGGCAAATACATATAGCTTTCATCATTAAAAGGTGCATGGTAAAATTCACCATTTTAATCATTTTAAAATTGACCATTCAGTGGCATTGAGCATATTCTCATTTTTTAATGTTAGAATTTAACCAAAATCTTTCATGATAGAGTATTATGAGAATAAAGTATTTTACATCTCTTCTGTTTCCCTTATTTACTTACTTATTTATTTATTTTAATTTTTTTAAGTGTTTACTTATTTTTGAGAGAGAGACAGAGCACTAGTAGGGGAGGGACAGAGAGAGAGAGAGAGAGAGAGAGAGAGAGAGAGAGAGAGAGAGATACAATCTGTAGCAGGCTCCAGGCTCCGAGCTGTTAGCACTGAGCCCAACATGGGGCTTGAACCCACAAACCACGAGATATGACTTGAGCCCAAGGCAAATGCTTAACTGACTGAGCCATCCAGGTGCCACTGTTTCCCTTTTTTAAATGCTGAATATTCAGTAACCATTTGCACACCTAACTTTTAACCTAAAAGCTAATAAAAATGTATCAGCCAAAATTAATCCCACAAAAAAATCTCTTCAAACATACTCTGGTCTATTGGTCAGAAAAATATTTTCCTTTTACTTCAGGGGTAAAATACAATGTAAATATAACTTTTTAATATTTAGATTGCTTGATATTTAAGGGTTCGTTTGGGTTTTTTTCGATAAGTGTTAATGAATGACATTCTCACAACCTGTTGGTGGTTCTGTTCTTGAACTGGTATCACTGGGAGTTATCTGTGTGTTTCCTATGGATGGGAAATGTGTTCATGCTTTACCAAAAAAAATAAATTACCTCGTTTTTATTTGTTTGTATTTTCTCATTTATGGTGGCAGCTAGAATTTTATTTAGAAGCCTACAGTAAAATAGCTTAGAACTATCTTAACAAATAATCATTAAGAATTTCTAAAATTATATTTTATAGCTTTGGGAACGCAGTCTTTTTTGCTTTGACCTGACACAGGACTGAGACTATTTTAAAGTTCATACAGCACTATTTGTTTTATTTATAATCCATTGTCTTGGTAAAATAGATTTCCTACCAATTGGAGTGAAGTCTGAAGATATAGTAAACCATAAAAGATTTTCCAGAATAGAAGTGTCAACTGTACTGATCAACAAGATATATAAGCAAGCCTACAGGGGATGATTAAATTAAACTGTATTGAAATCCACTTGGGTAGAGAGACTATAGTTACGTACTATCTCCTCAGTTCTTGTCAGCTGTGGGAAAGCCAAATCTTGAGAGCATTTTCCAGAAATTGCATTTTAGAAACAAAGATGTTTCACTTATTGGACAATAAAACATCCCATAGACTAGTGGATGATTGATGGAATATATAATCAACAAATGCTACTGAGAAGCAAAGGAGACTGATCTGTTTCAAAGGGTTTGTTTCCATCTATTTTCTTCTGTAAAAAAGAGTAACAATGGGATTGATTATTCAGCCATATTGCCACAAACTAATCAACTTAAAACCATACCTAATCATCATTCCAATGTGTATTCATTATTTATTATTATTCTGTAAATCAGAGGTTTGGGTTCACTGAGGTGGGTTCTATGCTCAGAATCTCACAAAGCCACATTCAAGGTTGCAGCCCAGGCTAACATCCCATCCAGGGAGGAATCTGACTCCAAACTCATTTAATTTATTGAGAGAATCAAGTTCCTTGCAGCTAGGTCTTATTGTCAGCAAAGGGCTGTTCTCTACTCCTGCAGGCCCATCACATTTATTCCTGTGCTCCCCTTCAACTTCAAATTAGTAAGAGTGTCTTTCTCCCACTTTGAATTTCTGTGGTTTCTTCTGTTACCAACAAAGAACACTTTGATTTTAAAAGTACTCATGTGATTAGATATAACTTACCCAGAGAATGTCCCTCATCTTAAGGTCAGCCGTGATATATAACATAATATAATCATGGAAGCGATATCATACAATTTCTGGCGATTATTGTGAGATATTTTGTGGGGGCCATTTTAGCAATCTGCCTACTACCATAGTCAATTTATAGATATTGTTCAATACAATCTAATTAACTGGAAGGTTGAAATGCAAGATGGCCTTATATTTTAGTCCACTTTAGCAAAATAAAAGTCAACTATGAATATTTCCATAAGAGAGGAACTTAAGCACAGACATACAGCCAACACAAACTTAGCATTCTGTTGAACTTAATGGAATTACATTCTGTATTTCAGATGCAGATTTGGTTTCTTTTGATTGTATATGTGAACAGTACTGGCTATGTAATTTGTTAGACCCATTGAAAAATGAAATAAGGTGCTTCATGTTCAAAAAGTAGAACATAGTATAATTAAACGTACTAAAGCATAAAGCTTTTTCCCTTCTCCTGCGTTCCCCTCTTCAACTTTCCATGGTGGTTTTTATTTGCTATTTGATGTTCTAAGTTTAAAAAATTAATTTTTAATTTTAACATAAATTTTACTCATATTTCACAATGCCAATTTTTAATACAAATATGAGTATTTATATCATACACTAAATCAGAAAATAACATTAAAATAAATTCTTATTCTACAGCTCACACATGCCATTGTATTTTTCTTACCAGAATAACAGAAATAATGCACAAAATTAATTGGACTGTCTTTATTTTACTTCTTGATATATATGCATATCTATATCTATATCTGTATATACAGATATAGATATAGATATGCTACTAATACTCTCTGCCTTTGACTACTTAATGATTAAGGAAAAACTAAAAGGAAAAAGAATTATGGGTTCTCTTATCTTTACCTTTTATTTTACAATATTTTACCCTAAATGGTTGTCTAATATAGAGAAGTAACGTAAGAGAGCATATGATTGACTTCCTTTGTTATTTGTGTTCTGAGAAGCCCAGTCTTCTTTCTGAGTCTGAAGCAAACTGTGGTTAAAATAGAAATCAGGGACTGTCAGTGGTGACAACAGACATCCTTGCCTTATTTCTGATATTAGGATTAAAGGATTCAGACTTTATCATTTAGTACACTGTAGTTGTGCATTTTTTGTTTGTGTTTTAAAAGTTGAAGAAATCTCCTTGAAAGCCACATCTGTGAAAACTCACACAAGAATAAATAGATCTAAATAGGCCTATATCTATTAAAGATATTGAATCAATAGTTCATAATCTTCCAAAACTGTTAGCACCAGGCCCATATGAGTTTCATGAAATTGTACCAATTCTCTACAATCTCTTTCAAAGGGTGGACACAGAGGAAATACTTTCAAACTCATTCTATGAAGCCAGCATTACTCTATATCAATCCAGACAAAGCCACTACAAGAAAACTACAGACCTATATAAATATCTCATGAACATGTATGTAAAAATCCTCAATAAACTAGTAGCAAATCTGTTAGAAGGACAGTAAAGTATCCACCAGACTGAGAAGCCACTTTGAGACCAAAAAAAAAATGAAGAAAGCCACTCAGTACCATTTATACAGAGTTTTATTCAGGGTAACTTACTGATGGAGGGATTGTACGGACAAACAATGCCAGCTCTATGAAACTATTTTCCACCCCTACTCTCTGCTAAGTCCAAACCTTAATCCCCAGCTTTTATACAGTGAGGAGCCTGGGGGTGAGGTCGCAGGGTAATTATCTAAAGTGACATCATTTGTACACTAGAGGGTCTCTACTAGTTATCTAAAGTGGAGCCTCATGTGTGCCACTTTATGGAGGATCAGAACAAGCTTACTCACATTCCAGTTAGAGCACTTATTAACCTCTGTGGGGCCTGTAACACAAAGCCTTGAGGGAGATCATTGTGCAGACATGAACAAGATGGAGAGCCAAAGATGGAGTCAGTGTTGTCAGCACTCCTACACAAATCTAATCGAAAAAAAGCATGACAAAAATTATACACCAGGACCAAGTGGGATTTCTCCCAGGTACGCAGGCTGGTTCCACATTCAAAATCAATTAATGTAATCAATCTCATCAACACACTAAAAAAGAAATCACATGATTATATCAATAGATGCAGAAAAAAACATCTGACAGAATCCTAACAGCCATTCATGATAAAAATTCTCAGTAAAGGGGAATAGAGGAGATTTTCCTCAACTTGATAAAGATTATCTACAAAAACCTATAGCTAACATCATACTTAATGGTGAGAAATTTGAGGCTTTCCAGCTAAGATCAGGTACAGGCAGGAATGTCATATCTCCCACTCCTTTTCAACATTGTACTGGAAGTCCTTGCTAATGCAACAAAGCAAGAAAAGGAAATAAAATGTATACAGAATGGGAAGGAAGATATAAAACTGTCTTTTTTTTTTTTTTTTGCAGATGACATGATCATATATGCAGAAAACCTGAAAGAAAAGACAGAAAAAAAAAACCTCGTGGAACTAGTAAATCATTACAATAAAGTTGCAGAACAAAAGGTTAATACGCAAAAGTAAATTGTTTTTCTATCCACCACCACCAAGTAGAATTTGAAATTAAAAACACAATACCATTTACATTAGCACCCCAAAATGAAATACTTATGTATAAATCTAATAAAATATGTACAATATCTACATTAGGAAAACTACAAAACTGATGAACAAAATCAAAGAACTAAATAAATAGGCATTCCATGTTCATGGATAGAACTCAATATTGTTAAATGTCAGTACTTCCCAACTTAACCTCTAAATTCAATGAAATCCCAAACAAAATTTCAGCAAGTTACTCTATGGATATTAACAAACTAATTCTAATATTTATACTGAGGGGCAAAAGACAGAATAGCCAACACATGAAAAAGTACAACAAAGTTAGGACTGACAGTGCCCAATATCCAGACTTACTGATCTATAGTAATAAAAACAGTGTATTGGCAAAATACTGGATAAATAGATCAGTGCAATAGAATAGAGCCAGAAATAGATCCCCATAAATATAGTCAACTAATCTTTGGCAAAGGAGCAAAGGTAATACAATAGAGCAAAGTCAGTCTTTTCAACAAATGGTTCTGAAAAAACTCAACATCCACTATTTTTCTCCTTTTACATCTTTCTTACTTTGATGGATTTACATTTCAATCCTTTATATTCTTGTTTTGAGTCATTGTTTGATGAGCATTTCCTCTTACAAAATCTGCAGTATACACTCTAAATCCTTGCATATTCAGAAATATCTTCCACAATAATAATGAAAAGATGTATTAACTGGGTGTAGGACTGCTGTGTTCCACTCATAAAATTTCTCTTAATGAGTCTAGATAACATTCTAATGTCTTTTAGCTTCAAGTGTTTCAGAATATCTGATGGTGATATTATAATATCTTCTTTGTTCTTATTAACCTCTTCCTTCAATTTTGGGAACATGATGGTTTTTGGCATTGATTTTTCCAAGAACTCCATGAAGCTTTCAAATTTTTTCAGGTAAAAATATTTTTTCTATTAACTAATCACTTTTCTCACATATTACATTTTCATTCTTAAACTCATTTGCATGTTAGGTCTCCTGTATTTTTCAAATAAGCTTCTAAGATTTTCCCTCATATATTCCTTCTCTATTTTTTCTCTTATTTCAGCAAAAATCTCCCGTTTGATATTCTAGTCTACTACTTTATTTATTTATTTACTGTTTTATTTATTTATTTTTAAAAATTTTTATGTTTATTATTGAGACAGAAACAGAGCATGAGTGAGGGATAGGCAGAGAGAGAGGGAGACACAGAATCCAAAGCAGGCTCCAGGCTCTGAGCTAGCTGTCAGCACAGAGCAGGACGTGGGGCTCAAACCCATGAACCGTGAGAGCATGACCTAAGCCACCCAGGCGCCCCTCTAGTCTACTACGTCAGATCATTAACTGCAATATAGTATTTAATGTCAGATCCTTAAAGGCAACAGCAATGTATTCATTAAGTTGTTTTCCTGAGAAATCACATCATCATCTGCCACCCTACAACAGCTCTATCTTATGAATTTTATGGTTCTTTTCCCCTGTCTGATATTCGTCAGAGGGCCCAGTGAGAAGGCAGTTTTTTATTGTTTAATTATTCATATATTCATTTATACATTGAGACTCAGGTCTTTATGCTAGGTCATTCTCAGTGTCTTCAGTCCTGCAAGCGGAGAAAGGAAAATCACTCTCTCCCCATGGTGAGGCTACTGCATAGCATAAAAAGTCCTCACCTTTCCCTAAAGTCTCTCGTAGTAAACTTTATTCTTCTTTAATCACTGTGCTCTCCAATACTCAGGAACAATAAGAATGACTCAGCACATCCAATCAGCAATTCTCATCATGTGTGGCTTCAAGGCAGGTGATTGTTAAAGCAAAAAAACTATTGCAAGACAGAAGAGAAATTAGAAGAACACAGTCTGAACTCAACTCCCCTGTAAAAACGGTGCAAGAGTTTTTAAGAGTTGAGGTGGTTGATAGTAGGCCTTGTGTTCGCTAATTGGCTTTACTCAAAGGAAAAGTAAACTTACTTATATCTTCATGACAGAAGGTAGTTTTAGAACTTGGAGCTAGGTGCCCACCTAAGTTAGGGTTTTATCTTCCCACAGAGACTGGAAGTTATGGATATTATTTTCCGTGATGATTACATTTCAAGAGATCACTCCTAGGTCCTTCAGAAAGAAGCTTGTAATGTTTTTGTTTTTGTTTTTGTTTTTGAGAGAGAGCACGTTCGAGCATGCACACATGTGCTCATGCATGAGAGTGGGGGGCAGGCAAAGAGAGAGAGAGGGAGAGAGAGAATACCAAGAAGGCTTCACTGTCAGCACAGAGCCTAATGGGGGGAGCTATCCCACCAACTGTGAGATCATGACCTGAGCCAAAACCAAGAGCTGGCTGCTTAACAGAATGAGCCACCAGGTGCCTCAACAAGAAGCTTTTGAAAAGATTTACATAATAAAATGGCAGAGAAAGAATTTACTAGTTTTCTAAAATAAATCCTCTAAGAGGAAGGGAGGGAACTCTGTGGTTAAGCCTTCTGGATTTTATAAGACCCTGGGTAAGATGGTTAGGAGCTGAGAGGCAGGGAACAGCCTGTCTAAAGTGTGGTCAAGCTGAGGGAAATGTTAAGGCCTCTGTGTCAGGATTAAATTCCCATCTAATCTCAAATAAGCATTGAGTAGAGGCTAATGTTTGGAGTTAGTAATGGAAGAGGTAGAAGATAGACTTGGAGTGCCATATGCTAAAAATCCTGAGTATCATTTCTACCACCAACCTTATTATTTTGTTTTTATTTTGGTTTTGGTCTTGGTTTTTTTAAGAAACCAAAAAAACCTTTAGATATACTAATTTATTAGGCACAAAATGGAAAAGATTCTTGAAATAAGAGAAACATTTGTATTTCCAGTGGCCATAGCTTGAATTTTAATAGCAAAATAATCTTACATGGTAAACTGTTTTGCTAATCCAGAATAATTGCTTATAAAACATTACTATAGACAACTTAAACTATTTTTTAACAATGTATGGTATTCATCTGTATGTTTTGATGATAGAATTCTTACTTCTTATGACTGATTTAACATTTTTATTACAAACTGGCTTAATTAAGGATATATTTCCCCCTTGCTAATTCCCTAATATAACAGATAGATTCTATATGCTTGCTAATATTCTGTTCTTATTCTCTTATTAGTTACTATTAAGTACATAATTTTAATATATAACCCAAGAAATGACATTCTTAGATCTATACTATGCTGTGTAATGATTAAATTATGCAAATGTAACAAGACAGAAATCTTGTTACATGAAAAATGCTGACTCACTAAAAAATGCTAATGCCCAATTGTTAAGAACTTCCTCTGAGAATAACTTTCATGTAAAATTAACTGTTCTAACAAGATTTGACATAAATGAAATCTGCAAATGAATGAATAATTTATAGGTACACTATTAAATGCCAGAAATTCCTGGATAGATTTGCTTATTCTGAATTGACAAGTTATATTCCTAAAGGAAAATTAAACTTCAGTCCCCAGCAAAGTGCCTGTTATCTTGTCTGTTTAATTGGAATACTTGGTAAAAACAAAAAAACTCATGAATGAGCAGGCTTGCTGAAAGTTAAATAGCTTTAACAATGTTTAAAGGGGTTAACTTTTATGGTGAAATCTTCAGCAATTCCATTAAGGAAGAAAATATGTAGCCATCTGACACTTTTCTCTTTTAAAATCTACACAGAGGGAACAGACAATAGACGTCAGGAAATAAAACATTCTTGTGTGTGTGTGTGTGTGTGTGTGTGTGTGTGTGATAAAGGCTTTCTTTTCTTTTTTTAAAGTAACTTAAAAAATGTTTATTTATTTATTTTTGAGAGAGTGCATGGAGGGGACGGGACAGAGAGGGGGAGACAAAGAAACCCAAGCAGGCTCCAGGCTTTGATCTGTCAGCTCAGAGCTTGACACGGGACTCAAACCCATGAACCATGAGATTATGACCTGATCTGAAATTGGACACTTAACCCACTGAGCCACCCAGGTGCCCCAAGGCTAACTTTTTTTTAAGTTTATTTATTTATTTTGAGACAGAGAGAGAGAGAGAGAGAGAGAATTCCAAGCAGGCTCTGGACTGTCAGCAAAGAGCCTAATGCAGGGCTCCATCTCCTGAACCCTGAGATCATAACCTGAGCTGAAATCAAGAGTCAGATAGATGCTTAACTGACTAAGCCACCCAGGTGCCCCTAAAACATTCTATTTTTAATTCTTTCTAAATTAAAAGTTAATTTGTTCATTAAAGAACTTTAGAAAATATAGAAAGGAAAAGGTAAATGAAGACAATGTAACATTTTAGCAGTGTACTTGATAAAAATCAAAATGAAGGATAGAGGATGAATGTGAATTGTAGGTATATAGTCATGTGAGGTCTTTTTTTAATGTTTATTTTATTTTTATTTATATTTTGAGAGAGAGAGTGTAAGAGCATATATGAGCTGGGGAGAGAGAGAATGCCAGTCAAGCTCCACACTCAGCTCAGAGCCTGATGTGGGGCTCGATCTCATAACCATGAGATCATGACCTGAGCCAAAATCAAGAGTTGGGCACTTAACCAAATGCGCCACCCAGGTGCCCCATGTGAGTTCTTATTTTATGTAGTCTTTTACCTCCAAGATTATAAATGTGTATTATGTGTTTCTAAATAAGGACCAATGAACTCTCTCTGTGAAAAGAAATTTTTTAAATTGATGTAAAGACATGAAGTTGATAGTTGAGTACAACTTGCTATGTCCCATGGGTATTTCTAATGGGAAAGCATTGTGGCCATTATACAGAAACAGAAGTTCTGACAGTAGCTTATCATAAAACATGGTGGTTAAACGAGACAATCCCATTAAGAGTGATTCATCAAAATCATTGGCAATTTTTATCCACATTATAAAATATAATTTCTAGTATTTTCCTAGTATTTACATTTGAGGAAAGTTCTACTTAAGCTTTGAATTTTTTTTTTCAAAATATATTCTTGGGAGATAAAATATTTTATGTATAAGATGGCCATTGGAGACAGTAATACTTATTTCAAAATTGCTAGGGACTGCACATTAATTAATAGCATTATATATTTATGAACCAATTACAATATTTACACAGGCCAAGCAGATCCCTGTTCATTTAATTATAATTTGGTAACCGTTTTGAATAAACTTAGCAACAGTGGCAAAGCCCAATAGACTATATTAGCATTTTACAAATGCATTACAAGTTATGAGATAGAAAATTAATTTTTGTGACTTTAGGGTCATAATCAAAATCCCATGTACCTGAAGACAGGATTAAATGAAATGTCTTACCAATTGTTAGATACATGGGTAATATAGATTATTTTACTAGTTATGCTTTATATTATTATTATTATGCTATGACACAATTATGTTGCCATCACATTGTTTATTTGGATGCATTTTAAATATGTAGCGAATAGAAAAGTATTAATTCATTTGAGACGATATATTTGAATATTTATACCATGATTTTCAAATATTTACCTTTTCTGAAAATTTATAAGGAATTAATAATCCATTAAGGCCAAGTAGTTATGGGATAAGCAAATATAGGATATGATCACATGTTAATTTAAATACATCATTTTATATTCTGCAGATTCATATAAAACAATTTATTAAGGGGGTGTCTGGATGGCTCAGTCAGCTGAGAGTCTGACTCTTGATTTTGGCTCAGGTCATGATCCCAGGGTGGTGGGATCAAGACCCGTGTTGGGCTCTGGGTTGAGTGTGGAGTATGCTTAAGATCTCTCTCTCTCTCCCTTACCCCTCTCTCCTTTTAGTGCTCTCTCTGTCTCTCTTTAAAAAAAATTAAAAAAAATTATTAAGGCCTTATAAGGAAGTTCTGATTGGAGAAAAACTTGGGATACAGTTATTTTATCCTGTTTGACTTTGGTCTAATTTATTCCTGCAATAATTTTTTTTTCTTTATGATTTAGTGCCTTCCTTTTACTATTAGCATGCTGTATCTTTTTCTATCCCTTTCCATTTAACCTATCTGTGTCTTTATATTTAAAGCGTAGTTTTTATACACAATAGATCATGAACTTGAAAATGGTTACTTTTCCTCTCCCCCTGCCAGAAACAGGATTATTTTGGGGTCTTCTCTATGACAATCTGTTGGATTTCCTGTGGGTGAACCCGTGAAATGTGATGGGGACTCCTAAGGCCGCATCTCCCCAGGAGACTGTCACTGTGAAGAGAGCCCACAATTAGCATCCAGCTATTTGTCACTATCATGTGAGTGTTCTCATCAGATTATGGCCCCAGCAACTTGTGCTCCAGGTAAATGGATCTCGTCAGCAACTCTCTGTCTCTCCAGATTTCAAAATGACAGATTGCTCTAAGTCCTTAATTTTTTGACGGGTCCAAGAAAAGTCATTACTTAAAAGTTTGTTTAGGTTTTTCTTATTGTAAGGAAGAAAAACATTACTGACAGGAATGAGTGCTTCCAAGCTCTTAATACATCAGAGCTGAAACCAGGACTATTAAGTATATTTAAGAGTAATTAAAAGTACATTTTTAAGAACACTGGTTGATATCAGAAAGGGAAATAATCTATTCAAGCCTTGAAATAGATAAGAATTTTGCTTTCTGAACAACGAAAACATAATATCACTCAATCAATAGAAAGAGTAATTAAACTTGTCAAATACAGTGATTAAATATTTGTGACTGAAAATGTGAACAGATCATTATAAATTATAAAGAATAGAAATATATATGTATATGTGAGTATATTTAAAATCAAAGTAACTTTGTTATTTTCCCTTTATAAACATAGTGCAGCATCATATGAAGAGAATTTCCAGGTAAATCCCAAAAGTATGTGTGATATTGTGATTTATAATAAGAAATATATATTTGGTCTTCCTCCTGGTTCAGGCACAAAGCTCTGAAATGCCTTGAAATGTCCTGTGTTGAGAGCAACAAAGCTGTCTTTTGTTATGTTAATTAGGTGACTTAGAAAGCCCTAAGTCACCTAAGGATGGGGACTAGTCATCAGAGGAACGAACTCTGTGTTTAGAGGGTAGGAACTTTCAAAGCTATCCCATGACCTCCTGGGAGGTGGGAGGGTGTGGAGATTGAGTTCAGTTGCCAATGGCCAATGATTTAATCAATCATGGCTAAGTAATAAAGGCTCCATAAAAATTCACAAAGAGAAGGTTCAGAGAGCTTCTGGACCAGTGAATATGCAGGGATGTAGGAAGGGTGGTGTTCAAGGAGTAAGCTAGGAAGCTCTGATATCCTGAGTCACATACCTTACCCTGTGTTTCTTTATATCTAGCTCTTCCTTAGTTATACCCTTTTATAGTTAATCAGTAATCTAGTAAGTAAAATATTTCTCTGACTTTTGTGAGCTGCTCTGGCAAATTAATTGAATCCAAGAAGGAGACCAGTAGAACCTCCCATCTATAGCCAGTCAGTCAGAAGCACAGGTGATAACCAGGACTTGCAATTGGCATCTGAAGGGGGAAGAGATAGTCTTGTAGGACTAAGCCTTTAACCTGTGGGATATGATGCTATCTCCAGGTAAAAGCAGAATTGAGTTGAATTATAAGATATCCAGCTGGTATCAGAGAATTTCTTGTTATGGGAATCCTTCTCCCAGTGATATTAGGTATATAGAGAGAATGCACAGAGTATACAAAGAGAAATGATAAATTATCCATAATATCAGGATCTGGAGATGATGGTTGTTAAGAATTTACATAATTTCACACTATTGTCTTTTAAAAATTCTTTATCATTTTTTAAAGTTTATTTTTTTGAGAGACAGTGAGAGAGACAGAGCATGAGCCAGAGAACGGCAGAGAGAGCCAGAGACACAGAATCCAAAGCAGGCTCCAGGCTCTGAGTTATCAGCACAGAACCCGATGCTCAAACCCACAAACCATGAGACCATGACCTGAGCAGAAGTCAAACACTTAACCAACTGAGCCACCCAGGCGCCCCATTGTCTTTTTTTTTTTTTTTTTTTTTTGCACAACTATTTCCTATACATATTTTCTATTACAAAAACATCCTCTATTCTAAGTAATGCAACATCCCTCCCCAAATACATGGTTTATTCTATATCTTCTGAGAATTCAATTATTAACATTATGGTCTGTATCGTCCCATTCTTTTCCTACACATTTGTATATATATGCACATTCATATACACATTTATAAATCATTGTGTTGTGTAATTTTTGTATAACCTGTTTGATATTGTACCTAGTGCATTATAATACACTTTTTAAATTTAACAACAGTTCCTTAGGTTATTGCCACATCAGTTCAAATGAATCCTTTCTTTATGTTTGGCCTTTGAATTTCATTTCATATGACACATTTTCATAACTGTTTAACCACATCTTTATTGATGAATATTAAGATTTTTTTTTCTAACACTTTTTCTAACAGGGGAATTTTCTAGTCTTCCCCTTCATAATTAACCTGCTATTCAATTTATTAAAAAAATATATTAAAGTGAGGCTAGTAGTAGAAATACCGCAGTGCAGGATTTTCAAGTATATATTGAAATGAAGCATACAGCTAATGTTAACTTGAAGGGACTTTATACTACTCACCCCCAATTTAACAAAACAATTGGCATCAGAATACTCCAGCATAATGGAAGGAGGAAGTATAACTCCAGGTCGCCAGAGGAGTTGCTTGATTTAATTAGGATTCCAATCATGATGAAAGGGTGTGGTAGGATTCTGTTATATGACCAGTTACCAGAAAAAGGCAGATTTCATTCTGGAAAAAAACCTACTGAAGTGGCTTTTTCTATGAACTTAATAGTTTTCAAAGTATGGGTTATTAAATTCCACAGATCAAGAGTTGTATCTTGGAACACAATGAGATTAAAGAAAAAGAGTGAAAATCAGATGGAGTCAGGGTTAGCAGTATCAACACTTAATCAAATAAGAATATAAAAAATGACAAATAATTATTCAGTTTTACCAGGTCAGTATGGGCTTTTATTTTTTTAATATATATTGAGTTACTTACTAAATGTTTCTTTTGATAAACTTGACCAAAAGTCTAGCTCAGTTATTCTACAAAATCCTAGCATACAGTGACATCATATTGGAAGTGCAGTTTCAATAAGGAAAAACCCCACATATTCAAAAGTGATTAAATACTAATGTATTCTAAAAATTAAAGCCATAGGGGTGCCTGGACAGCTCAGTCGGTTCAGACTCAGAGTTCGGCTCGGGTCATGATTTCGTGGTTCATGAGTTCGAGCCCTGCATCAAGCTCTGTGCTGACAGCTCAGAGCCTGGATCCTGCTTCAGATCCTGTATCTCCCTCTCACTCTGCCCCTACCCCACTTATGCTCTTTCTCCCAAAAATAAATAAAAATGTTTAAAAAAATTAAAAACAATAAAAGCCATACATTTGTCATTTAATGACAATAATAATAATAATAATAATTGGGGATGTATTGAGGATATATCAAGGGACATGTATTATACATAATAGAAAGATACATTATATAATAATTATATATATTTAATTATATGTAATAACAGCTAATATATAAAAATATATATGTTGTTAGTGTGAATTATTATTTTATAGCTAAAGTCTCTAGCAAAAAAAAGGTATGCACAAATGTTTGCAATTTAGAGTTTCATTTCTAAACATAATAATATCTCTATTTTCTTTTATTATTATGAATTTTTATGTTGATTAAAGAAAGCCCTTATTTATCCAAAAGTAAATTTAGACTTATTTCACATAGTAGCAAACATACTATATAGCTAACACACAATCTATGTGTGTAATCTTAAAGTTTTAAAAGTAAAGAAACACAGTGTAATTCTTATTATTTCTTACTGAGATATTTACTGCAGCTAAACTTGAAGGTGTTTTTGTAGAAGTTTCTAGGTCCTGTGTATTTATTTGTTTGTGTGTTTAATGCAAGTATAGTTGACATACTAGTATGATTTTCTATTACAAAATATTAGGCAACTCTAACATAAACTTTTTGACGTAAAGCTGGAAAAAAAACCAGCGGATTTTAATTTAATTCACCATGCACTGTTTAGGAAGTATATTAATTGTTAAAAATATTTTGTAGGAGAGGAGGACAAGATGGCGGAAGAGCAGGGAGCTCTGTAATCCGAGCACGCCCGTATGGATTGAACTGAGAAGGACTGAAGGGATAAAACGTGGATTTGCAAGTGGGGGAAAGAAGAAACAGACGCCAGAAAGAAGACAACCTC
>CM053560.1:54239877-54323365 GCA_028646485.1 Cryptoprocta ferox
TACTTTTAGTTTTCTTGCAAAATTTTCATTCTTTTGGATCTCTTCTCTCAGCTAGTTAGCCTGGTGCTTTTCATCGTATCTTACAATGTCAATATTAGATCTAAATTTAATGTGTTTCTATATCAGAAAATATTTATAGTTTTCAAATATCACTGCTGAAGACAAAAATAAATTAATATAAGGGGCTAATATATAATGGTAGACCTCTGTCAATTAATGTAGGGCCAAATATTTAGATAGGGTAGTCAGCTCTGATACCTTTAAAATTATAACACATGAGTGAATTTCTACTCTGAATTACTAAGACATATCATTTTGGTCTTCATGAAGTTAGTTCAAGATCCTTGGGGGCAGTAAGCTTATAGTGGATGTCCTAAATAGTCTATTATTTTGACAGAATGGGCCCTTGTTTTGAGGGTCAGACTTTACCATAAATAAATTTATAAGGTGATGTTATATACAATTAATCATTACCTCTCAATGGTATTCACTGTTAGCATCTGAAAACACCATTTTTGAGAATATCATCATATAAAGTTCAGAAAATAGATCCAAAGGCATGCAATGGCTCATTAAAATGATAAATAGTGGGAGATTTCTTTCAAAGTTCCAATTTCATTTTTCAATTTCTCTTTTATATCTTAATGATCATTTTCTTTTGCCTTTTTTCATAATCTGACTTGCTTTTTGGTACCATTTATATATTTGGAAACATTAAGGCTGCTGATAATGCAAAGGAAACAAGACAGACAAGATCCATGCTCTAATGAAGATTGCAGTTTACTGGAAGAGAAATACATACTAAAATAAACAACTGATGAAGATAATTTCAGGTAGGAATAAGTTTTAAGAAGAAAATAAAAGATGGCAATGAAGTGTCTGAGAGGGCATATTGCTTTGTAGGAAATCCTCTCTGTAGGAATTCATCTCTGAGGAAAAAATGTTTGAACTGAGACAGCCACCACAGAAAGATCTGTGGAGCAGAGTGTACCAAAAACAAAGTCCCTAATGAGAAATATATATCGAATGTTGAAAAAACTTAAAGGCTGGTGTGATTGGACCACAGTGAGCAAGATGGACATAAGACTCGAGTCATAAGACTCGAGGATGGACAATTAGATAGGTGTTAGGATTTGTAGTGCTTTGAGAGATAGCAGAGTTTAGATTTTAATACAAATTCAACATTAAGCCTTGCAGGATTTTAGTAAATACATAAAAAGGTATGATAGTCATTTTTCAAAGATCCCTTTACTGTTCTGTGGGGAATAAATTTAAGAGGACAAAAATGGAAACGCAGGTGCAGTGGTTCACACAGAACTTTAGTTGTACTATAATGGTGCTTGTCCTATAATGTTAGTAGAAGAGACGGAAAGAAGAGGATGTTTATACTCAATAATAGGTTACGTATGGGTGCTGAGGGAATCAAAAGTCATTCCATTTTGGGCTTGAACCTGTGGGAGGACAGTGGTACCATTCCTCAGAGGGAGAAGATATGAGGAAGAATGTGAGGGTTTTTTTTTTTCTACTTTTGACCTCTCACTACTCAAATCTCACGTTAAGTGGATTTAAACATTACATTTTTTTCTAACTCAATTCGATTCAATTCAATTCAACTAACTGTATACCAATTGAGACATCTATATATGCTAGGTGCTAGCTTGATAAGGAATTGCCCCTTGCTGGCCTCCAGGATTACAGCCTAGAACATGCATACAGAAAGTTTATAGTTATCAACAGTTTAACATGTTTATAAAATACCATACGAAATGTTATTTGCTAACTCTTCTAGTATTTAGCAGGAATTTCTAACAGTAAAGAAGTGCCAAATGCTCTTCTTTTCATATCTTCTTCCTCAGCTTCATTCATACATTTCTCCTTGCATCTACTACAGTCACACTTCACATGCCTTTTTGATTGTAGGTAAACGTTAATTTGAAACTCTATAGACACATAATGTGAGCCACAAATTAAAGCTAGATATGTTATATTTTCTAGTAACCACATTAAAAAGGTAAAATCCAGATCATATTAATGATATATTTCATTTAGTTCAATGTATTAAAATATTGTCATTTCAAGATGTAATCAATGTAAACATATGAGATATTTTTATTTTCTTCTTTTATCTGTAGTAGATCTTTGAATTCCAATCTGTATATCACACTTACAGTACATCTCAATTTGATTAAACTCATTTAAAGTGCTCAATAGCCCTGTGTGGGAGGGCTGTTATTGCATTGGGGGTACAACTTTAGAATTTTGGAACCATGAAAAGTTAATAAAGAATATTAGTGGTTCATATAGAACATACTCTTCAAGATTCACTGTCATTTGACTATCTCAGGATAATAATTTCCAGGATAGTAGAAATCAAATGAAAATCTCAAGGAAGTAACACATAGAATGACAATAACTGTCGGGTAATATGCTAATCAGTTTGAAGGATGAATTATAAGAATAGACATGTATATGACAGAGAAAAGAGAGACAGCAGTGAGTCTAAGAGTGACGGAACAATAGCTAATAGATAATACTAGAAAGGGGCTGAAATTAAACACTGCAATGTGCTTTCAGGACATAGAGACCACTATGAGAATGAATAGATAAAGCTTAGTATAAAGGCCAGGGCTACCAAAATGACAAAAAAAAATTGAATGAGATGTTCTAAGCTTCAAGGTTATTGTGACCTTTGTGTGAAAGCAGAACAATGTTGGGGGTTGATAAGGATATTGCAAAAGTAACTAGGCAGCGTGGTACTGGAGATAACATAGATTTTTGAATCAAATCACCTGTCATTCCTTATCATCAGTTTTCACATCTGAAAGCAAACAGAGAGATTACTCCTTCCTTGAAAATTCCTCTTTGGAATTAAGGCATATGATATTAAGTGTTTATCATAGTCCCTAGGACATACCACATGCTGCATAATTACATTCTTCATCCCCCAACCTAAATGGTGGGCGAGCTGTGCACAAAAGGGAGATACCCAATTGGTATGGTTACAAATTATTGAATGAGCACCATTTTGTGAGCTGATAATTTTTATATAATCACTTTGTCATCTAAAATGCACAATGAATAGGTTGTATCATTTTAGGACCCAAGAAAAAAGAACACATTTTGCTCAGGGGTCAAAAGACTGCTAAGGATGTGAGTTATAAGCAATATTGTCACTTCTAAGCAACGCATTCCACATGTTCTTATACAGCATCTGATGCCATATGTTAATAATGTAAACACACATTTTCATTGCCCATTTACTTGCATATATAGTAGCAGTTGATACTAAAAATCTGAGTTTCTATTCATTAGCCCGTTTTCTAATAGGAACAGAGTTGTTCATTATGGAAAAGATCTGGGGATTATTGGAGGCTATTTGTCTTTGGCTTTGATTTTAGAAAAGTACAGCCATCTGGGAAATAAGCACTTACCAGCCAACAGGGAAAGTGGTGAGGTAAACTATATCCATCAATTATACAATGTATTCTATGTGAACTATCCTTGTTCTGGGAAATGAAAGATGTCATTCAGGGGACAGAGCACCTCAGTCTTTGCCTTACCCCCAAAAGCCCCATATTTACTCAACTCTCAGACTGTCTACAGATAAGCAAAGAAAAATTACCCTCCTAATTTTGTTCTCCTTGTAGATGCCATGTTTCCATAGATCCTGACATTATTTTGTTGCCATTTCCTTAGAGAAAATGGCTATTTATTAAACAGTGGCCTAGTTTAATGCACCTTGCCAAAGTGAGTCCATTGTTCCCTCTTTGCTAGAAGAATCAGATGGATTTTTAAAAATTCCACTGAAGTTAACTTTCATTCTTATTCAGTGGTGTTGTTTTATATATGAAGACCTAGAGTTATCTGTTCAAAATAAAAATTCAATTGTCAGAACATGTTGGGAACATTGAATCTGGAGGAAAAATGAAACATGATGTTTTCATCATTTCTCATTGATTTCTTCCCTCTGGTTAGATGATCACTTTAATGTAAGTTTCCACATAATTTTTTAAAAAGCCTTTTTGAGATAGCACATTGGGATTCCATACAAAAATAACAAAAGACTAAGTTATGATTATGCTTAATCTTGCTGTTCTGTAAGATGCATGACCTAATGACATATAAAAATTGCTGGTTTTAGAGTAGTACACTTGTAGGAAATAATATACTTTGAGGAAGAAAAGAATGGATATCAGTCCAACATGCTGTGTAGGAAAACAATATTGTTTCAATTTTGGAGAAGATCCATTTTGTATGAAGAAAAGTGAAAATAAGAGAAGTCTTCTGTGAGGTTTACATGTAGATGACATTCAACATACTTAATTCAATAAAACCTGCACAAAATTAAAAAAAAGATGTTTTACTTTGTATATATTGAAATTTTCGTCAAAGTCTCATTTTTATGTTATGTATATAGGTGGTCATTTTCAATAGCTTTTCTGTTTACATTAATAGAAAATATAAATTTATATTTGATCAAAATAAGGTGAGTTTCTTTTATCTAAGATGTCTAAAACACTTCATAGATACTAAAAAAATTCAATTTGTTTCATTTTCATGAGCTATGTAGAGATTTTCCCCCACTCTAAGTTATACAAATTTTTGTGCTCTATTTTTTAATGTCATTGTGTTAGTTAAGTCGGATTATACTTAATACAAATTTAAAATAATTGAGCAACCCCTGTGTTTGTCTTTTATTGAGATTTCTCTTCCTTTCTGTCTTCTAAAACTTTCATGATGTTTTTAACTCAATAATTAAAAACAGAGACATATAGTACTAGCAGATTCCCTTGAATAGTTCTCTCATTATTCATTAAAAACATCTTCAAGCTCATCTTGATAAAAAATAAACCTTGAGTTTAGACTTCATTCATGTAGTCACATAACATAATTCAATTACTGTTTTAATCTACTTTAGAATCAAATACTTGATCAATTACCTCCTTCTATATAACAAATTACTTAAAACTTAGTAGCTTAAACCAATCATTTTACTGCTTATAATTCTGTGGGCAAGAACCAAGCAGGTCTCCTCAGAGTTGGTTTGTCACTTCCTGTGGTATTAGCTAACGCAGTTTAGCTGGGTCTGTAGGGTCCAATGTGCCTTTACTCACAATTGTTGTTATTGCAAAGGCGTGACTAAAAAGTATGGAGACTGGCTTGTCCTCTTTGTAACCTCACATCTTTCAAGGCATGTCCATGTTTTCTCACTACAGTAGATTGGGGAGTCAAAGTTTTTTACATGATGACTCAGGTTCCAAGGGTTCTAAGACATTCTATTATTTTTTTAAAAGTTTATTTATTTATTTAGAGAGCGTGTGTGGAGGAGGGGGAGAGACAGAGGGAGAGAGAATCTTAAGCAGGCTCCACACAGTCCATGCAGAGCCTGATGCAGGGCTCAAACTCACGAACCATGAGATCATGACCTGATCAAGAGTTAGATGATTAACTGACTGAGCCACCCTGGTGCTCCTAAGAGATTCTATTTCTTAAAGCAAGTCACAAGGCTAGCAAAGACAATCAGGGGAGAAGGGTAATAGATTCATCTCTCAGTAGGAGGTGCAGCATGTGCATATAGAGAAGGAAGGAATTATTGGTGGCTGTCTTTATAGATAATCTGTCACAACCACCATCTCCTATACTCTATTCCTCACAAACTGTTCATTCTCTGTTGTTTTGTTTATGTCTCCAAGTTAACTTGATCTGCTAAAATCTAATTTATCTCACAAGGCCCATTTCAAATATTCTCTCACACATCAAAGCTTACATACAGGTCTGACACATGTCTTAGAAGATTTTATCCCCACTTTGAAAAGAGTAAAATTAAATGTCTCTCTTTTTGATGTTTTTGTTTACATTTTATAAAATTCCTTTGGCAACACTGAAAACAAAACTAAGCATTAAGTCCAGTGGTCACTAAGTCATAACCTCCCTTGAGTTAGGCGCATCATTTGACATAGCATACTACCTGCTGTTTCTTGAAACCTTTCTTCATTTGGCTTCAGAGTTAACAAACTGATTTTCCTGCTACCTCACTGGTCTTCTGCTCTTCATTGCCCTCTGCTGGATTTATTTCTTCCTTTGGATCACAAAGTCTTATAATGTCCCAGAGCTCGGTACTATAACCTCCTCTCTTCTTTATAATAATTACCTTGCTTTTATCTATACTTATGGCTTCAAGGCCATCTATAATCATGAATCAGAGTCCATACTTTTCTATACTATATATACGATAGAAGTATATATCCATCTGATTAGTTAACATCTCTATTTGAATGTCTAATGAACACTCAACATTTCCAAAATCAATGTCTTTACTTTTAATATTTTTTTTAGTTTTTTTTTTTTTTTTGAGAGAGAGAGAGAGAGAGAGAGAGATAAAGAGGGAGAAAGAAAATCCCAAGCTGGGTCCTCACTGTCAGCGGTATCAGTGGGTAGTCTGATATGGGGCTCAGTCCCATGAACCCTGAGATTATGACCTGGGCCAAAATCAAGAGTCAGATGCTTGACCGACTGAGACACCCAGGTGTCTCTCTGTAGTTTTTAAACTCCACTTCCACCTGCTGCTCTGCCAGCTTCCCCATGGCAGTAAATGGTAAAAGTTGCTCAACCTTAAAACTTACAATCATCTTTAAATCCTTTCTTTTTATCCCACCCCACATCTCAATCATCAAGAAATAACCTTTAGCTTTACTTCCAAAATATATCCTGGATAATGTATCAGTATATTCATTGTCTAAAAAACCATCATCTCCCAATTAGACCACAACAGGAACATCTAAACTCTCCTTCCTGTTTCCACTATTTTTCTTGTTTTTAATTTCATTTGAGTATAGTTGACATAAAATGTTGCAATAGTAGTATTTCTATACATTAATAATAAAGTAACAGAAAGAGAAATTAAGAAAACAATTCCATTTACAATTGCACCAAGAAGAATAAAATACCTAGGAAAATAACCAAAAAGGTGAAAGACTATTACTCTGAAAACTATAAAACACTGATGAAAGTGATTGAAAATGACACAAACAAATGGAAAGGTACACTATGCTCATGGACTGGAAAAATTAACATTGTTAAAAATGCCCATATTACCTAAAGCAATCTAGAGATTCAATGAAATCTTCATAAAAAATACCAACAGCATTTTTCACAGAATAAGAATAAATAATATCCACATTTGTATGGAACCAGAAAAGACTCTTGATAGTCAAAGCAATCTTGAGAAAGAAGAAGAAAACTAGAGTTATCATTCGAGATTTCAAGATATACTACAAAGTTGTGGTAATCAAAACGGTATGGTAATTCTGTATCTCCCTTTCTCTCTGACCCTCCCCTGCTCGTGCTGTCTCTCTCTGTCTCTCAAAAATAAATAAAAAACATTTAAAAAATTAAAAAAAAAAGGGGGGTTCCTGGGTGGCTCAGTCAGTTAAGCATCTGGCTTCAGCTCAGGTCATGATCTCGCGGTTCATGGGTTCGAGCCCCACATCAGACTCTGTGCTGACAGCTAGCTTAGAGCCTGGAGCCTGCTTCAGATTCTGTATCTCCCTCTCTCTCTGACCCTCCCCTGCTCACTCTGTCTCTCTCTGTCTCTCAAAAAAAAAAAAAAAACATAAAAAAATTAAAAATAAAACAGTATGGTAATGGCACAAAAATAGATACATAGATCAATGGAAAAGAATAGAGCCAGAAACAAATCCTGTTTCCATTATTATTCCCCTATAGCCCCTTCTTCACAATCAGTTGGAATAATCCTTTAAAAATTTAAGTTATTGTTTTTCTTCTCAGTTCAAAATCCTACAAAAACATTTTATTACACTGAGACGATTATACAAATGTTCTTACCATACATGCATTGTTCCCATGTGCTTTCAGTCTTCAGTCTTATAAAGCTATGGATTTTCTGTGTCCAGAAATGATGCCCAGCATGTTCTTGACTCTTGGCCTTTGAGCCTGCTAGTTACTCTCTCTGGAATGCTCTTCTAGATACTTATTAGAGCTCGCTCCGTCACCACTCTCAGGTGTTGGCTCAAATTGCATCATAGGATGGTCTTTCATGAACATCCCATCTCAAATGGCAAATCATTCTTACTACTCTTTTTCACACAAACTAGTTTTATTTTCTGTGCATTTATAACAAATCAATATAATATTTTATATGTGCTAAATTTTCAGAGAAATAACCTCAAAATCCGGAAGTCAGGGAAGAGTTCTGGGTTGAGAGATACATTTTAATTTAGTGATTAGTTAATTTCTAATTTTTAGGCATTAAAATTTCATTTTAAAACTAAACCATTGTATTGAAAGTATATGTAACAAAAGTGTTATTAATAACCCTAGATCTTCTCTCCTGTATATTTGTTATTTAGAAGCTATGAGACAAAATCTCTGAAATAAGTGTCTGAATACTAATGGAAACATCGTTCATTGGCAATGCAACATGGGACAAAATTTCTAAACTTCTCCAGATGTCAGTTTATTGAAATTTAAAATGGGGATAAAAAAGCAACTGTTCTGCCATGTTTTTTGTTTTTTTTAAATGGGATTGTTGTGAAGAATGGGTAATGTTTTGAGCACAGTGCAAATGTTATTATTAGCACCTACTGACTCCAAATCGATTTTAGTCACTGCATTTGGATACTGCCTTTACAGTTCTAGGGTACCTTTCTAGGGGTTAAGTAATTAATGATAGGTGTTTGTGAGGATATTTGGGGTAAAAGAGTGACACTTTTTGTTTCTCAGTTTAGTTTACTTTTCAAAACTAATCTTTATTTCTGTCTTCTTTTGGGGGGTTAATAAAATTCAATGTCACAGAAAGCAAATGAAAATCTGTTTAAAGTAATATAACTGTCATTTTCACACATCAGTATTCATTAAATCAATTAATATCTGAACCACTACAACTGTACCACATGAAAATGTTTAAGAACAGATTAACAGATGTGTTGAATATCAGCAAACTGGTAATATAATGAATTTAAACTCCGACTTCTGCTTTCCAAAATCAGTCTCCTGTAGAAATAGAGGAGACTTTTTTTTCTTTTTAGGTCAAAATACAATCACAGCAGGCCATAATCCTCACTTGTCATCTAACTCATTCATGTGGCCTGTCGTTTAAACCTGAAATAATTTCCATTGACATAGCAGCAATAGAACTATCAATGGATAAAAACCATTTTGAATGTTCCAAAACTCTTCTGAGATTTGGGCCTTTCACTTTCCATAAAAAGGAAATAAGTTGGCTGGGAATGAGCATCATTTTAAAAAATAATTATGCATTTCAAGGACTTCCTTGGAGATTGAACAATGAAATGTCATTGAAAGTAAAGAGAATTATTTTTTGAATTTATAAAATTGTTTATTCACTTAATAGAAGGTATAAAATATACTGCATGTTGGCATCTAATAGCTCAAATTGATGGAATTTACATTAGTTTTGTAAAGAACTTCATTTTAAAATTCACTTTTTTCATTATCTTATCACTTTAACCAGACATATGCAATTTTTCAAACATTTCAATTCAAATAGTAAGTTTTTTTTTTTTTTCATGCAAGTCATCTATCACAAAAAACAAAACAAAAAACCTAAGAGCTCTGGAAGGTGACCTAAGGTAACTTAATAAATGTGCCAACTGCATTCTTTCTGATAAACTTCAGTCAAGTGCATAGACTGCAAAGTGTTCAGTGTTATCAGTTTACTTTTAAAGGAACCCACCTCCAAAGCTTTTCAAGTAAATAAGAGTGATTCCAATTAGTTTTTGTAGCTGTTCATCAGTAATAACAAGATTCAGGTATTTTCAGAAATTCAGCTTTTATTCCACTGAAGTAGCTAAAATTTTACTTTCACTTATCACCCTAGCTGAGTTTAATGTATACTTTAGTTTAATGAGTATTTGGCATTGCATATGTGGTCAATTTACCTTAGTTCATTTATTTTTGAGTTTACCTATAAAATGTGATGGTGGATGTTTTGACTACTCAGAAAGAAAGGCAAAAATAATATGCTAAGAAAAACTAAGAGTTGCAGAGTAATTAAATCATTTTTGACCTTGCTTAAATCTAGTTTGGCATCTTTTCATTTAAAAAATTAGGGGAAAAAATGGATGAGATGCTTAAACTATAAATGCAAAATTGTTATTATTTGTCACTTTTTCAATTCTCATAGATATAATTAGATTGTGTATGTCCATTATTAACTTTACATTAGTAACTCATAATTTTTAGAAGAAAACAAGAGCTGCTTTAGACCTTAAGTAAGTTCTAGGTACAAAATAATACTATATTTTGTTTTCTCAGAGTAAAAAAAAAGTATGTTGTATTGTTTATAACCATTTATAACAGTAATTGTAACCTTGTCAAATTGATGAAGTAAAACAGAACACTAAGATTTCCTAAAAAGTATAAAGTGTATCTAGTGAAACTTACTTGTGTAGGATTGAGCTGATTTGTACCTGAACTGAAAAAGCTCAATCTTTATCACTGAGGAGGTCTGGATGTCTGGTTTTGACCACTCATGGCCATAATAAAGGCAATGGTGTGCTTTTTGAAATTTTAAATTCCCTTGGCAATCCCCAGATTCATTTTTGCTTATAAATCGTTTTTATTTGCATAACAATTTAGATGGCTTGGCTAGGTGACTTGAAAGACATAAACCCCTGCTTGGTAATTCTGCTTTGAGTTCTCAAGACAATGATTCCTAGCACAGATTTTGGTGGTTCAATTCAGAAACAAAGCGAGGTCTCTGAGCATCTAATGTCCTAGGGATCTTGCCACTGGATGGAACACATTTTACTAATTCAATGACACAATTCACCAAACTTTTACAAGGAAAGTCAGTGGAGAAGCTTGGATTTATAGAAAAGATTAATTAACTACAAAGAAATCTACACAACAATGTCCATAAAGTACTAAAATTAAATGGCCCTTTGATACTGTCCAACACTGACAGGAAAGGCCAGCAAACCCTGCACCGACTGACGAAAGATTACTCCACACTTTGTTAAGAAAGAGAGGAGAATGCATGGGAGTCAATGTTCACAGATGAAGACCTCGTTCGCTTCACTCTTATTCTCATTTACTGCAGTGTCAGGACAATCACAAATCCCAGTTGGCTTGTTTTGTATAGAGTATAACATTTCAGGCTTGCAGAAACAAAGGCTGCATGCCTTAAAGGTGAACAATCACAAGAGACTAATGACATCAGAGATATACAGCAAGAGTCTATATGTCGTATTGTTTTTGCTAAACTTTGTATACAATGTATAGATAACAGAGTTCCCCAAGGAATGCAGAAACACCTGGGAGAGCTGGCCCAGGAATTCAGCAGTCAGGGCTGTTTTGCAGGGCTCTGGCATTCCAAGAGACCCACGCCCCTCCCAAGGTTAACTGCAGCCCACCAACAATCTTTGTGTTACATTTTAGCTAGCCAAGCATGGTATAATCTCGTCATCCTCAGTAATAACCCCAACAGAACACCTGAAGTAAGAGATATTAAGGGACATCTGGGCTTAGATACCTCTGTGTTACCTAAGTGATGTGTAATTGTTGATTGCAATGGTCAAAACAGGAAAAGTTGTTTCATTATCAGGAAGCACACAACATGCTCCTGAAAGTTCTTCCTCACTGACAGATTAAACAGTGAATATGAAAGGATTGTCACACTGTAAGTACAGAGCTTTTCTTGAACTTGTGTAACTCTACCCTAGGACAGTTTAACTTGCAGATTGGGTGCACATCTCTGAGCTAGGACTCAGAGAAACCTTTGCTAGAATAGACGGCAGGCAATCCGCTCTTGGTTAAGTATCTATGTCCTTTAATAAATCAAAACATGCATGAAATGTGTAAGCGGGGCCTCTTCTCACCAATTTGTGTCACATATGAAAAGCTGCAGTAACATTTGAAGTGTTACACCGTATATCATATTGTAAAACCTTCAATTGAGAGTAACTTGTTCTGCGAGTGTTCCACAAGACATTTCTAATAAATCTTAATTTGATAAACGAGCCATGTCATGCATTATGAGTAGTACCTTATGCCGAACGTCACATGATCACAACTGAGCCAATGGTTGTTGAAATTCGCTTTGATATACAAGTGCTTTGGATTACACGCATATTTCTGGAACAAATTATGTTTGCAAACCAAGGTTTTACTATACCTTATACTTGGCCTGTGATATAATAAAAGAACTGTGCAAGGAAATGAGCAGCATGAGGAAAGAGGATGGGTGGAATGATTTTTCTCCATATGTTTTATTTTGTCACATTAAGTTTATGTGGGTACAACACTTTTCCTACAGAGCATGCTTCAGAAATTAAGTTTGGATGGAATTAGGTCACATGAACACAAGCAAGAATCTACTCAAAGGTAACCGATGTTTAGCTATAAACTTCTGAAGAGATATTGAGGACTGCGATGAGGCTCATTCTTTACCCATCTTGACATTCACTGGAGATGAATGTTCTCCATTTATATGTTCCAGAAACTTTTTCTTGCCCCCCTCACCAAAGTCAGTAATTCTCTACCCCCCACTTCCACACCCCTATTCTCTGTTGGATTATAACTTAAAAACTAAAAGATTATATTCCCTTCAGTTATTAGAAGGCAACAAAGTGTGGGTGAAAAGTTATTACCATCAAGTCTCATGTATTAAAATTGTAATATAAACAGTCTTAGGATGCAACTGAAGAAAAAGAATAGTGGAAATAATTTCTTTAACAAAAGCAAGATTATTATAAAATATACCAAGTAATTTTCAGTAAGTATATCCAAAGCTACATTATTGAGAAAAATTCTAGGAGAAAAACATAGTTCAATATGACAGTTCTTAACAGCAAAAAAAGAAATATTTTTTAAACAGGGAATAAAATTAGAAGGCTTTATTTAATATATCCATGTTATTGAGCAAAATGGGAAAATGCTATGTGTACCATGTAACGAATTTTGTAAGCAGATTATTAAATCTAGTTTAAAACATGCTTTTGCTCCATCATATCTGCCAGAAGCAATATTTCCATGCTGAATATTTTGTGTTGAACATTCTTTTAGCCTTAGGGAACTCATTTACTGTGATTTATACTGTACTTTTTTTTTTTATCAAATTCATTATACAGTTTCTTATACTTTTATAAATAGCAAACAAGCAAGTGGAGTATTTAAATGAAACCATGTTTATTATAAATTATTACTCATTTTTAAAATTTGTCTAATACATTAATATATCAAAGACTGAAATAATTTCTTATATTTGGCATTGTAGTCTGTATTTCCAGTTGTTTCCTTAGGAATTTGTTTGGAAAGTCGGATTAAAATTGACTAGCTTTACTCACTGGATGCAGATGATCCAAGCATCTGCCTGGATGCTTCCAGGCAGAGGAAGTAGTTGCCATCCTAACCCCAGAGTGGGATACAGGAAGGGCCACCTCTGGGACAGTACTCCCAATTGAGCCTGTGGGACATTTAGGGTAGTAATCTATCTTGTTCCACTCATACATGCGGAGAATTAAAAGCCTGATTCTCATTCCTTTTTTTTTTTTTCCAATTATATGGGTGTTTTTAGTTCAATGCTTTGATGATGAAATTTATTTAAACATCCTTTTTACTGCAATCCTATGATGATGGTAAATTTCTGTTCTCTACCACTTCTTTTTTTTATGTTTATTTATTTTTGAGAGAGAGAGAGAGAGAGAGAGAGAGAGAGAGACAGAATCAGAAGCAGACTCCAGATTCTGAGCTGCAGCACAGAGCCTGATACAGGGCTCGAACTCACAAATTGTGAGATCATGACCTGAGCCAAAGTCAGATGCTTAACTGACTGAGCCACCCAGGCACCCCTGTTCTCTACCACTTCTAACCAAGTCAATGCCATTAGGGTATGGAGTTGCAGGAATGAATTGGGCTTCCGAAGTCAAGGATCTGTAAGAAGTTCGTGTTTCTTTCAGCTTTGTTATTTTGTATATTTGATTTTCTGCTTAATATCTATAATCATAATTTAGTCCTCTGTCATGTTCCTAGGATTACTTTATCTTTTCTTTGTCTTGACTTCCTTTGGAAGGTTTTCTTTGTTTAGATTTGGCTTTATTTGTTTGTTTAATTTTTTCATTTAGCCATGGAATCTGTGTTCCTTCTCTCTTTCCTATGAGGTATTTTGCTTCAGTTCTATTCAACCCTGTTTGAAAGTCTCTTTCTGAAATGAGCCATGTTATTACCTAAGGCATATATCTTTATTTTTAATTGGATGACAAGCACACACATTGCCCCAATCTATTTGTAATTTCAAATGCCACAAGAAAAAGGTTAGGAAAACTAAGTAATTGTCTCCTAATGCCAATGTTTGCTTTCTAGAATCGTATTTGTCTACTTGCTTTGAATTGGGTTCATGAATAGCTTCTTCTGATATAGCTTCTGCTTCAAGGATCTTTGACTTCATCTGTGAAGGAAATAAAGGAAATGATGGCAGTTTTCCTCAAAGACATATTTTGGTCTGTCAGTAAATAGATTATCAGAAGATCACTCTTGCCTCTAGCTATCACACAGAGTTGCACAGCTTGTTACAATAGATAAATTTGTGTTCTCACAGATCATTAGGCACATTTTGAAAAGGAGCTTTGGAACCTGCCATTTCGCATACTGTAAACAAAGTACTAGATAGCGAATTAAAATGTAAGCAATCAGTTTCACAAGTATTGTTTATTGTTTTTCAAAACTTTTTTGTTTTTGATGTGCCCATGTACCACGCAGCAGCAGGATTTAATATTCTCAATAGGATATTCTTTTGACTATTTATTTCACTGAAGATTTTTTTATAGCAAATTACTTCAGAACTTGATTTTATTAACAGTTTTCTTGCCTAAAGAGAGATCATTGAATAGCAGGAAATAATATACTCATTACTTTAAGTTTCCTACATATCTTACTCAAAAGAATTTAAATGTGTCTAATGGTTATATTTCAATAAATATCTGACATATTTTATATCTCTCTATTATTCTTTAATATTCAGAGAATCAGTGTTTTCTGTGCATGCTCAACCTTGTCCATGGATAATTACTTGTGCCCTACTGTTTTAATAAATTCTGTTTTCCATAGTATCATTAAATAAATGTTAACTTTCTTGCTGTTTCTAAATCAATGACATATTTTGAATGCTAAAGAAAGTCACATTTCAATAGATCAAAGCACATATTTTCGGGGAATATAAAATTTTTTTAATTATATAACTACTTTTAAAAATAGACTGATTTAAAGAGAAATGAAAATTGAAAAGACAGTTTGAAACTGCCACAAATTACTATTAGAAAGACATGTGACTTATTGATGAAGCATTTTTCATAGTATTGTAATTTCCTGTTTATTCTTGTATTTCAGCTATTACTTTCTGAACTCCTTAAGTTAAAAAAAAAACTTTATATTTAAACCAAACACTTGTTAGCAATAGCACAGTGCCCAGACTATGTTAGAAGCATAAGTATTTGAAAAGAAAAAAGAAAAAGAAAAAGAAATTAAAGACTATCAACTCTACCATCAATACCAGTGTAATAAAAGTGAATTTTGTTTAAATGTTTATTTATTTTTGAGACAGAGAGAGACAGAGAGCGAGAGGGGAAGGGGCAGAGAGAGAGGGAGACAAAGAATCTGAAACAGGCTCCAGGCTCTGAGAGATCAGCACAGAACCTAATGCGGGGCTCAAACCCACAAACCGTGAGCTCATGGCCTGAGCCGAAGTTGGACGCTTAACCAACTGAGCCACCCAGGCGCCCCCAAAAGTGAATGTTTAAAACTGGTTTTTGGTGATACACAATGTTATATATTAAATGATTTAACTCCTTATAGATGATAGGAATTAGAAGAGGTTTTAAGTCATAAACCATTTGTTTACTGCAAAGAGTTCATCTAAGATGGCTATGGAAATATGCATGTAAGGTTTTATGCAGTATTTACATTGATATATTAGTAACTGAGTACTCTAGGACTAGCCATTTCTATTTCTTACACATTAATGTGGACAAAGATGGTAACTTGAGGATTCCAGATATATTCCCTGTGACTCTAAGGATTGGAACTGATATCTATCTCTGGAGAAATATTTTATTTTTGGAAATATATGGATACCATTATTCTCTTCCTGTATCATAATGTGCTTTATGCTGCTTTTAGGATTAGATTCCCAAAATAAAAATATGCTCCCAGATAAATACATGAAGATTCCTATATACTTCAACTCAAGCTGAGTTTTATCCCTTAATATAATATAATATGTAAGTCTCTGGAATATGTGATTTAACTCTATCTCTCTTGTTCCTATAGCTTAAACTTGGTGAACCTCTTATCACCTCTCAACTAAATCATACAGTTTAGTGCCTCAAAGCTACTGCTCTTACCATTGCTTGGAGACTCTATCCTATACTTTGGCATTTTTTTCTCATCCTTGAAAACCCAGATCAAAATATACCTTCCTCAGCAAATTCTCAACTAATTAACTATGTGATGTAAATAATGGGACTCCCTTATTTTACTTTTATAGCATTTCCCTCATTTCCCCTATACTCTAGGACCTACCATGATGTTATGACAATGCCTGCACTGAATCCTGACACTCACAGGGCAAGGACTTTATAAACTCCAAGGTATGTAGATAGACTAATGAGACATTTTAAAAAAGAAAAAAAATAATAGTTATCAATAAAGATAGTAAATATTTTAAATTTTATTTTGTATTTTAATTTATAAGCTAATAAGATAACTGATTATAAAAATCCATTCACTCTGCTCATACTATTAAATGAGGACTAGAAAAAAAGCTTTTGTTAAAAACAATAAATGACTGTATGATCTACATTTGTCCTGGTTATAATTTACATGAGTAAGAACACAGAAATATGTATACATTAATTAAAATGTTAAAGTTATTCACGTGCCTGTATAGCTCCATAGGTTAAGCATCTGGCTCGATTTCAGCTCAGGTCATGATCTCATGGTTCATGGGATTGAACCCTGCATCAGTCTCTGTGCTGACAGCATGAAGCCTGCCTGGGATTCTCTCTCCTGCACTCTCTCTCTCTGCCCCTCCTCTACTCATGCTTTCTCTCTCTTAAAAATAAATAAATTTTAAAAAGTTACAGTTATCTATTTATTTTTGAAAGAAAAATTATGTTTCCTTTGTATATCTCTCCTATGGTATCTATCAAATCTATGCCTATTGTCCTGCTCAACCTTCAACATCATAAAAGATAGCTGGAATTTGCACAATTTTTAAACTTAATGTTATCAAAGGCTATATTCCAGGCAATGGAGCTTGGTAAGTGTAATAACCTCAGCCAAAATATGTAGCTTACAGACAACCTTCAAGAGTTATAAAATTTACTTGTTATATTTTGTTATACATTTTTCACTAGTGTCTCCATTCTATCATTCCATTCTTTCTCTATTATTTATCAGCAAATACACTTGAAAGTATTTTTACTTTAGTCCTTATTAATGTAAGCAATCCAAAACTGACCACAGAAACACAAGCAATTTTTGTCAGGTATAAAAAAACACACACACATCAAACACACACACACACACACACACACACACGCACATGGAAGCACACCTACAAAATAGGAATATCATCTCCTTTGCTTTAAGTACTATACTACAATTAAGGTACAGTTATTTCATTGTGGCAAAGCAAACCCCGCAATAAGTAATGAATGTATTATCTATATGTTTGCTTTTGTCACATTCAGTATTGTAAGCCACATCATCTGGGTCCTACATCATTTTTCCTTTTTTACAGATCCATTCATTTATCTATTTTCAAGGACTTCTACTTTAGTAAACACAGAAGAAAATAAAAATATCTGGAAAAATGATTTTAACTGAAGAAATTTCTATGTGTAGCATAAAGAGGGGTTCTTGGCTAATATCCCAGGGAAAACAGAAAGAAGTTGAGAGAGGTGAGAGGGGCATTTAAGGTTGCTCTGTTTCAGGGGATGTTTGCGGATTTGGAAGAGACATCTATGAATCAACGTAGCATTTCTGATATCTGCAATGGAAAGGGGGAGTGGCATGAATATATATATATTGGGTTCAGAGCTATAGTAGGGAGTCACAGGAGCACTAGGACGGCCGGAGCATCAAAACCCAGGATCATAGTACCTGCTTTAGAGTGAGATTTACTGAAGAAAAGAAAAGAATTTCACTTATCCTCTACTCCCTACCTCTCCTTCCACCACTGCCCCGCCTGTCACCAGCAGGCTAAGGAGAACTGAATAACATATAACAATGCAATACTACACAATTTCAACAAAAATTCTGAGACATACAAAAAGAGAAGAAAAATAATGTAAAGGGACAAAGCAATAATCAGAATCACAGATGTA
The DNA here is from genome assembly GCA_028646485.1 of Cryptoprocta ferox. Classification (NCBI taxonomy): domain Eukaryota; kingdom Metazoa; phylum Chordata; class Mammalia; order Carnivora; family Eupleridae; genus Cryptoprocta; species Cryptoprocta ferox. The sequence goes on from CM053560.1 coordinate 54,258,243, forward strand.
GGAACTATCAGACAGAATTAAAATTTATTATCAGTAAGGGGCGCCTGGGTGACTGTTGGTTGAGCATCCGACTTCAGCTCAGGTAATGATCTCGTGATTCATGAGTTCAAGCCCCACGTCCGGCTCTGTGCTGACAGCTCAGAGCCTGGAGCCTGCTTCAGATTCTGTGTCTCCCTCTCTCTCTCTGCTCCTCCCCTACTCACACTCTGTCTCTTTCTCAAAAATAAGTAATAAAATAAACATAAAAATTTAAAAATATTATTATCAGTAATATGCTAAAGATTCTAGTGAAAAATGTATAAAAATGTAGAATAATATTAAGATTTTATATAATATTTCCATATCTTCTTTAGAGTCACTATTTTCTCAATCAATATTATTTCAAACATAGTAAACCCCCTAAGATATGGTAATATAAGTCATAATTGATGAACATACACCTTAGATGAAAAAAGGATAATGAACTTAGATTTTAGATAAATTTATGACAGCCCCAATTAATATTTGGATTTTCATATGAAGAAAACATTAAAGCCAAATGCTAATAATAAAGCACATATTTAAAACACTTAAAATGGTATTTTATAAATATTTCATGTGTAAAATTGCTTGTTTCCTTGAAATACTTTTATGCATTGTTTTGATGTACCTTTAAAATTTTATTTTGAAATATTTTAGATTTACAGATAACTTGTATATATAATACTGAGAATTCCCATATAGCCTTCCATCAGTTTCCCCTACTCTTAAAATCTTACATAACCATGGCATATTTACTAAAACAAAAATGTTAACTTTGATACAGTACTAACTAAACTAGAGACTTTGATTTTCCAATGGATGTTCTTTTCTGTTCTAGGACACAATTCATGATAACATATTGCATATAATCATATCTCAGATCTTTTCTAATCTTTGACAGTTCTGCCTTCCTTAATTACTGTGACTGACATTTAAAAAAAAGATATATCTTTTGCAGAACATCCTTCCATTTTGGCTTGTCTAATGTTTTCTCACAATTAGTAAATTGTACATAAAAGAAATTCAGATTTTGGGAAGAATTAAAAGAATTCATAAGTTCCCCAGAAATCTGACAGACAAGAATTCCATGGTAAAATTCATTAAGGAAAAATAGTATGCAACTTTCCATCTTTGGGGCAATATACATTAAAATATTAAATATATGATAAAATAAGCTTCACTGAAGTCTTCTGATCCTTCCTCTTTTATCAATGGGAATTTGATTTAATAAATTTTATATGCCAGTCTTAGCATTAAAATTCTGTAAGACTATAACATTATGAAAGCTATCTACTCCTTTCAATTCTAATATGCTATTATTAGATGAAATTTTGTCAGACATGATCTAGAAAGTGGTAAAAAATAATAATTAGTATTCATTATTGTATCTATGGTAAATGAAGCATTGTACACATACTAAAAGACTTTGCAAAATTTTAAATACCATGTATATTGGCTTTCCTAAGCAAAGAGTTACAAATTTCTTTCCATTTCTTTTCCTAAAACATGGAGACTCAAATAAATAATTAGATTCCTCCTGGAATTCTATAATACATGTGAAATAGGATACTACAATAGAAATTAGCTGACTTTGTCGTTAATAAAATACCAATTACCTCTACTCATTATCTATTTGAACATTTTCTTTTCAATACTTCAGATATTATTGATGCCTTCTCTACATACAAATCTTCTGACATTTTTTTTGTGTTTTGTTAGTCATTTATACATGCTCTTCTCATTGTAAAATTTAAATCCTTATATAGTCACTGATACAATAAATGAATTTGTGATGTGCTTTTTAAAATAATATGGCATTATAATTTTGACAATTTAAAATATTTTTAGATTCAGAGTTCTGATCAAATTAGAAAGTTCCAAATTAGACATTCCTGATCAGTGTTTTTACAAAAAAAAGTTATCTTACAAGAAGTTGATATTCTTGTATGCTTGGGCAAATTGTAAAGTAGGGCAATTTATTTTTAACTTGATCTTTCTTCTCTTTCTGTGTTCTTCTTAATTACCACTCTGTTCTTCTTAATTACCACTCTGTTCTGGATCTGTTTCTATTTCAGAAACTGTATCTGTCCAATTTCAATAATTCTCATCTTTAATTGCTCCTTCTTAGCCATACATTAAACCCCAGAAACTAGGACCATCCTGGATGCTTTTCCCAGCTCCTCATATTATCACTCAGACTATATTCAATGTATTCAACAATTCTGTGTGTTACTCACACAAACTTTATAAAAATCAGATTTAACCCAAAAAATAATTCACAGTTCCGCCTAGTTGGGAAGATATTTGGACTCAAACACATTTCCAGAAGATTGTTAAATTAAATACTATGCTAAAATGCCTGCAATCAGATGTGATATTAAGATAATAAGTCTTGCAGTCTATATTTGTAGCAGAAGTGCTTTAAAAAATACTTATTACTTACCCAATCTAATGTTCAATTGTACACAAAATAAACTACTAAAAAGGAAATTTTTCCTGATACTAATCTAGCACTTAGCATTCATTCCTCCACAATGACTTCAATTCTATTGCCTTTTCCTATTTATGTTATATGCTCACTTTAATTTTATTCACCTCATTCCATGCAGCAGTTTCTATTTTATAAATGTATTTTAAAATACATCTATTAAGGAGACAAATTCTGATATTTCAATGCTTTACTTCATAATTTCTTCTGTTCATACTACGGATTCTGTTACTAGTATGTTAGAATTCTTAGAGTGCAATTACCTGATTAAGGATGAAATTTATTCTACTTATTTTTTTTCTCAGTGAGAGATGCAATATATTCTTGATATTTTAGAAGCTACTTATTTCACTGGTAAAAGAAAACTAAAACAATGAAAATAAACCTACTCTAGTAGTCTGGAAATGAAATTCTTAACATAGTGAATTAAAATAAACTTTTTACAAATAAAAGCATACAAAACTCAGATAGAAAATGAAACATAGCTTAAAACTCCATGATTTTATATCCAAAGGAAGAAAAAAATGAAGTTATTTAGGCTTCAATTAAAATATGGCTCTTGGAAAAGTTATTGTGTATGTGTTCTTTTAAAAACTACAAACCCTATGGACCTAGAGGGTATTATGGTAAGGGAAATAAGTCAGACAGAGAAAGACAAATACCATATAATTTCACTTATATGAGGAATCTGGAAGAAGAAAACAAATGAATAAACAAATGAATAGCAGAATCAGATTTATAAATACAGACAACTTGATGGTTGCCAGAGGATACGGATGTGGGGGGCGGGGGGGATGGGCAAAGGGTAGTGGGAGATACGAACTTCCAGTTATGGAATATGTAAGTCATGGAATAAAAAAGTACAGCAAAGGGAATTTAGTTAATGGTAGTGTAATAGCTATGTGTGGTAAAAGATCGTAGCTCCACTTGCGGTGAGCATTGCATTATGTACGGTTGTTGAATCACTATATTGTATACCTAAAACTAATGTGGCAACGTGTATCGACTACACTAAACAAAATATCGCAAATCAAAACAGATTTATGTGTGTGTATATTTTCACTTTTTTTTTTTTTTTAGAGAGAGAGAGAGCATGTGAGTAGGGGGGAGGAGCAGAGGGAGAGAGAGAGAGAATCTTAAGCAGGCTACAAGCTCAGCATGGAGCCTGACACCAGGCTGTATCCCACAACCCTAGGGTCATGAACTGAGCTGAAATCAAGAGTCAGACGCTCAACCAACTGAGCTACCCAGGTGTCCCTACATCATGTATAGAAATAATACTATGTGTAGTTTTTATTAAAGTACACTATGTATAGAAATAATGCTTATATTCTTAAAGTAAACTATATATAGAAAAATACTTATATTTTCAAATGTATAAACTAGTATATTGGTAAAATAATTTTATTTATGAGTAATTAGTATTTTTGCAAAGGATAAATTGGTGATTCTGAAATTGGAAATTCTTCAAACACCTAAAGATAAAGTTATGTGAAACCAGTATAACAATTCTCAAATTTAAATTTAGTACTTGGTCGTTATTTCTGTATGTATTTCCAAATGCAAAGAATATTGAAACAAGTAATACTTTTTTATTTTGCAATTTCTAATTTATCATATTAGTCAAGTAAAATTAAGACTGCAATTAAAATATATTAAAGACTGCTCTATAGACAAAGAAAAACACAGCAGAGTTCTTTTTCTTCCCTTTTCTTAATTTTTCCTTTTTCTTTTTTTTTTAAGATTTTATTTTAAGTTGGCTCTACACCCAGTATGGGACTTGGACTCACAACCCCAAGATCAAGAGTCACACACTCTATTGACTGAGCCAGCCAGTCACCCCATTTTTTTGTTTTTAAATATTGACTCAGACTGTATTGGGTAGAGAAAAAAATGGCCCTTAAATGAAAGACTTATGTAAATATGATAGAAATGTAGACAAAAAATGTTTACATGAGTGAAGCAGATAAATATGTACATCTGAGTTATATCAATTAGATTATTTTAATACTATTAAATTATATATAAATGATAACATTTTAATAATAATAAATATAACAGGAATGTTCTAACCCTAATTACCACCTGTCTTTATAGACACAAATATGATTATACAAAGAATCCTATTATTTATCTTTTTTTTTAATGTTTATTTATTCTCAAGAGAGAGAGACAGGCCATGAGCAGGGGAGGGGCAGAGAGAGACCGAGACACAGAATCTGAAGCAGGCTTCTGGCTCTGAGCTGTCAGCACAGAGCCTGAAGAGGGCTCGAACTCACAAACTGTGAGATCGTAACCTGAGCCACAGTCCGACACAGGAGCCCCTATTATTTATCTTTTAACTTATTACATATTTTTTTATAACTGTAACAAGTACTCAGATTCTAAATGCAACTCCTTTGCAGAAGGCAGTAGGTAGAAAGAAGTTTCTTACATTCTTTACTTTCTGTCCCTCTATGATCTTGCCTTTCCTTTGCATTAGAGTAAATAAATAAAATTTTTCTTCAAAACAGTTGTTTTTATTTGCTATTTTTTTTTAAATGGAGAGAGAGAGAGCATGCACAAGCAGGGAAGAGACAGAAGGAGAAAAAGAATCCCAAGCAGGCAATATGCCCAACACAGAGCCAGATCTGGGGCTCAATCTAACAATGTTGAGATCATGACCTGAGCTAAAAGCAAGAGTCAGACATTTAACCAACTGAGCCATCCAGGTGCCCAATTACTTGCTATTTTCAATTTTATACTCCCACTTTCTCTTGAACTAACTTCAGTCAAGTTTGACATCCAATAAAATTATTTTTTCTTCATTCTAAGATATTTACCTTCATGTACCTTAGAATTATTTATAATCATACCTATTTCCATTCCTTCTCATGCACTGAATACAACTCCTTGATATAAATGGAGCCTTAAACCTTTCATTCCTATGACATATTATTTACTGGACTCCAGCTACGTCACATTCTCATTTTCTTTCAATTCATCTTAGAAAACATGATTGAACATTACAATTACTCCCCTTAACGTATATGCAACTTCCTGTCATTTTTCCATGACTTCTCTCTAGCTGGTTGAAAAAAATTAGAAGCCTTGTTAATTTAAGTCCCTCTAAATTATATACTGCATCTGTCTAGCTGGAATAAGGCTGAAGAAAAACACAAAATCATGGTGATGAATGTCACTTTAAAATTCTGACTGGGAACAGAAAATGACTTGTAATACCACCTAGCTATGATATTATGTTTCCTCTAGTCCATATATTCTTCCATTGTCCACGATGACTTTATCGTAGTTATCCAACCTCTCTATGCTCATAGTGCCCTTAATGTCTTGTTAATTTTTACATGCCTCCATAGATAAAAGAAATACTGAACAGTTCTGCTAATTAGGTAATTGAGTTAAGCAATATAGCAAGGATTTATGTCAAAATGACAGGCAACATTTAATATATAAATTGACAGAAATATTTTTATTTCAATTTTAAATGACCACAATTACTCACTAAGGAGATTTGTGCACCCTGTTGATTGTGGCATAATTTCTTAAACCTTGGAATGATATTGGATACCACCACCTTTATTTTTTGTTCCACATTGATTTTCATGCACCTTTGCTTTTTATCAGAGAAACAAGCAAAAAACCCAGTTTTGCAAAAGAATGACATCATCTAAAGAAATGCAATGTAATCTAATATTTGAATTGTGAACTACTTCAAACCATATTGCATAGCACCCATTAGATATCAAATGTCACTGCAATATTCTCATAAGTTAAAAAAAAATGCAATTGCCTTGTGCATTCATTGTAGTGCCTGGGTGTTCTTCCACGTACAGTGTTAGGACTGCAGAAGTTAGAACTGTATCTTTCTCCCTTCTCTGACTTCTAACATTCTTCTGCTATCCCCACTTAGTGTCTTTGGTGCTTATTTCATTGAGAAAAGAAAATTTAGAGGAAAACTTTCTCAAGCTCCTACAAGATCTATGATTCCATCTCCTGAATTTATGCTAACATGCTTGACTTTATTTTACTATTATGATGGTAGAAACCCCTTTATGAAGAAAGCTCTTAATAAAGACACAAACTATCATTTGTGTCTACATCCTATCTGAGTACTTCTGCTTGATCATACATCAAATACTTTCCCCAATTTACTGAATAGTTCATACTGGTAGACAAATATACTATTATTTCTCTCACTGATTAAAAAAATTAAACCTTTTAAAATTACTATCTATGCCATTCTTTCCTTTAGAACAAAACTCCTCCTCAAAACAGTTGTACCTATTTCTTTTCAAGTCTTCTCCTCCCACTCTTTCTTGAACTTACTCCAAGCAAAGTTCATTCTTATCACTCCACTGGAAACTTTCTTGTCCATATCATCAGTGACTGCCTCCTGACTATATCCAATACCTAATTCTCTGACTTCATCACACTGGACCTACTATCAGTACTCAACCCAGGTTATTATTTCCTCCTTGATACACCTTTTCCTCTTGATCTCCTAGACAAACAACTTGTTTACTCCCAATGATGTCTCCTTAGTTTACTTTACTCATTCATCAACATTTACCTGATCTTCAAACTCTGGAATGCCCTATGGATCATTCCCCATACTTTTTTCTTTTCTTTTCTTTTCTTTTTTTTTTTCTTTTCTTTTCTTTTCTTTTCTTTTCTTTTCTTTTCTTTCTTCTTTCCTTTCTCTCTCTTTCTTTTCTTTCTTCATTTCTTCCTTCCTTCCTTCCTTCCTTTCTTTCATCATTTACTTAGGTTAACATCCAATTCCATGGCTTTAAATACCATCTCTGCACTAATATCTTTCACTTGTATATTACTGGTCCACCTTTGCTCTAACCTCTGGATTTATATTTCCAAGTTCTTATTTAATTGGGTGGCAAATGTAGCTTCTCCTTTGCTTTCCCTCTAGCCTGGTTATATCAGACTGTCCCCTCTATCTATTACTATCAGCCTCATTTCCACAACTTTTCAGAGCCAAGCTTTTACTCCATAATATCATGTCCATTTCATAAACAAATCTTGCAATTCCCACTTTCAAAATATATTCTTAAGCCAATCAGTTCCCACCATCTCCACTGCTGACTTCTTTCTTTGAAGTAGTATTATCTTTCACTAAAGCAAGAGGTCACATCTGGCTTCCATGCATCTTCCTTTACTCAATACAGCAATCACAGTGTTCCAGGTGGAACTAAATCAGAACATGTTACAGCTCTGTTTGCTCAGTACCTTCAAATGGCTTCCCTTCTAATGGTAAGTTCAATGTAACTCATGTAATTCATTTTTCATGTTTGCTGATGTTTCAACTTCTACCTTCCTTACCCACTTGCTCCATATCTGGGAAAACCTACAAGAAAGCTGGCATGCTGTCTCCCTGGCACAAGCAGGAAGTTCAAACCACTCAAGTCCCACATTCTTGCATAGGAACTCTTGCCTCAGACCTGTCCCTTAACCACTATAACACCCAAGTCAGTTGCCCATTTTCGAACCCCTGGGTAGCATGCCCTGCTCTTCCCAAAAAGTTACACTATGTGAGTAATGAATTCATACTTAGTTGGCATGTATGTGTCAACATCAGTTCAACATCTGAAACAAATTTTGGGTAGGGTGTCCATCCCACTTACACACTGTAAACCACAACACCTGGTCACAAATTACTTTTCTGATCTCATTCCCTAACGGCCTACACTTGATTCACTTCACTCCAATTCACTGAAATCTTTGATCTCTCTATGTTATCCCAAGTAAAATTGTTTCTAACAGTTTTTACACATGTTCCCCACTCTGTCTAGAACCTTCTTCCCCTACTTATCCACAAAGCTCACTCTTTCATACTTAAAATCACAGGCTTTCCATAAGAAACCTTTATATTCTATAGCACTTAACATCTAATGTAATTAACACTCTGCTTATTTAATTTATTTTTGGTAAGTCCTATGTGCACAGATGTTTTCATAGATTTTGTTCACTACTTTATTTGTAGATCCTAGAATTGTGCCTTGTATATATAATAGGTGTTTATCAATATTAATTGAATAAATAGACTCACAGATGTGAATTGGTGGTAATAGGGGTATATTCATTCAAAATGAACACATCTTTTACAGATATTTTCCATAAAAATAAAGACAAAATATCAAAACATCATGGGAATATTTAACCTTTCTAGTTATCAAATAAACATGAAAAATATGTTTATTCTTTCAGTCATCTGTGAAGAAAGATTAGAGGTAGCAAAAATACTAAACTCCATTAAAATTCAATGAAATAAATGCTCATGTACATTATATGTGAAACAGAATGTTAAAATTGTTCTTTTGGAAAGCAATTTAAGAACAAACCAATATCACATATATTTCATGTAATTTGAAAACATAATTCCAATTTCAAATGTCATTTGTTAGGCAATAAGCCACACTGATGAACATAAATATGATATGATTTCACTTATATGTAGAATTTAAAAAATAAAACAAATAAACAAAGAAAAAAAGAGACAAACAAAACCAGGCTCTTAAATACAGAAAACACACAGGTGATTGCCACAGGGGAGGTGGGGGCATGGGGAGAGAAATATATAAAAGGGATCAAGAGTGCTCATATCTTGACGAGTAGTGAGTATAGAATTGTTCAATTATTATATTGTATATCTGAAACTAATATAACACTTTGTTAATTATTAATTTATAAATCTTATGTAGGAATAAAAATCTCCATCATATTGTTAAGTAGTACACGTGGTAAAGACACTGCTCCAGATATAGAAAATTAAAGCAAATAACTAGGGTCACATTGCATTTTGAAATGAAGATTGAAAAGTTTGTCTTAATAGAAAAAACAGACAGAAAAGAATTTTCCATAGGTATGGACAGTGCTTATTACAAGAAAGAAAAATAATTTCTTAAATTATCAAATTTTAAGTAATAGATATGCTTCACTTTTATTTTAATAAATTTTTAAAATTTACATTATATTCTCTTTTCTCATTAAAGCATTTTGAGCAAAAATGAAGATATATTAAAATCAGAAAAAAGGCATATTTTCTTAACAACAGAACATACTGAGTATTTACCATTTCAGACATAGTCCTTAAAAGCTTTAATGAATTATTTAGCTGTATTCTCACGGTGCCTGAAAAATTATAAAAACTTCAACTTTGTCATTTTTATCCTCTTCCTCCTCAGTGTCATCAATATTGTTATAATCATTCATATACACAACAAAAACTTTATGAATATATTTAAAGAACCCTGAAAAGCCATTAATAAAAAACTGAGAATTTAAAAATTAAGTATCAGAAAAAAATAGAAAAATACTTTCATTTGTAATAAAGTTGATCAAACCATAGTGTTATTTTAAATGGATTGGTACTTTTTAATTCATTTATTTCAGAAAATAAAGTAAAATATTTTAAACTTAAGCACTAGGGAGATAATTTAAAAACATTTTTATAAAATAAAATGATTTCAGTAAAATCCTGTCACTGAGGACAAAATATTAGAAAAAAATGTAAATCGGTAACATTTCTGTGTCTAAAAAATAAAGACATATACTTACATTGGATAGGTAAGGCAAGACTCTTTTTAGAACAAATATTTTACTGAACTTGTTTCTTATGTTTATTTATTTTTGAGAGTGAGAAAGATACAGAGTTTGAACAGTGAGGGGGCAGAGAGAGAGAGAGAGGGAGACACAGAATCCGAAACAGGCTCCAGGCTCTGAGTGGTCAGCACAGAGCCCGACGCAGGCTTGAACCCACAAACTGTGATATCATGACCTGAGCCAAAATTGGCTGAGCCTCCCAGGTGCCCCTTGACTGAACTTCTTTAAAATCTATCCATTTGTGTGATTCAGTCCTGATTTTTGTTTTCCTTCAAGTTTATAAATGCTCCTGACCAAGTGGTAAGATGTTTCTACAATAAAGCATGTAATTTCCTTCTATTGATACTTGTATTGATATTTTTTGCTCTTGAAATCAATAATACGCTAATGATTTTACCATAAAAATACACATATCTACATTTGATCTTTTCCAAAGACACTAGTATAAAGATGTAAAATATTTGTCTCTTAGTAAATATTGCTAAAATAATGTCACATTAATTGCTCCTGTATTTAGCTTTCACATTCCAAGGAAATTTATTACAGAAAATCAAAAGTTTATAATAAAGCCCCAAAATATCAAGCTTTTCCAGAGTCATTTATGTTGCTGTACTACTGCCAAATTTTAAGTTGTATGAACGATATTTTGCTAATAATAGTATCCTGACAACCAATAGTTTATTTTATTACTCAGAGTTGCCATTCACTCCATTTCTCTAAGACAAACATTTATCATGGAAAGTCATTAAAGATATTTCAATATTGAAAGGAAATCTACTGCAGACACAGAATTATTTCCAAAAATAGACTTCTTGAGTATAATAAAAAAAATCATTGTGAAAATATGCTGTCTGTAAAAGCAAATAAAAGTGTTTTTTTAAAGTGGAATAATAATTTGCCTGTCTTTTATAAACAACAACAAAAACAATTATATGTCATTCTTATTTGTTGAAGGAGAAAATTACATGTAATTGTATATAGTGGATTTAAATGATGGCATAAAGTATACAGAGATATACCCATCATTCCTATCAAGTAACAACACAACATTCAGGACTTTAATTCACTATCTACAAAATGACAAGTATTATAGATATCAACATTAAATTATATATACCTTTCTAAAGGCATTACAAAAAATGTTGGGTGTCAGACTTGTTCATATACACTGTCCTATAAAATTCAGAATAGAGGTATGGAAAAGGAAATAACATTAAATTAAGTCTTGAACATGAGTTAAAGTGATGCTCAAAAATCAGTTTTATTTGAAACTTTGTAGAGCTTTTATTTACTCAGTTTTTTCTTTCTTTCTTTTTTTAAGTAAGCTCTATGACCAACATGGGGCTCAAACTCCCTAAGAACAGAAGAGTCACATGCTTTCCTAGCTGAGCCATCCAGGTGACCCCAATTTTTAAATGAAATAACAAGTTCTTTTATGTTGCTTTTCTAACTTAATATTTTAATATGAGCATATATAATAGTAAATAAAATTATAACATTTTTATAATTTTTGTATGCATATGTATAGATTTATAAAAATAAATTCATAATAATATTCTCTTATTGTCTTTTTTTTTTCATTTTTATTCATTTTACTTGGGGTTTATGGAAATTCCACCCACAGAGTCAGACTTGCCAACACCATTTCTACCATGTAATTTCATTTGAACAATCTAGAATTTTTATCTTTCTATTTATTTCCATGCTGAAATGATCCTATAAATTATATTTATAAATGTGTTGTTTGCTCATTGCTTGATTCAAATAAGATTGATTTTTCTATTATTGTCATAAGAAAGATAATAAAAACAATTTAAATAAAAAAAAAAGAAAGAAAGGAAACCATGCTTTCACTTTCATAACATGGAGTGTCCATGAGTCAGATGACAAATCAAGGGCAGCAATTTCCAATCCTCTTGCTTCTAGATGTAGCTATGGTTCTTGCCAAAAAAATGTAAGTGGAAGTGATATTTGTCACACTTAGGCCAAGTTTTTATGAAATAAAACTTCATAAAAACAGAGAACTCTTCAGCTCTGTAACGCCAGAGTTATAAGTCTAAAGAGCCTGAATCCTTGAAGGGCCATGCAAAGGAAAATTTCTCATTAATCAGAAGGGCCATGAAAAGGAAAATTTCTCATTAATGATTATTAAGTAAACACATATTTTGTTAAGGCACTAAAATCTGTATTTTATTTATTATAAAAACTAGAATTCTCCGAATAGAGGTGGAAAGACATATACACACATGCACACACAATTGTAATCCCAGATGGGAGAAAGAAAGAGTATGGGTAGGAGGCAGAATTGAAGGAAACCTAGACAACACTTATTTAAAATGGAAGGAAAGATATCTTCTAAAATACAGCAGAAAAGGGAAACACAAAAAAGTGAGCCATTCTGTATGTAATTACTCTCAAGATATGTGGTGACTTCTAAACTCCATATCTATGAGGCAAAATTCCTACAAACACAAAGCAGAGAGAAGATGTTAAAAGGCTAAAAATGCTAAAAATAAATATCGGCAATGTCACAGGATGTAGATACAAAAAACTGGAGTCAGGGCTACAAAGATAAAAGAACATAACACGTACTCCAGACCCTTTTTTGAGACTCTTGAAAGATTTCATCTAGAAAGAAAAATAAAATGGAAATAAATCACTCTCAAGATGATCTGCCCTTACTCCATTATGCACTAGAAGAAAATTTAACATCTCTGGAGAAAGGTAACATCATTTGAGAGACCCAATTTTTGTAAACACAATATCTGACAGGTAATACAAATTACAAGACATAAATACAAATCCCAGTAATTGAAAATCAATAGGTAAAAGTGACAATTTTGAAATTATCAAATAAGAACATTAAATAACTATAATTAATATTTAAAGAGAATACATTTAAAATATGATAAAATTGTACAAGAAATCAGAAAATCTATTAAAAGGAATAAATATCATATTTTTTCATTATATAATTTAACAGCTGAAACTGAATATTCAATAAATGCTTTTGAAAGCAAATTAATAGTAGAAATAAGATTATTGAATTTGTACATATGTTAACATAAAATAACCACAGTGAAACAAAGAGGTTTACAAAAAGAAAGGAATGAAAATAGTGCTATTATTGTATAGACCATGATGAAATGATTTAACATATATACAATTGTAATCCCAAAGGGTAAGGGGAAAGAATATAAATTGAAGAAGAAAGAATTGAAGGAAATCTGACCAAGAATATCTTTCAATTTGAAAGAATAGACATAAAGTATGGATTTTAGATTTCTGCACTATGGGATGAATAAAAACACAAGAAAAAAAATACACCTAAAAATAGTAAAATTGCTAAAAATTAAAGACAAAGAGACTATCTTAAAACCGGGTGTAGATTTAAAAAAAAAGGCACTTTCCATTCAAGAAAAACTCACACTTTACTTCTAAGCATATAATTCAGAACACTGTGGATGCATCTATTTAAAATGTGAAAGAAGAGTGTCAATTTAAAATTATATGTTCAGAGAAAATATCTTTCAAAAGTAAAGGAGAAAGGACAATGACAAAATATAAATATTGAGAAAATCCACTGTAATGAGAGCTACATCAAAAAATATCCCAGGGGCTTCAGTTGCTTAGTTCATTGGGGGAAAGACTTCAGGTCAGGTCATAATCACATGGCTGGTGAAATTGAGTCCCCCGTTGGGCGCTGACAGCTTAAAGCCTGGAGCCTGCTTCAGATTCTGTCTCTGTCTCTACCCCTCTATCTCCCTCTCCCTCTCTCTTTCTTTCTCTCTCCCTCTCAAAAATGAATAAATATTAGAATAAAAATTTAAAAAAATCCCAAGAGATTTTTTTCAGACTGAATGAAAATGATACTGAATAGAAATAGAGTAATTTTAGAATAAATGAAGAGAACAGAAAGAGTAGGCAAGTAGTTAAATCTAAAACAATATTGATTGGGAAAAAAATTTTTTTAAAAAAGGGCGCCTGAGTGGCTCAGTCAATTAAGCATCCAACTTTGGCTCACGTCATGATCTTGCAATTTGTGACTTCGAGCCCCGCATTGGGCTCTGTGCTGACAGCTGAGACCCTGGAGCCTGCTTCAGATTCTGTTTCTGTTTCACTCTCTATCTGCCCCTCCCCCACTTGTGCTCGCTCTCACGCTCTCTCTCTCTCTCTCTCTCTCAAAAATAAATAAATGTAAAAAAAAAGTTTTTAAAACAATATTGATTATAACTTAATTCTTGTGATGTTTAAATCTATGATTAATACCATGGCTCATTTAAAATGTATTTAAATAAATTTCAGGACAACTGCACAAAAAGCAGAAGAGGGTAAATATATCTACAAGGTCCTTACACATGTCAAGGAGTGCAAAAGTTGTAGGTAGATGTTATTGATTCAAGCGCTTATCTTATAATTAATGCATAATTTAAAAAGATCTGTATTGTAATTATTATAGAAAATAATAAACACATGAATTACAAATATACCTAAGAGGGGAAACACTGAAGATTCCCAAGTACCATTTAATTATAAAGAAGATTATAGGGGCACCTGGTGGCTCAGTGGGTTAAATGTCCATCTTTGACTCACATCATGATCTCTTGATCTGTGGGTTCATGCTGGTCGTCAGGCTCTGTGCTGATAGCTCAGAGCATGGAGCCTGCATCCAATTCTGCGAGTGTCTCTCTCTCTGACCCACCCCACCTCATACTCTGTCTCTCTCTCAAAAATAAATAAACATTAAAAAAAGTATATAAAAAAGATTATAATGGAAAACAGTGAAAAAGGGAGAGATGATACAAATGTAAAATAAATCAAAAAGGGACAATTTAAAGTAAAATATACCTATAATTACCCTAACTGTAAAGTGGACCAATCTAGCAAAATACAAATTTTGATACACTAAATTAAATCCAATACTCGTCATTATCTACAAGGTATCTCAAATATGAGAATACATAAATATTATTAAAGGATGAAAAAAATTATATCATGGAATACCAAAAGGAAGTTAATGTAGTTTTATTGGTATCAGATGAAATAGACTTTAATGCTAGAATTTGTACTAAAGTAAAGAAGGCTATTCCACACTCTATAATGGAAAATATTAATCCAACAGGAAAGCATAAAATTGTCTCATAATATATAAAGTAAAAACTGACATAAAGAAAAATAAAATATACAAATCCATATCATAGTAAAATATTTTAATACAATTCTCAGAGTAACTGAAAAAAATTTAAAAACTAGTAAATTAGTTATATGTATAATGTATAATATTGTATATAATGGTATTATGTATTATGTACTTGAAGTTATAATTCACATGTGTACTTAAAAAGAATGTGTATTTTTACAGTTGATGGGGTTATATGTTTCTGTGTATGTATCCCCATATATATAAATTGTGGATGATTTAAAATATATATAATATTCTATATTTTTTTTAAAAAATGTCTATATTTATTTATGTTGAAGGAGAGAGCAAGTGGGCAGTAGGGACAGAGAGAGAGAGGGAGAGGGACAATCCCAAGCAGGCTCCACACTGTCAGCATAGAGCCTGACATGGCACTCGATCTCATAAACCATGAGCTCAAGACCTGAGCCAAAATCAATAATCGAACTCTTGGGAGCCATTTCTGAATTCACTAAGTTGAGAATACTCCTTGTGAGGTTAAGGCGGGTTTTGTATGGCCTCCTGCCATCAGACGGTGACCAATATCCACCCCCACTCAATTATTTCTGCTTGAGCACCGTCCCCCAAGGCACCTTGTTGATTGGTAGGCGAGTGACTTGTCGCCTTATCCTAAAATATGCTGATTGCACCTTGTGAAGGAACTTATTATAGGAACTTCTTCTTTTGTGTTTATGGGAGCAAACATTGCATTTCCTGAGAATCCTGTTTTTCTTATACTTCCCCTTAAGCAAACAGGCTATTGACCCCTGCTCACAAAGAATTAACTTTTGCCTTTGCTATGCTAAAAACATTGTCTTGTATTTAAATGCTTAAGATACCTTCCTTCCTCATATAATAAGTATCCAAGTCACCTACATCAATCACTATTGATAATGATTATGCATGAGTCTTCTACCAATCTATGTTCTGGGAAATTTTTACATACCAAAGAAATTTGTCATCAGAAATCATTGTCTAAGGCAAATGTCACTTTTGTGCTATACCCCATACATTTTTTTTTTTTACCATAAATAAGGCTGACTTTCAGGTCAGTGCAGAGATGCCTGCCTGGTGATCAGAAAGAAACTTGAGGCTCCCTGATCTCTCTCGTGAGGACACCGTCCATCCTTCGGGAGCCCTGGACCTGCTGGAGCTGGACTCTGGCATTGAACGCTTAACTGACCTGAACCACCCAGGTGCCCCTTCTTTAATTTATATATAAAAGAATATGCACACAGTGACACACACAGACACACATATGCACATATGCATGCATACCCATAACCATATAATACAAATTATAAATCAAAATGGACATTAGAAAATTTTAAATATTAAACTGATTAATAATAAAACCATCATATCAAAATGCACAAGTTATTACTAGATAGTCTACTCCTATGCCTATATTCAGTGAAATGCCACATAATGTAGCATTTCAGCAAAGTTATTCATGATCCCAATCTGTAAACAAGCAAAATAGCTATAGGCCATAGTAGAGTTGTGCAATAAATAAGTTGTAGCATATTGATAAAATGGAATAGTACACAGCAATAAAAGTAGTGAAATTTACACTACATATAAAAACATGGATGAATCTTAAAATATAGATTTTTGCTGAACAAAAGAAGCTAGACACAAAATAATGCATATTGCATGATTCCATTTCTACAAATATCAAGATCAAGAAAAACGAATCCAAGTGTTTAAAGCCATAAAAATATTAAAAAGAAAAAGTCCTGGAAAGGGCAGGAGGGTGCTTTCTGAGGTAGTAAACATACTGTACACCTTGATCTGGGCTTTGCTTATATGGGATGTTTACATTGTAAAATGTCATCAGACATTAAACTTACAATGCGTATACTTTACACTTCAACGAAATACATATGTTATACTTCAATTAAAATGTAAAATGAATAAGTAGTGATTTTTAATTTACTTTTCCACCTGCAAAAACTGTAGAATACTTTCTAAAAATCTTGAATCTTTTCTCTACAGAAAGAATTCTAAACTGACAGCTTCTCTCAGCTCTTCAATGTAATAATTTGATTATCTTCTGTTTTCCGTCATTTCTGTTGAGAACTGAGATGTAATCCAAATTGTTATTTCTCTAATTTCAAATTGAATTTATTTTAAATTTTTCTCAATACTATTAAAAAGTAGTAAGGACAATGAAAACCCTTCTCTTCTCTTAAAATAAATTAATAATATATTGTCACCCTACATGATATATTCAACTCTGACAACTTATAAATTTCTAGAGGAATAATTTCATACGCTGCTATAAAATGTCAACTGTAACTAGAATACAACAGATGTCTAATAGCTACAATAATATTTAGCTCTTGAACAGACCATCTCATCTTCAAAGCACCATGCAAGCATTAAATAATTAAACTTTATAGTTTCCTAGTGCTGTAGATAACATTCATGATAATGTCTGTTTAATGTAAAACAGATATATCATTATATTGCTGAGTGAACTCAGAGAGAGAAAAGGCTATCCATTATCAGAAACTACGTGGTGTATGTAAGCAAATGAGTATGAGTTTTTTTAAATCAGCATTTTAAAAATACAAATATTTGAAAGGAAATTAAAAACTCTCTTTTTATTTGCACAAATTTAGAGGTTGCCTCAAAATACTGTTTAAGTGGGATATCTGTATCATTTTTACTATGTGTATTTGATAAAAATGATACCTTAGACAAATTAAGTATATCCCTGCAAAATTAGAATCCTTAGAAGTACTTTAAGGGAAATTAAATTTATAACATTACCCTGTAAATTTTGCATAAAGCAAGATTTAAAGTAACTTTTAGTGTTTGTTTATGAATAATATTTATTAAAATCCACTTAAATGATTCAAGAGGAATGCTCTTAAATATACGTCATACACACATAGGTTTAACTGGATATTACAAGCAAATATTTTCCTATACAGTGTTGAGAAATGTATTGAATAGGGTGGCATCTGTTTCTACCAATTATATGTAGTGCTGTTTAAACTCTCCTTTTCTGTCTATTTTTACAGCTAATAAGAGAATGATGTTTTTCCAAAGACATCTCCTTGTTTTGATCTCATTTTCTTCTTTTACCCAAGAATCTTGACACTTATAAATAAGTTGTCTGAAAATCCCTATCGTTTTTTTTATTGTTGTTGTTGTTGCCTGAACTTATCTATGAAGACTTTATAATGGTTCAAAACATTTTAAATAAGTGGATTTATTTTGACATAGACTTCTCTGAGCACCTGCAAAATCATAGCTTTAATTGGGATACAGCTGTTGCTGATTGCTATGAAGGGAGGGTGTCTGTGTTGACTGATTGGCTATTTTTATTAAATAGTACACATTGAGCTTTCTCTCTTTTTTTTTCCAGTTGCAGTTTTCTTAGGAAATGGTTTAAATGATTAAAGACCTAAAATGGAGTGTCACTTTGCCAACTATCAGCAGTAGAAGATGAACTGCTTTCAGTGAATAAACATTGCGAGACACCTGTGTAGAGCTTCTTTTTTGAAGCAAGAATATTGATCTGAAGAACCAATTTGCTCAATGGTTCAGCAGTCACAGAAGTAAATGTTTTAAACTGATTAGGCATATAAAGTAGTAAAAATGTCAAGGCAGCAGGAATAATTAGGTTTGCTCTAAGAAAAGCATGAAAGAAATGGGAATGGTCTTAGTAAGTGTTAAATAAATGTGTATTTTGATTCCTTTTCTAGTAAGGTCAGTGAGATGCTTGCAATTCTCTGTGACTTCAGTTTATTAATTGACATTTAAAGCAACCATTAAAAAAATTTTATGTGATATTTACATTTCTACCCAGACAGAAAATTTAATGATATAGTGATAATTAGTACTTTTACCATTGCTCCTTAAATAAAATTTTAATGGCTCTAATGATCTGCCTCTCAAACAACAGATAAGGGTTCAAATTATTCTTCCTTAAGGGTTCAACTATGTAAAAATATTTTTTGCAGACACTCTAAGCCCTAAAAAAAGAAGCGTCAGGACTAAATTTCCTCTAACATCTGTAATTATTTTATCACATGATTTTAAATCGTTTCATCATCGAGTCCATGCTCCTAGACACTCAACAGTTAGTAATTTCCTCTAAGAGCGAATTGCTAAGAAATTAATATAATCCTCTAGAAAATATTGTTTTGGAGTCTATACTTCAAATGATATAGTCTAAGAAACTGAACTATTTTTAGAAGCATAGAGTAAGTTAAGAACTTATTACTCAAACTAAATTATCCAAAGCTCTACTTTCTAGTATGAAATGTATTTAACTGTAATCTACTCTAGTTATCTAATAAACATTAACTTCTAAACATGAAAACATTTCATTCTATTCAGAACTTATTTGCATATTACTTTTCTCCTTAAAAACTAGCTGAGGCAAATTTCTGTAGGATGTGGGGGATTTAGTTGGATGCCAGAAAATTAAGGAGAATGGCACATATTGATGTACAGACAGTCCTTGACTTATGATGGTTCAACTTATGGTTTTTTGACTTTATGATGGCAGAAACTGTACTTTGAATTTTTATGCTTTCCCAGACTAGCAACATATAGTGCAACATGCTCCCATGATGCTGGGCAGTGGCAACTAGCTGCAACTCCCAGTCAGCCCCTTGTTCATGAGGGTAAACAACTGACACCCGTATAACCATTCTGTGCTTCACTTTCAGTACAGTATTCAATAAATTACATGTGATATTCATAACTTTACTATGTAATCGGACTAATGCATATGCCAATTCATTTTGCCCAACCATAGACTAATGGATATTCCGAGCGTGTTTAAAGTGGGTTAGGCTAAGCTATGGTGTTTGATAGGTTAGGTATATAAAATGCACTTTCCACTTAGGATATTTACAAGTTAAGACAGGTTCATTGGGACGTGATCCCATTGTGAATTGAGGAAGATGTGTATTAAGGAAGAAATAAATAAAATTTCCCAGTGGCAGGCCTAAGGAAAAGAGTGAAAAAAATGTGGAAATATGTCTTCACAGATAATTTTATCAAGTTTTCCATCCTTCCATATGACTAACAAGAAATCTGTTCCTCAGGGAGGGCATAAATAACATGGACACACACACACACACACACACAGTTTATAGAGAAAAAGTGCAAATGGTTTTCTGAGCTACAAATGTTTCCTTGTTTTTGAAGTGTCTCTGTTCCCAGGAAATTTTAAAGAATTCTACTTTTCTCTTTGTCTCCTCTTTTAATATCCTTCTATGATCCTTTGTTTTTGAGTCCCAAATTTTGGCTTAGCTCTATTATAAAATTATAGTAAGCTCTATAATTTGTTTATCAAGTTATTTATTTGTATATGTATATATAAATATAGTGTGTGAAATTAACAATTATCTACTTACAGTTTGCTACTAAGGTAATTAGGGTTAACTAGATAAATAAATGAGTATTACGGAATTTTGAATTTTGTCCTTAGGTAACATAAAATGAAAGGTTAAGTTGGCATGGGGGAGTTACATAATGTAATCTTTTTATAGACATTACTACATATTGTATAGAGAATGCATTGGCAGAAGTTATTATTGGAAGTGGAAGACTAGAAACTATAGTAATAAATTTCAGAGCTAATGGTGGCCTGAATCAGAATGGAGGCAGTAGAGATGAAAAGAGATGAATTGATTAGTAACATATGTAGAAGTCAAACCCTACAAGAATTCTTATGAGAGAAGGGTAGCTAACTTTAGGATGACTCCCAGAGTTCTGACTTGGGAAACCATGTTGCAATCTCAGACACACAGTTGGGTATATGATATTGTGCCCAGAGAAGAGCTCTAGTGTGAAGACATCAATTTGGGCACTGTCATTCAGAGATGTTATACAAAGCTATATGACTAGATAAGAGCTTCTAACGTAAAGATGTATAAGCAGAAGGGACCCCAAAATAGAGCTCTCTAAGATTTAGATGTCTAAGAGAGGAAACTGGGCTAGGATTAGAAATCAAGATGAAGAACAAACAGGAGATTGTTGCAACATGAAAATCAGTAAGAGTTTGTTTAAAGAAGTAAGACTTGTTGATGAACAAATAATATTCCAAGAGATTAAATAAGATATGTTTATAGAGCAATAAAAATTATTTGCCTCATACAATTAAATACAATTTTGTGCACACAACACTATGATATATTGGGAACTATCTCTATAGTATTGAAAACTACAAAAATATTAATTTCTTAACTTTCCTCCCTATTTCTTTTCATACTGTTGATAAGGTAAAAGGGGAAAAAAGATCAACATGTGTGGACGCATAAAACAACTGACCATATATGAGATCTGAGAAGATCAGATAAAATATTAGATGGTCTCTGATCACTGCAATGTTCAGAATCTGGATAGTGCTTGACACTTTAATATTGAAATTTAATATTTAAATATTAACTATGGAGATTATATAATGTAAGTGCCATTGTTTTATGTTTTTTTAATTTTTTTAAATTTATTTTTGAGAGACAGAGAGAGACAGCATGAGCAGGGGAGGGTCAGAGAGAGAGGGAGACACAGAATCTGAAGCAGGTTCCAGGCTCTGAGCTAGCTGTCAGCACAGAGCCCGACACGGGGCTCGAACCCATGAACCGTGAGATCATGACCTGAGCCGAAGCCGGACGCTTAACTGACTGAGCCACCCAGGAGCCCCAGTGCCATTGTTTTGAATTGTATACACATCAGAATTAACTTTTTAAAATGTTTATTATTTATTATTATTTCTTTTTTTTTTTTTTTGAGAGAGAGAGAGAGAGAGCGAGCGCAGGAGAGGGGCAGAGAGAGAGATGGAGACAGAATCCGAGGCAGGCTCCAGGCTCTGGGATGTCAGCACAGAGCCCAATGTGGGCTCTAACTCATGAACCACTAGATCATGATCTGAGCCGAAGTCGACACTTAACTGACTGAGCGACCCAGGCAACCCCAGAATTAACTTTTAACTAAAAAATGCTGTTATCTGATTTACGCAATCTTTAATAAATTTGTTACTTCAGTGTTTGTCTCAGTAAATGACTTAGTATGATCTCAGCATTCTGAGGATAAAGAAGATGTGGTATATATATACAATGCATATTACTCAGCTATAAAAATGAAGAAAATCTTTCCATTTGCAACAACATGGTTGGATCAACAGAGTATAATGCTAAGTAAAATAAGTCAGACAAAGACAGATACCATGTAATTCCACCTATGTGTGGAATCTAAAACGCCAAGCAAATGAACAAACAAACAAACAACGATAAAATCGAAACAGATTCATGGGCAAAATAGGTTTCTAATTGTAAAGGTGATTAAAGGAGCACAAACTTCCAGTTATAAAATGGACAAGTCACAGGGATGAAAATTACAGTATACAGAATATAGTCAATAATATTGTCATAACTTTGTATGGTGACAGATGGTAACTATACTTATCATGGTAAGCATTTTGTAACATTTATTGTTGTCAAATCACTGTGTTGTACATCTGAAACTAACATAATATTGTATGTACTTCAATTTATAAAAAAGGATGCTTACCTAAGCCTGTATTTCTTTTTACTAGGAAGTTCCAAGCCCTACTTAAAATTTATCTGTAAATAGGGGAGCCTGGGTGGCTCAGTTGGTTGCATGTCTGACTTCAGCTCAGGTCATGATCTCATGCTTTATGGATTCGAGCCCTGCGTTGGGCTCTGTGCTGATAGCTCGGAGTCTGGAACCTATTTTGGATTCTGTGTCTCCCTCCTTCTCTGTCCCACTCCCTCTCTCTCTCTCAAAAATAAATAAACATTAAAAATGAAAAATTATATGTAAATATAAATCACATGTATTATTGTTTAAAGTCCTCTATAGGCATGTTGCTAGGGTAAGGAGGACACTAGTTATGTATGGCATGAAATGACAGAAGTGTTTTAAATTAACAATGATAAGAAAAAATCGATAGAAACCAAGATTTTATGATAATGTAGCTAATGCCATAGAAGACTTTCGCCATAATTACAAATATAGTGGAGATGGTTGGTGGTTTCAAATTTTGCTCAAGAACTTGAGCTCAGCTTAAATTCTCAGCATGTTTGAGTTGAGTTTAACAATATGCAACTTTCTAGTCTTTAACTGATATAAACAGTAATTAAAGGATGAAACCAAATGCTTGGATATTCCCATCCCCAGATTATTTGGTAAGAAAGGTGAAATGATTTTTTAATTAAAATCTCACTCCAATATTTTAAAATTATATTATGATAGAAAATACTGGATTTTAAGTTTAGAAATAGATATAATAAATGCTTTCTCTGGATATAATAAAATGCTTTCTCATACACTTTTAGTTTAAGAGAACTGAGTGTTCATTTATGGATTAATTTTTTAAAGATATTTTCCAATAGCTTAAAGAAATTGCTAAGGACAACTACTATGTAACTATTAAATTGAAAAAGAGAAAATGCTTCTTGTTTTTAATCTAAAGTTACTAATATAATACCTTATCAAATTTATCAGCAAATAGAAAAGGATAATAATAGTGACAGACCTTGATGGAATCCAATTGTACTAAGCAATGTGTAAATTGCCATTTCCTAGCTGTTAGGCTAATATACCAATTTGAGGCTTGTAATAACATCTTTATTACAAAAGCAAAAATAATCTCAAAGTTTCAAAGTTTCAAAAACTCAGTCTCTTCATGCATGTTTTATGAATCTGTCATTGCATAACTTTTTTCAGCTTTTAAAATGTTCTTCTTTACCTTAAAAAAAATTCTGACATGTTGATATGCTTTAAAATCAGCCTAAGGGAAAACAAGCTAACAGTTATTTAAAAACTGCTCTATGCTAATTTAAAATTTCCTAATTTGTGCTATGGGAAATTGTATGCAAATTAAAGTCATTTTACATTTTGATTCAGCAGGAACATTTACTGTACCAATCTAGATTCAGATTATCTAACATATATAGTTCTATTCAAAGTGTTTTATCAGGATTAACAGTAAAGATTACTGCTAAATCAAAATATAAAATGATCCTAATTTGCTTGAGCAGATTAATACATGCTCTTGTATGTGATACACAGCTATTGATCTGCAAAATATTTTTTTTTCTGGAATCATGTTAGTAAAACTCGCCAGAAGCAGTTTGCTTTCAGCTAGCAAGACACCAATATACCCTCCCTTACTATCGCAGGCATATAAAACTCTCTAGCCTTATTGAATAATGTAGTCTGCAGGGATCTTAATCACTTTTCTATTGCATATGATATGTTGGTGGTCCAATCCATTATATTGATGGTATTATGCTGATTGAGACTAGTGAGAAAAAAGTAGCAATAATGCCACATATTGGTAAGACATTTGCATGTCAGAGAGTGGTAAAGAAATCTGACAAAATTTCAGAAGTCTTTAATGTCAGTGAAACTTATAGGAGTCCAGTAGTGTAACACACAGTGATCCCTTTTAAAGGGAAAGATAAGTGATCGCATCTGCCCCTTTCCATAGCCAAAAAAGGAGGCACATCACAGAGTAGCAGTATTTAGACTTTGGAGGCAAAATATTCCTCATTTGAGTGTGTTACTCCATTCTGTTTACCAAGTTACCCAAAGAGCTGCTAGTTTTGAGAAGATTTACAAAAGGTTCTGCAACAAATCTAGACTGGCATGCAAACTGCTCTTCCATTTGGACCATATAATCTAGCAGATCTAATGTTCCTTGAAGTGTGACTGGCAGAATGAGAGGCTCTTTGGAGCCTGTGGTGGGTCCTTATAGGCCTCAGTCTCTGAGGATTTTAGATCAAAGCTTTATCATCCCTTAAGGATAAGTACTCTTTTGAGAAACAGCTTTTGGCTAGGTATTGAGGCTTGGTAGAGACTAAATGGTTAACCCTAAGCCACCAATATATAATGTCACCTGAGTTGTCCATTATGTACTGAATGTCATTTAACCTACCAAGCCATAGGTTGGGTGTGAACAGAACCCTACTATCAAATGGTAAAGGGCTTCAGAAACCCTGAAGGCACAAGTAAGTCACCTGAAGAATTAGCCCATCTGACCATGATCCCTACTCTTGCTACATAACCTTCTTTCTCCCAGTAACACTTGTTGCCTCATGGAGAGTTCCCTATGAAAATGTGACTAATGAAAAGAAAACTTGGCCTGGTTTATAGATGGTTCTACATGATATGCTGGTACTCCCTAAAAGTAGATAGCTATGGCACTACAGCCTCTTTCTGGAACATCCCTGAAGGAAAGTAGTGAAAGGAAATCCTTACAGTGGTCAGGAAAGTTTGAGTACCTGATGTTCATTTTGCATTGAAAGGAGAAATGGTCAGAGTTATGAGTCTATGTTGACTTATGTACTGTGACCAATGGTTTACTGAGCACAGTCATTGATCCTGATTGCCAAGGAGAAATTAAACTGTTACTACACAGTGGAGGCAGTAAGAGTATGTTTGACACACAGGAGATCTCTTCAGGCCTCTCTTAGTATTATCATGTCCTGTGATAAAGGTCAATGGAAAACTACAACAACTCAACTTATGAGATGACGGCTAATGATCAAGACCCTTTAGGAATGAAAGTTCAGGTCACCCCACCAGGCAATAAATCACAACTGGCTGAGGTGCCTGACAAGGGCAAAGGGAATACGGGATAGGTAGTAGTAGAATACAAATTACAACCACGTGACCAGTTGTAGAACAAGGACTGTACTTTTCATGAGTATTTATTCTTTACCATTATTATGAATATTGAAGTGTATAACTGTACTTTTAATGAGATATTTCTTCTTTATTTTAGTTACAAATGCTTGAGTGTATGGAAATATGTATAAATATGTATATTCATATCTTTCCCTTATTCCTTTATAGTCTAACATAAGATATATTAGTGATAGTTTATATCTTTACATCACAGAAATTAAGTTATATGATATCAAGAAAAGGGAATATCTCTATATTTAGGAGTCTGCTTTTTTGCTTGTCTCTTTTTTGTGTGTTCACTTGTCTTGTTTTTTAAATTAGACATATGTGTCAAATTATATGGTGTTTGTCTTTCTCTGACTTATTTCACCTAGCATTATACTCTGTCTAGCATTATCCATGTTGTTGCAAATGGAAAGATTTCATTTTATATGGCTGAAAATTATTCCATTGTGTGTGTGTGTTTGTGTGTGTCTATGTGTGTGTGTATATATATACACCATAACTTCTTTAACCATTCATTTATGGATGGACACTTGGCTTACTTCCATATCTTGGGTATTATACATAATGCTGCAATAAATAGAGGGGTGCATATATCTTTTTCAATTAGTGTTTTCATTTTCTTTGGATAAATATCCAATACTGGAATTACTGGATCATATGGCAATTCTATTTTTAATATTTTGAGGAATTTAAATATAGAGAACTGATAGTTGCCAGAGGGGAGGTAGGTGGGAAGATGGATAAAATGGGTGAAGAGGATTAAGAGTACTTATACTTATCATGATAAGCCCTGGATAATGTATAAAACTGTTGAATTATATTGTATACCTGAAACTAATATAGCACTGTATGTTAATTATACTTGAATAAAAAACATTAAAAAGAGTGAATATAACCCAAGTACTTTGAATTATTTTCCAGGAAAAAATTTAGCATATTTTTGGTTATATAAGAGAGGGTTTTATCATGTTCAGTGCAAATATGACTCTGTTATTGTCTTTCTGTGTGGATTGGGTATGGATTAATAAGATCTGCATAGCTGACAAATTAGCAAGATATGCACTGTCGTCATCAATTTTATGTGCCAACTTAAAATGAGCTCCTGCTTGAGAGGTTTCAGCCTACGAATTTACATACGTATATATATATAAGGGGATGGGAATCATACTGGTTCTGTTTTTCTGTTGGAGCTCTGACAAATACAGAGAGATATAGCCAATCTGAAAAATTCATAACGCTGTGTTCAGAGTCCTTTTTGTTGAGTATTAGAGTATAGAAATAAAATTGCATTAAAATATGAAAGATCATATATTTGTATTCATTCTTCCTTGGCCTATTTCTTAATATTACTGAGGAATTCACTATTCATAGAATTCTCACTACCCCCATCATCATGTCTAAGAACTAAAATATCAGACAGTTGGTCATCTGTCTTTGCTTATATTTAGAATTCTAGAAAGAAAGAGTGGAGGTGAGATTTTCCTCTCCACAGTTTTTAAGTTTTTTTTTTAAGAGACAGAGAGAGAGAGTGAGAGCGAAGTAGAAGGGCA
Organism: Cryptoprocta ferox; assembly: GCA_028646485.1. Taxonomy (NCBI): domain Eukaryota; kingdom Metazoa; phylum Chordata; class Mammalia; order Carnivora; family Eupleridae; genus Cryptoprocta; species Cryptoprocta ferox. The sequence continues at coordinate 54,285,784 of CM053560.1, forward strand.
GAGGGAGTGAGAGAGAATCTTAAGCAAGCTTCACACTCAGCGCAGAGTCCAATCTCATGATTGTGAGATCATGATGTGAGCCAAAATCAAGAGTCAGTAGTTCAACCGACTGAGCCATCCAAGTTAAGTGGAGAAGTAGGGGGACCTTGGGTTTCCTCATCCCTCAAATCAAGCACCTTCAGTTTTTTTAAGATTTTACAGAGTTTTGGTGTTTAATGTATTTATATATGTTGGCATGTGTATACATTTATCTAAGCAAAATTAGTAGGTCCAAATTTCCAGAATAACTAAATACTTTATTTTTCTTCAGCACTTGGGGATATGTCTTATTCTGACTTTATTTGTATCCATGTAAGACATAGTGCATTAGTGTGTAATGTATATAATGTATTGGACATAATTTAATAGGTACAAGGACAAATTAGAATTATCAGACAACTGTCAAGGAAAAATGTCTCTAAATTATATTTGAGGCCTTCTATAGTTGTGATAATGTTTCCATGCCATTCACATTGAATGCAGATTTCTATGATCATTGGAAAGAGATAAGTACAGGGGAATACTGTTCAATATATTGCAACTTCCGTAAATCTTTGTAGAAGTTTATTGATTTGAGTTGTGCGAGAGATATAGTATTTCCTGTCTCATAATACCAGTAGACACAAACGGTAAACCAAATAATCCATCAAATCCTGTATTTCTTCTCCCGTTATCCAGTAAAGGGTGGATGGGTGGAAGATAAGGTAGAGTTTTACTAGCAGTAATACTTTGTATATGATTACTTCTATGATTACCTGCTCTAGTAATAGAGCATATTTGAAAATACAGCATATTTGAAATACTATTGATTTTAGTTTTACATGTAAGAAGACATGAATGGTCAGCGTATTTGAACTCTTTTCCAAGTAATTTATACAGTTGAGACATGAACAACATGGGTTTGAACTGTGCAGGTTCACTTAGATGCAGCTATTTTTTCGATAAATGATATACAGTACTGCAAATATATTCTCTCTTCCTTATGACTTTCTTAATAATATTTTCTTTTCTCTAGTTTATTTCATTGTAAGAAAATAGTATATGATACATATAATATTCAAAAGAAGTGTTAACTGTTTATGTTGTCAGTAAGGTTTATGGTCAACAGACTACTAGTAGTTAAGATTCAGAAAGTAAAAAGTTACGCATGGATTTTTCACTGCACTGGCATTGGTGCCCTAATCTACACATTGTTTCAGGGTCAACTATATACCCTGAGCATTTTTTTTTCAATGAAGAAAAGGAATAATGCTACCTTTTCAGAAATACTGCATGTAAAGTGACTGACAGGGTTTTGGTACATTCTCTGTAAATAGTAGTTTGTTTTTTTTAATTGATGATTCTCTATTTTCTTTGTTTTTGAAAGTAAAATATTTCCTCAACTGTCTTGTCAGTGGAAATTTAACTGACAGGACATAAAAAATAGGTAAACCAAAAGAGCAAATTTAGCACAATCTGAACAGCTTCATTGGCCAACCTACAAACTCTGTCCAATTTTAGGCAGAGATTTATTTAATAAGAGTATGATTTCCTAAGTATTCAAGCAGCCATCATCACTCAATGATCAGTATATTCGTGTTTATGTATTACCCTCTATAGTAGTGATAAAAAGTTAAATTCTCCATCTATAAGAGTTTATTTTGGAGGATGTTTCAAAGGTAAAAGATGTTACAACACAATAGAAAGCAATGTCTTACTTGGCAATCTTTAAGGTCAGGTTATTTATCGTAAGCTATGAGAATTTCAGGGAAGACATAATAGCAGGTTCTGTGATTAAATGGTGATAGCTCTTTGAAACAATGAAGGTGGATAGCCAATAAAATTGAACAACTGTCCCAACATGGTAGTTAGAGAAAAATTGGAGGTGAGGAAAAAGTCACCACATGAAGTATGAGTCTCAAAAATCATTTACAAATGAAGAATATGATATCTTTCTTTTAACTTTACTGTAAGAATTAAAATTATCCACAAAATATGTGAGAAGTCAATTGTAGTATTACTCATTACACTCCTCAACAAAGTGTAATTATAAACAATTATGATTATTAAGCAAAAGATTGCTGGGAATCAGAGAATAGTGCACTCCTAAACTCCATTTTGATTTTGGAAGCTCTTAGATGAGTGATAAGGTTTACTATATGGGAGATGAGACTTATCTTCAACTCTAAAATGGTTCGTATAAGCTGAAGTTCACACAGTTTAATAATAGTAATTCATTCAAACCTATAATGCGGATGCTCCATGCCAGGCATTGTTTTAGGGTCTAGAATGTAGTGACTAGGAAAAGCATAGTTAACAAAGCAGACAAAAATCTTTTCTCCAGGGACTTAAATTTTGATGGATGGGCAAATATAGGAAATTAATTAATTAGTTAATTGTTAAGTAATGAAATAGACTGTCTCTGATGATAATGAATGATATTAGGTAAAACAGGCCAGGGAAAAAATTTGGAAAGGGGCATGGCTTATAAATAAGGAGATCAAAGTTTTCTCCCAGAAATGGCAACTGAGCAAAGACCTGGAAGAGGTGAAATACCAAGCCAACAATAACATTAATAATAGTAATACTGTATTTAGCTGTATTTTAGCATTTTCTTTAATAGTTTCCTTGAAACTGGTATTAATATACAGGTTACATTCAGTCCCTTAGCTAATCTTTACAGCAATCCCATTTTCACAAATTTGGAAACTGAAACCTAGAAAAGTTAATTAACTTGCTCAAGGTCACAAAGCTAGCCTGTTGTGAAGTTGGAATTTGAACCTCAGATTATTAGACCATAGTCTATGCTGCTAACAACTGCAGCACACTTCTATATGAGAATCAGACTTGACAAACATAAAACTTCCTCAGCCTTTTCATATACGGATGTCTGTGTTGAAAACTCAGAAAAAATGCAATCTTCATATATTTCTTATGGATGTAACATTTCCTATTTGACAAATTTGCTTAGCTCCACCTTGCAATTTCTTTGGCTTTATTCTTCTTAGGAAGCATCGTAATACCTCATAAAAATAAACAAATAAACAAATAAACAACACAAACCAAAAACTTCTGAATGACTATGAATATTTTCCTTCTTTCCAGTTCTCATAATCATGTTCTTTGCTTTTTTACTTGTGACTATTAGGAGAAAAAGCTGATTATGTAAGGAGACTATTCTTTCCTAAAAATCCACACAACTGAATGGCTCAATTGGAAAGTTGTAGAATATTTTTTTTTTCTTCTCTGGACTGTGAGGACCCAATTAATTATTGATAAAGGAATTTTAATTTAACTCAGAAGTGTTGAAATGTTGATAACTACCCCTAGGCCTATTTCAAAGGTAATCATTTTAAAATGCAAATTTTCCATCAATATGTTAAGAACATGACTAAATATCTGTTAATGAATGGACAAAATGTAATATGTTCCAATCTGAGGCAGGTTACAAAATTATATTATGAGTTAATGTTGATAGTGAATTATATCTAATAATAATGACAATTGGGAACCAGGACATAACATTACTTGATGAAAATTAGATGACCCCTTATAAATAAATTATATTTAAACATTTATATTAAAGGCATGAAATATTTGTTCATGACATTGTTGCTGTAAATATTTTCCTATTAATCTTGTAGTGATTGTGCCATTGGATTATAAATTATACTGAAGTTTGGCATTACTAATATTTGTTTGTAGAATAATACTATCTGCAAATAAAGGAAATAAATTCTTAGTGAGTTCAAATTTGATAGTTTGGCATCTCTGTTTTGCAGCAGCCTGGAGCTGAGCAGCATTGTGTCCCCAAAAAGTTCCCACCTGTGGCTTGGGAGTAGATCCATAGGAGGCCCAGACATGAGGACCCATCCTAGAAAGCCTGAATGTCTAAAGGCACCTGGGTGGCTCAATCGGTTAAGCGTCCAACTTCGGCTCAGGTCATGATCTCACAGTTCATGGGTTCAAGTCCCTTGTCGGGCTCTGTGCTGAATGCTTGCTCAGAGCCTGAAGCCTGCTTCAGACTCCGTTTCTCCCTCTCTCTCCGCCCCTCCCTCGCTCACACTCTGTCTCTCTCTCTGTCTCTCTCTCTCTCTCTCTGTCTCTCCAAAATAAATAAACATTTAAAAAAATTAAAAACAAATAAATGTAAAAAAAATTTAAAAAAAAGAAAGCCTGAATGTCCAGACATAAGGCGTGTGCATGCACACTCGTCATGCATCTAGGCCCTCTAGGGTTGTGTGGATAAGAGCCACCCCACCCCCCAGTCCATCTTTCAGCAGTTACCCACACTGCACTTCTGATGCAGAGCCTGGAAAGGTTCTTAAAGGCAGGATTAAGTAGAACTTAGAATGTTTTTACATTTTGTACTATATATGAAATATGGAAAATCTCAGAATGAAACATCTTAAAATATGTCATAATGAGGATGCAACATTGTCCATATTGTTTGTTGTTGTTTTTTTTAAATGTCCTCACTGAAATGATGTTATCAGTATGTGATTAATTTAGGTTTGATAATACTATACTGTACTTTCATCCAGGAAGGTTTCACACTTGCCAGGTATGGTGCCTTGATGGTAGCCCCCAAGATAGGTCCATGCCAAATCTCTGGAATCTATAAATTTTCCCTTATTTGGAAAAAAGATTATTCACAGAAGGAAATAAATTAAGAATGCTGAGGTGATGAGATCATTGTGGATTATGCAAGTCAGCCCCAAATCCAATGGCAGCTGTCCTTCTGGAAGACACACAAAGGAGAGACACACAGAAGAGGAGGTGGCAACGGAAAGATTTGATTGATATGGCCACAAGCCAAGGAAAGGAAGGGATGCCAAAAGCCACCAGAAGCCAGAAGAGGCAAGAAGGATTCTACCCTCCATTGGCTTTCAGAACAATGAGAGAATCAACTTACATTGTTATAAGCTGCCAAGTTTGTGGTAATTTATTATAGCAACCACAGGACCTTAACACAAGTTCTCAAACTTCAGGCACACATCTTTCATCCCTTGGATGTAAGGAAGCCTCTTTCCTTAGCTTCCCACTGTTGCCAAAATAAGCTAACAATAGGACTACATGTGAAATTGAAACTACGGACTAGAGATCTTCCTCGAGTTATGATGGTGTTATATTCCACTAAACTCTTTACAAATTGAAAATATCCTAATTAAAAAATTCACTGAATACACCTGGCCTACCGAACATCATAGCTTAGACTAGCCTAACTTAAACATGCTCAGTATACTTAGATTAGCTTACAGTTAGGCAAATTCATCTAACACACAGCCTATTTTATAATAAAGTGTGAATATCTCATGTAAGTTACAGAATACTCTACTGAAAGTGAAAACCAGAATGGCTGGATGGGTACAAACTGGTTGTAAGTCTGTGGTTGTTTACTCTTGTGATCGTCTGGCTGACTAGGAGCTGTAAGTCACTGCCAGTGCCCATGATACAGTATCACACTGTACCTTCCTTGCCCAGAGGCCTCCTACAACATTTATCTTCTCATTACTTATAAAATGACTAGAATATCAGCATGGAATTCCACACAATATTGACTCATACAAAAGAAGAGTTTGGACAATGGGTTCTTGACAATGCTGCCATATAATCTTACCATATACCATATGCATATCCTTATATACAATATCCAAAGGCAGTTGATCATAATAAAATGGCTTCATAAGGGTCCAGCAAAGATGCTGGTTCAGGAATAATACCCTTCAGTGTTGGTATATTTTCTTCTAAGATGTGATATAGTTGCCAAATAATTGCTAGTATATGGCACTGGAATATATAGGTGAAGGAACCAGGAAAGAGAGGTAGTCCTGGATGTCACACCATTACTCCCACTGACACACTTCTTGAATTTGTTTCGCATTCCCACACCTTAGACTCTACATGACTGAGTTGATGATTTCCACACAATACAATGTTCTTTCAAAGGCTAACTTAATATTCCACTAAACTTAAAGTTGAGACTATCTAATGGATATATTGGGTACTCTATCCCAGCTTACTGAGAAAGAGATTACTGTACCAACAAACAAAAAGGCCTATTCTTGAAACCAGAGATGAATGGATGTTGCCCTTGGCATTTCCATAAACAATGATAATGGCAAATGGGCATTTTTAAAGAACTGTTGCTTAATATAGGTAAGGAATCTAAGCCTTAAGTTATTCAGGGATAAAGTTGTGTCTCAGTACCAGACAAGCAGCCAAAGCCAATCATACTCCAGATCAAGAATAAGAAAAGGAATAATGTGACAAGTATCAGTTATGGCTTTGAGACCAGCTGCAGGGACATGAGCTACAGTTACCAAATCTGTGTAGTTTTTCATAAATTGAGGCTGAGTACCACTTTGTACATAATTACTTGGACTTTTATCCTTGCCCTGGATAGAGAGTGAGCATGTTGTTTCCATTAATGTAGAGGCATTCTATTGTGATATGGGAGCTAAATGTAATGAAAGAGCAAATAGGAATTTGTGTGATGAAAGAAGTGAACTATATCAGAAACTTCTTTCTGCATAGGGCAAATGAATATATTATATGCAGGACACAAAGTTTTCATTGTGGGAGAAGGATGATGTATGTGTGAAATGTGGAAAGAAGAGAAAAAATTCATGTGGTGCTGGATTCAATGTACAGTATCAGTATGAACTTGTAATTTTTTACAAATCTTTTTTCCCTGAAATTCTATTCTCTGAATTATGATATATAATGCCACTCATGAATGAGCATACCTAGTGGCTAGAATTGGAATCTAAATATTATTCCCTACTTAAATGAACCAAGGTTACTCAGAGAAATGGCTGATCCCAGGCCTTGGGCTGGGAAAGTATGAGGGAGGCTGGCACAATTTATTTTGCCAGAAAGTAAGACAGTATTCAAGAATAGGAGCATGACAAAATGAGATGAGACTCTTGTTGCCCAAATTTCTAACAACAATTAAGACAATGTTCTTTACCCAAATAACCCAACATAATGTTAGTAATGAATTAAAATCAAACAATGAACAAATGAGGAATCCATGAATCCACAACAATATAAATATATAGAAAAAGTTATTTCCTAAAATAAAAGACAGACTAAATAAATGTAGAAGTAATGGTGGAATTAGATGATCATCAATTGTCATAGTGCCCTGAGTGGCTCAGTTGGTCAATCATCCAACTCTTGATTTTGGCTCAGGTCATGATATAACATTTTGGGAGTTCAAGCTCCACGTCAGGCTCTGTGCTGACAGATTGGAGCCTACTTAGGATTCTCTCTCTCCTTGTCTTTCTGTCCCTCCCCTGCTCATGCCCTCTGTCTCTCAAAATAAATAAACTTGAAAAAAAAAGCAGGAAGATGTTCAACAATTGTCAACTAACAAAAATGATTAAATCAGACAATACTCATTGTAGAAATAATTGATGAGGTTTTTTTGGGTGATAGTGGGGTGGATGGGGTCCAGAGTTGATGGCCAAGAAAAATTCTTGAAGACGTCTTTGGTGCAAAAAGGTGATTTTATTGAAGCATGGGGACAGAACCCGTGGGCAGGAAGAGATGCCCTGGGACCAGGAGGAGAGACTGGTTTTATACTGGGCGGCTGAGGGGGTTGGGGTGAAGTAAAGTCCAGGGGAAGTTTCCAGTGGGATTTTCATATGCTAAAGAAGACTCACAACATAGTGGAGGCCTAACTATTGTCAAGCTAGGGTTGTTTTTCCCTCTAGCAAAGCATTAACATTAAGACAGTAATAAGTTCCTATCTGCCTGCCTCAAGTATTTGTCAATGGGCTGCAGGTTATAAGGAAATTTAGTTCTATCTGCCATTTCCTTCTGCCTTTGTTTACCATATCACTATGGAGAGGTAATGGAGATTTAGGTCCTACACGACTATAATCTCTAACAGTTAACCATTTGTTTTTCCCCTTTCCTTTGTCCTTGGGCAGACAGGAGTGCCCAAGGAATATCACACATAGTCCACCTGGGGTAGGGGGAAGGTGTTTGTGGCCTGTCAGATTGCCTTATCATCCCTCATCAATAATCATCAATTGATGCTATAGTAAATAAATGAAAATTTGTAGAGGAACAGTATATCTTCATGCTTATGATATTTATTAATTAAAAGGGAAAACTCTTAACTTTTACAAGGTAGTTTTGATTAAATTCTTAGTATAAGCTTGTTAACATATTTATGGAAGTGTCCAATTCTGTCAGGAATCATCCTGTATAGATTGTTGTTACTACCATTATTGCTATGACAATAAAAATAATAAACTTTGGACATAAGGGCAATTTTCTTGATAATGAAAAGGATGCTGAGGGCAATTTTCTTGAAAATGAAAAGGATGCTGATGTTGTTATTGCTAGTTTCCTCATCTAAACATATTTTTGGCCCAAACTCTTAAGTCAATAAATCCACAAGGTCTTTAGCATTTTATAAAGGCATTTGTGGTATTTCTGGTGATTTAATATTATTGATATGTCAAATTATAGAACATAGGAAAATGTTAATTTGAGATAAAACAGTGTCTACTGATAGATTACATTTAATTTGTGATTGTGAAAGAATTATTTTATTACCTTTCAAGGTACATGCACTAAGTGCTAAAAATTATAACATGGAAATATGTATTTTTTAAATGCGACATAAAAAGCGAACACGTAAGGGCATGATCTTCACCCATATGAAAAGCAGGCATTATCTTCACATCATTTTTATTCTGCTCAACTTGAGGATGCTGATGGAAATATCTTGTCAGAGTAAGTAAGCTTTCTTACAGGCACCATTAAACACATAGAATGAAGCAGAGTCATTGGTAGGGATCATACAGAACCTCTCACTTCTTTGTGATGCTATTTCTCATTTAGAGAAAGCATCTCTATTATAAAGAGACAGGACTATAATAGCATTACCTAGCTGAAAGGGAGATCCGAGATAGATCACTTTTCTTCAATTCCTCCTTTACAAAATATTCTCATAACATCTATAGTGCCACACTTGACATTTTTTTAACTAGGTTGTGACTGCTCCATTGAGTAAATTTGGCCAAAAATATGAAAAGATCCATCATTTAAAACACAATTCAATCATAGCTAAGACAAAATTCAAGACATATTTTGATGTCAAAGTGGTGTTGTGCTTCAGTGACTCCACTTTTTGGGTGTAAATTAGTGTGCCCTTTAGAGTGGAAAGATCTTTTCTTCTAAAACAAATACCTAATATATTTGTTATCATTACTAGCACCTTATTTCATGTATGCATGTGCTACTGACTATAATTCTCTATAGTTATATAACAGGGATCATGTGAGTATTATCAATTTAAAATTCAGACTAATGTCCAATTAGTACCCGCTGACATAAGTGCCTTAAGGTTTATGAAGCCAGATGCTGACTTGACCTGGGGAGCTCTCTATAAGAAAAAGAATGCAAAACTGCAATATAAAACACATGTTAGTACATGTTAAATTTTAAAACTTAGGTATTATTTTATGGAAGAAAGAACAATATGGAGAAGGGCATGGGAATCCAATTTATGTGCACAATGGATTAGTCTGGTACTTTGAAAGAAGGAAGCAGGGCTAGAAAGATCACTTGGGGCCAGCATAGTATAGTGCAATTTACCTAGACATTGCATCAAGACATGTATTCTAGCCATATCAAATGTTAGTGGCCTGACCCAAGGCAAATTACTTAGCCTTTCTGAGACTTGGCTTTCTCATTTTTAAAAGAGAAAATAATAACTAACTCATTGGATGAGGATAATTAATATGTCAAATGCACTGACATTTATTTTCCTAAAAATACAACCTTACAGATTACAGGTTTAGAATACAGAAAGTCACAAGAGACTGTACTCCTACAATGAGCAAATGTTATGCATTCTCCAAAATCATAAATATCTGAGTTTATCAGAGAGCTGAAGTTTCAAGACAACCAGGTGAAACTGAATTCCAAAGGGTTAACTGTTTCCAGGACAAACTCTTTCACCTTCAACAAAGTCATGGGAGAAAGAGGTGGCAGTCATAAACATGGATATGAAAACAAGTAAGTTTTTAATGGGCTTTTAAAGGGCTAACATGGCCTGGAGTAAGAGTTAAGAGTCCCCTGAAGTTCCAGATGCTAAAGGAGTCTCGCTTACTCGCCAACTCTCTGTGAGTCTCCACGTGATGCTCATAGGAAAGGGAGGCAGGGCAGAAGACTTTAAAGAACAATTCTCTTGGTGGTATACAGACACAAAGCCTTGCCTGGTTTCTGAATCTTTTCAAACCCACCTTAGAAAACCAGAAACTTTCTGCTCCTGAAGCCATGACAAAAAGCCCTCTATGACACAACTATGAAGACAACTAAATATCCTCTACTTCCATGTAGCATGGGTGACTACATTTATTAATGGAAACTCTAACAGTGATGTACTCACCTATTAGATTAAAGATCACCCAGATATATTATCTTTCATTTATTTTTTATAAATTTTTAAATGTTTATTTACTTTTGAGAGAGAGAGAGAGAGAGAGAGAGAGAGAAGGAGCGGGGGAGGGACAGAAAGAGAAGGAGATTCAAAATTCGAAGCAGGCTCCAGGCTCTGAGCTGTCAGTACAGAGCCAAATGTGGGGCTCAAACCCAAGAAGTTGCAAGATCATGAACTGAGCCAAGGTTGGCCGCTTAACTAACTGAGCCACTCAGCCGCCCCAGATATGTTATCTTTCAATTGTTTCTTTCTATAATCAGTACCCACTCTCAAACCGGCTCTCATTCCCCTGACCCTCCTCAGAATCACTCAGCACAAGCCCAAATCCTTTGATGAGAATTTTCCAACATTCCGCCTTCCCTTTTTCTGAGATGTCAACAATCCTTCAGCTTTGCTTCACTGCACCAAATTAAAAATTAAATCAAACTATTACTGTTTACTCCAGACGTGTTCCTGCAGCTTTGGACAGTGGACTTTTGCACTATGAATACTAATGCAATTATCTAGGAAAAATATCATGGTCCCTGAAAGAGCCATATATATTTGCACTCTTTTCATGGCTTCATGGTCGGCAGAGTGTATTTTCCCACCCCTTACTTTCAGGTTTGGCTATGACTTGCTTTGGCTGATGTGATGTTAGTGGATATAATGTAAGAGGAGACTTGGAAGGTGCTCTGGTCTTCTGTATGCTTCTGGCAGTATCATGAGAAAAACAGACCCTGAGTAATTGCTGGCCAATCAGGCTGAACACCATTTAAGGCACATGGAGCAGATCCAGAAACTACGGCCAGACCTAGCCAAACTACATCCTGAAGCAGAGTTACAACAGCTCAATTTCAGACCCACAGCCCAAAACTGAGCTTTACCAGCTGATCTGCAAAACTAAAATGGGAAAAACATAATATATATACCACTAAATTTGGGGGTAGTTTCTTATGTGGCAGTATTATGAGGTAGCTGATTAATACAAAAATTGGTACTAGAAATGGGACACTGCCAAAGTGGCAGTGGTACCCTGAAATATGTGGCATTGTGTGGAGCCAGGTAAAGGGCAGTGAGGAAACTTACAAAGTTGGAAAAATGGTGCCCATATTATGCAGTGACAAAAAAAATGTGGGTAAAATATCATTTGTAGTAACTATGAGAACAAAAAATGTATCTAATAAATATTCAGCATGTCAAAGCAAACACTGCACCAGACAAAATTAAACAAGGAAGATTTTATTTAGGATTGCTACCATGGGACAGGCAGACTGAACTCAACTCTGTTGAAATAAAACAGGGAGGGTTTTAAGCTCTGGGGTGAGATTGTGGAAAAATACTGGAGGGCTTCTGGAGGAAGTCGATCTGTGTATGTGTCCAGCACACAGCCTTATTCCTGAGTTTGCAAATATTCTTCTATATGATTAGGCTGGCAGGGTTTCCTGATTTGCCCCGATTGAGGTTAGGCTACTACCTCCCACCGAGACCTGAGACTGGAGTGCCATCTCCTTCAGTGTTTACGTTACAAAAAGATGATTTCCAGGTCCTTGAGACAGATAATTCTTGTGGGAAAACTGACAAGAGGCTGCAAGAATATTTATATATAGTTAAAGGGGCCAGAAATAATTTACATTGCAAATCTTCTAAAGAAAATGCTAAGTAAATTCTATGAAAAGGGAGGTCAAGGGCCTACAGTTAGGAAGAAACCTATCTGAGGTTTAGGAAAGCTGAGGGGAATGTTAATGCCATCTTGGTCAAGCACTAGGTTAGAAATCCTTGCAACACCCCTTTCAGCTTAACAACCCCTACTCTTATCAGAGAGTAGATGGACACATATGAGAAAAATCAGATCACTCGCAGTAAATAAAGAAGCTACATTTTCTTTGCTAAAAATGTATTTCACTATTATTTGAAATAGTGGTGAAACCACAGCTGAGTTTTATACACCTAAATTTAAATTATTTACTCTGAATCTTCCTAGCTGAGCAATTTTTGGCTAATTACTTAACTTCCTCACTTGTAAAATAAAAAAGAATAATAATAGTTACATCATAGAGTTTTTGTGATAATCAAGTTACAAAACACTCTTAAGGAACTTAAGACATCCTACAGTAGGCAAATTCTATAATTTAGAGAAAGCATGTAATAAAACTAAATTGCAGACATAGTCTGGAAGAATAGTCACTGGTAGAAATGGCTTAAATTATACAAGCTTATATAAATTCTCCCTGGAATACCTACAAGTTTCAATAAAATGCAGCATTCTTTAACAACCAAGCAACAAAACCAAAGGATTCTATATTTTCAAATGTAGTCCTTCAGTGAAAGCTACCATCATCTCCACCTGCACTACTATAATAATCTCCTTGTGGATCTTGTACCACCCATCTGGTTTCCAATTACTCTCAATAGTGCTTATTTAATGAACTTTTCAAAATGCATATATAATCAAATCACTCTGGCTTAAGACCCTCTAATAGATTCCTAATACCATTTAAGATTTAAAAAACTTCAAAAATGTTTTTAAAATCTTATTAGTCTTGCCTATGGTTACTACTATCACCATTGATTTTGGATCTCTACATTCCCATTCAATAAGCCTTCTTTGGGAGTATTTGTCCTGGCTGCTCCCTCTGCCTTGAGCTCTATCTAAACCCACCTCCTTCCTGCAGTCAGCACCTGTATGTTCTTCCAAAGTCACTACAGAAATAATGTCCTTGGAAATAAACACTGGGGTGCCTGGGTGCCTCAATTAGTTAAGCATCTGACTTCGGCTCAGGTCATGATCTCAGCTTGTGAGTTTCAGCCCCAGGTCTGGCTCTGTGCTGACAGCCTGGAGCCTGGAGCCTGCTTCGTATTCTGTGTCTCCTTCTCTCTTGCCCTTCCCTCACTTGTGCTCTGTCTCTGTCTCTCAAAAATAAATAAATGTAAAGAAATTAAAAAAAAAAGAAACACTGAACCCCCAGATTGATATGGTCCCTACTACACATTTATTCTGTATTATAGACTGTATTCATAGCAATTCTGTTTTAAATTTACATTCATTTGTATGGTTTTCTTTTATTATTTATCCTGCTGTTTCCTGTAAGTTTTATAAAGATTGGGTCAATGCCTGATTTTGCAAACACTATAACCCCAGGATTCACCACATTGACAGGAATGTATAATCACACCTTGTTTTAAATTTATATATGAACCACAGAAGCCTCAACTTCTGAATGGGACTCAGGCCCCTTATCTTACTCTTTGTCTGGCTCCTGTCTATCAAAGAAGAATGAACTTGGCAGAGATCTTACTACCACAAAGCTTTAAATATTACAAGTCAGGAATTACTTCCCAGAAACATCTTTCTTCTTTAGAATTTAATTACTACTGGTTCATTTATTTAAATCAAAATTAAACCTGGTTAGTTTAACATTAGTAAAAGTAAAAATATTTCCCCTTGACAAGATTGGGTTAATGTTGGAAGCCATTTTCTGAACTCACTAAGTCGAGAAAACTCCTTGTGAGTTAAGGCGGGTTTGCAAGTCAGGGGCCTCCCGCCGTCAGATGGCGACCAATGTCTACCTCCCACTCAATTATTTTTGCTTGAGCACTGACCCCCAAGGCACCTTGTTGACTGGTATCAGGAATGACTTGCCCACTCATCCTAAAATATGCTAATTGTACCTTATGAAGGAACTTATTATAGGAATTTCTTCTTTTGTGTTTATGGGAGCAAATATTACATTTCCTGAGAATCCTGTTTTTCTTCCCCTCAAGAAAACAGGCTACTGACCCCTGCTCACAAAGAACTAACTTTTGCCTTTGCTATGCTAAAAACATTGCCTTGTATTTGAATGCTAAAGATACCTTCCTTTCCCATATGATAAGCATCTAAGTCATCTACATCAATCACTATTGATAAAGATTATGCATGAGTCTTCTACCAATCTATGTTCTGGGAAATTTTTACATACCAAAGAAATTTGTCATCAGATATCACTGTCTAAAGCAATTGCCACTTCTGTTTTGTACCCATACGCTTTTTCCATAAATAAAGCTGACTCTCTGGTCAGTGCAGAGATGCCTGCCTGGTGATCAGAAAGAAACTCGAGGCTCTCTCACTCTCTCTTGCTGACACTGTCCATCCTTCAGGGAGCTCTGGACCTGATGGAGCTGGACTCTAGCATGTTAACAATGCACACTTGTCACTGATGTATTTGAAAGTAAAACATTTATATTATCTGAATATTAAGCAAGTCAGTATGACCTCTTTCTTTTTTAAAGGGATACAAAAATATAAGGTTGAGTATGAGAAAATTCTAACACCCAAAGTGACAAAATTATGGCCCTTCTTCATTTCTATCAAGAATAATAAAATTTATTTTTATAAATATCAACAAGGCAATAGCAATGATTATTTTAAATAAGAATGGAAAATTCTGCTCCCACCTGAACAGTCTCCTCATGCATATCCACAGCACGCTGCAAGACTGGTTGACAGTAGTCCTGTGCTGAATCACCCAGAATCAGTAAACCCTGCTCTAGTAGACCCCAATAGAGGTCAATTTGAACACTGATACATCTAAATTTAAACTAAACTCTTTGCTTTTCAAACTCTAGAAAAGCATTGTCTTTTGCTTTTATTGTAGGGACAGTTTTCTTCTTTTTATTCAATGAACATGGGTTCATTTGGAATAATTTAGGAGAAAAAAAAGCTTTGCAGTGGGCAGAATAGACATTTTTCCAAAGAAGACATATAGATGTCCAACAGACACATGAAAACATGCTCTACTTCCTTTATCATCAGGGAAATGGAAATCAAAACTACCATGAGATATCATCTTACACCTGTCACAATGGCTAAAATAAAAAACACAAGAAATAACAAGTGATGGTGAGGATGTAGAGAAAAAAGGAACCCTTGAATACTATTGGTGGGAATGCAAATTGGTGAAGCCACTGTGGAAAACAAATATGGACATTACTCAAAAATAAAAAATAAACATGACAGGGGGGCCTGGGTGTCTCAGTCAGTTAAGTGTCAGAATCTTGGTTTCAGCTCAGGTCATGATCTCATGGTTTCATGAGTTCCAGCACTACATCAGCCTCTGTGCTGATGGCATGGAGCCTGCTTTGGATTCTCTCTTTCTCTCTCTCTCTCTCTCTCTCTCTGTTCCTCCCCCACTCATACTGTCTCTGTCTCTTTCAAAAATAAATAAATGAAATAAATAAAAATAAAAATGTCATATGATCTAATAATTCCACAACTTATTTATTTCACTATTTATTCAAAGAAAACAAAAATACTGATTTGAAAACAAATGCACTCCTGTGTTTACTGCAGCGTTATTTACAATAATGTGTAGGTGTGGAAGCATCCTAAGTGTCTCTCTCTCTTTATATATGGAATATTAGTCATAAAAAGGATATCTTTTTTTAATGTTTATTTATTTTTGAGAGAGACAGTGTGAACGGGGGAGGGGCAGAGAGAGAGAGGGAGACACAGAATCCAAAGCAGGCTCCAGGCTCTGAGCTGTCCACACAGAGCCCGATGCAGGGCTCAAACCCACAAACTGTGAGATCATGACCAGAGTCAAAGTCGGGTGCCTAAGCGACTGAGCCACCCAGGCGTCCCAAAAGGATGATATCTTAACATTTGTGACAACATGGATGGACTTAAAGGGTATTAAGCTAAGTGAAATAAGTCAGGCCAAGAAAGATAAATACCATATGATTTCATCCATATGTGGAGTCTAAAAAAAACAAAACAAATGAATAAACAAACAAAAGCAGAATTGGGCCTATAATAATAGAGAAAAATCTGATGGTTGCCATAGGGGCATGGGGTGGGGGATGGGCAAAATGAAGGGAGTGGGAGATACAGATTTCAAGTTATGGAATGAATAAGTCAAGGGAATAAAAAGCACAGTATAGGGAATATTGTCAATGATACTGCCACGGTGTATATGGTGACAGATGATAGCTACACTCATCAGTAGCGTATCATAATGTATAGAGATGTTAAATCACTATGTTGTACACATAAAACCAATGTAACAGTGTGTGTTAAGTATAATATAATTAAAAAATATATATTAAAAAAAGTTTTACAAAAAAGGAAAGAATTTACAGGGTGCCTGGGAGGTTAAGTCAGTTGAGGATCTGATTTCAGCTCAGGTCATGATCTCATAGTTTGTGGCTTCGAGTCCTGCATTGGGCTCTGTGCTGACAGATCAGAGCCTACTTCGGACGCTCTTTCTCCCCCTCTCTCTGCTCCTCCCCCTTCTGCTCTCTCTCTCTCTCTCTAAAAAATAAATAAACATTAAAAAAAGAATTTGTAATGGTAACAAGTTTCATTGTTACATGCTATATGACCACTGTCTCTTTATCAGTAAATCATAGGACTTGATCAAATGATACATAATACACACTTTATCAATTACCAATGTACTCACCTTTATTTTTCTAGAGGGTAAATTTTATGTAAAAAAATTTTTAAAGTAAATTTTACACCCAACATGGGGTTCAAACTCAAGACCCTGAGATCAAGAGTCACATAGTCTGATGACTGAGCCAGCCAGGCTCCCCATCAACTTCCAATATATAACACAGGCAAGGCAGCTTTCAGCCAAACAGTGATTACACTGGGAATTTATCACAACATCTTGGATGCATGACCTTTCCATAGGAACTTGGAGAAATTACTCCTCCATTCTTTCTCTCTCTTCTAATCCTTCTGTCCCATGGCCTCCCTGGGACACTCTCTGCCAGTGCACCCCTTCTGCTGTCACTGCAATGATTAAAGACTAGCCAATTCGGATATTCACAAATAATGGCCCAGTTCACATTCCACATTTATCTTTACTCACTATTCATTGGAAGTGGGGTGGGGAAACAGTGTTTTCAGAAGGTAAATTTAAATCAAATCCCAGGTACTCCTAGGTCTAAGAAAAGAATTCAGACCTGCTGATCCATATCTGACTCTGATTTAATAACTTCCTGGACAAACTGTTCTTTTGTCCTATTGAATCTCTTTTTATGGAGAGATTTATAGTACTACAATGCTGCATGTATGCCAGGGTTAACATGATTTAGTGATAGTGTGCCTTCAATTAGGCCCATCAATTTCCCCAAATATCTTTTTATCTCCTGTATGCTCATCAGCAAGGATATTGATCTCAACTTCCACGAAATTGCCAAAAGTTTATTATACAGATAGCACTAATAAAATATAAAGAAATGTTTACTGCACCAGTCATCACCAAAGTGATTAATTATACTACATTATTTAATTAAATGCAATTTATCAAACATTAAATAAATGCATATTACACCAAATGCCTATCTTTCTCAGCAAAAATGCCTATCTTTCCTGTCACATTTACCATATATTTATATAAATAGGAGTAAGTTGTGAAAAATCACTGATGATTAAATATTGTGCTCAAATGGGTCTGGGGGTATAGCAATACTGAAGTCACACATACACACACACACACAAAAAACCAACAAAAATTTTAGCAATATCGGTTTCCAAGTATCCTTTAACAGCTCTGGATTAACACGGTACATACAGAACTGTTTCTCTTTTCTCTTTATAACACTGGAATAGTTGATACCACTATCTTTATACCACATACAGGACTTGTCTCCTCTGGTTATACCACTGGGATAGTTATCTCTATGATCCATTTATAAGGGAAGAACAGTGAAGGGCACATTTCCCAGGGTTATATTATAATAACATGAGCAGCTCTATCTGTTCCCTTAGGAGTGCTACTCTTCCTTGTCTTCCTGGTCACCTGATCATTGTCCTTAGAACACATCCTATTCTATAATATCCATTTATTAACATATATAGTTTACTCTTGAACAACATGGGTTTGAGATGCATGAGTCCATTTATACATGGATTTTTTTTGGTACAGTCCAGTACTATAAATGTACGTTTTCTTCCTTATGATTTTCTTACTAACGTTTTCTTTTCTGTAGCTTACCCTATTGTCATAACACAGTATATAATACATATGGCATTCAAAATATATGTTGACCAACTGTTGTTATTGGTAAGGATTCTAGCCAATAATAGGTGATAATAAATATCTCTGAAATAAACTTAAGTTTTTGGAAGTAAAAGGTTAAACATAAATGTTTGACTGTGCAGGGGGTCAGTGTCCCTAACCCCTGCACTATTCAAGGGTCAACTGTACATGATCAGTTTTGGATAAGGGTACATGACTGCTTTCAACATTGTACTCATAAACACTGTCCCATCAATCTAGTGATACTGATGCTTCATATGTATATTACCTAATCCTCCTTCCATGCTTCTAACATATGCTGAAAACATGAGTGTAGATTGGTCTCAATGATACACTAAATATACAATTATAAAAATTGTGTTTCCCAGGAAAAGCATTTATTCTTTTTTTCAGAGCATCTGCAAAATTGTCTCCTCTGGAGTGACACCAGGGATACATGGTGAGCATTGGTATACCAGGCAAACTATAGCAAAACATTATACTAAACAGCCAGGTAACCACCTCAACAAAGCACTGTATTATAACATAGTCCCACAGTACAGGTGCCTCATTATTGTATAGTCACTGGCCTGTGCTATTCAGAGGTAAAACCTTCACATTTTCTGGAAATTAGCTAATGTATTATAGTTCATAAATCATGAAGCAAATGAGAAGTCCAATCCAGTGACATTTATTCTAATAATTAAAGGATACAGACAGTACAATATTAGTCAAATTATCAGTTAAGTTATCATTTAAAGCTCATAAGTGGGTTTCAGTCTAATTGCATTTAGAGGAAAAAACAATTTTGATAATTTTTCCTACTAGTGACCATCACTGAGAGAAACAACTCAAAAAAGTTATTCCCTTGTTCTGAGTTCTTTATAGAAGAGATAAATAGCATTATTCCCAGCGTTAACTCTCACTTTTTGGATCCTTTACTTTCAGCAACCATTTCTGCCTTTCTCAAATTATCCACAAATAATCCATACTCCCTTTCTCTTGATATAATTCACAAACTTACCTATAAATCTGGCAAAAGTATAACTTCACCAGTCTTTTCTCTGCCATCTATTCCCAGGATTGAATTGTCTAACTTAAGAACTTTAAGAAAATGAAAATCTCCCTAGACCAAGTTATAGTTGCTGCCCTAAGTTTTAGCACATATTTACACAGGGGTCATTTAGAGACACCTACAAAAGGATGAAAAGATATAGAAATAACACCTTGTGCCAAGCTGGATTTTTGGTTGAAACCTGCAAATATAAAACAGGAAAACAAGGATGCCAACAACACATAAAACATTTTTGTTAGTATAGTTGGCATCCTCTAAGATGATTTTCAATGATCCCCACTTACTCATTTTAACACTTTTGCAATTTGCTTCTAACCAATAAAATGAAGCAACATTTATGGGCTGTCACTTATGTGATTATATTACCAAAGACTATGACTTTCATCTTGCTAGCACACTCTATTGTGTTCATGGTCTGCATGCTTTGATGAAGCTTCTGCCATGCTAGATAGAATTGCTGTCATATAGCAAACTGAGGCTGACCACCAAGCAATAACCAATTCACAACAGAGGTCAATCCGACAATCCTTGAGAAACTAAATTCTGCTATCAAACCACATAAGCATGACTTTCCCCAGCCAAGCTTTCAGATGAGAACCTAGCTTGGCCCATACTTTAATTAAAGTGGTAGGAGAGACCCTAAAGCAGAGCACCCAGTTAAGCTTTGGCCATATTTCTGGCCCAAAGACATTGTGAGATGATGAATGTGTATTCACTTAAGCTACTAAGTTTTGTGGTAGTTACACAGCAACAGATAACTAATACAGTTGAGAAAAATCGAGAATTTTGTTCTGGCATAATTGTTTATACCACCTTTCCACTTTCATACCCTAAGAACTTTTTAAAAGAAGATCCCTCTTTACTTACATTCTTGTATTCGAAGTAACAAACACTCATCAAAGCCAGTCTCCAATCTCCTTTCACCCTCTGCTTTTTGAAACAAATACAATTGACCCTTGAACAACATCAGGGTTGGGAGTGCCAACCCCCTATAAGGCCAAAATTCTGTACATACCTTTTAACTCCCCCGGAACTTAGCTTCTATAGTTATTGTTGAACAAACGCCTTACAATAACATAAACAGTCAATTTCATATTTTGTATATTACAGGTATTAAGTACTGTATTCTTATAATTAAGATAGAAAAAAGAAATGTTATTAAGAAAATTATAAAGGAAAAAATACATTTATAGTACTGTACTGTATTTCTACATTTTTTTTAAAAAGCTACATATAAGTCACAGTTCAAACCCATGTTGTTCAAGAGTCAACTGTAATTTAATCAACTATTCCAATTTTCTGTTAAATTACTACTTTGAGAGTTAAAAGAAATGGGTACTGGCCAAGCAGTAAGGTGATATTTAGCCCATTGCTGTGTAGTAGTCATTTTACAATGATACATATAGATGGGTGCTACAAATCAAAATAAAATATGTTTTCCCAATACTTTCATTGTAATACTCAATATGGTTTTAGCAGTATTGTACACAATTCCTAAATTAGACTACCTCTAGATCTGACAGGGTCCATTAAAATTTTCCATGGGTAAACGGGTCTATCTGCCAAGTATGACCAGGATATTGTCCTCAAAGCAATCATTCTATGGCAAGTTTCAATAAATCTGTTACATTGGCATTCTGAAAAGTCTTTTGTAGCCATTGTTGTTCAGCTAGTATATATTATTAGATAAATATTAATGAATGATTATTTTGGTGATTACTGTATATAATTTGTTTTTGTTCTGATATTCTGATTGTAAATTCTATTAGTCAAAGTTAGAATTTACCTTCCTTCTTCAGTGGAGGAAAAGGATAAAAAAAAGAAAGGAAAAAGGAAATAAATGGGAGATTATAAAATTTACAAAGAAAGAGAAAATCAGGTAGAGTACACAGTACAATGAAGAAGAGAATTGATAAAGAAAACTGTGGAGCAAGATCAATAACTCCTGCTTTTCATCACTTTTTTTTTTTCAGTATAGATTGGGAGTTAGAAACAATGGCAGCACCTTGCCATTGTGAAATATTTAATACTCTTGGCCTACAGAAACTTCCAGAGAGTACATGACATGAAATTTTTGGCCTGGAGACTTTAATATATCCTTTACTTATTTTAGAGCAGAAAGGCAGTTTATTTCCTGGGGACTTACTATTTGATAAACACATTCAGGGCGCCTCTGTGGTGCAGTCAGTCAAGCGGCCTACTCTTGATACGGGCTCAGACTATGATCTCACGGTTTCTGAGATGGAGCCCCATGCTGGGCTCCTGCTGACAGCATCAGGCTTGCTTGGGACTCTCCCTCTCTCTCTGTGCATCCCCTGTGCTCTCTCTCTCTCTCCCTCTCTCTCTCTCTCAGTCAAAATAAATATATAATCTTTTTTTAAAAAGATAACACATTCATGGCAAAAACAATCTAAAATCTTGCAGTGCCTGGGTGGCTCAGTCAGTTAAGCATCCAACTGGCTTAGGTCATGATCTGTGGTTTCTGAGTTTGAGCCCTGCATCAGGCTGTCTGCTGTCAGCACAGAGCCCACTCGGATCCTCTGTCCCCCAATCTCGCTGCCTTTCCTCTGCTCACACACACTCTCTCAAAAATAAAAAAAATATTTTAAAAAATTATTTTAAATAGCAATGTAAAATGTTTTCTAAATTTAGATATATATTTAGAGCCCACTAAGTAACTTTCAAATAAATTATTCAGTTAAAAATGATCTATAAAATTACAAGTTTCTTGTAAGTTTGAAAAGAATGTTCAATTTTGTTGAATGTTCATTAATATAAACAGTACCTATTGATAAAATTGTGAAGATTAATTAAATAATGATAGTAGATTTTTTCATTTAAAATCATAATAGATTCATAAATTTTTACATTTATCTTAAATCAAGATTCCATTAACCAACACATTTGGTAGAGAGCCTTCTGGTAATTTAGGATTGAAAAGCACCATATGAGACCTTGAACAATTGAATTCTGATGTACGCATTCTCTTTACATCAATCTTCTACTTTTCTACGTCATACTTGATAGATATTACAATTATGGCACCTTTAAATAAATATGAAAACCAGGAATTGAGCAACATATGTGGATTACCTTAATAGCTGAACTTTGACAAAAAAAGCGGTCAAGACTCCTATGACCTTGGAATGACTGTAATGCCAATCATTAGAAGCTCAATATGGCTTTAAGAGAAATAAGGAGGACCTATTAAAAAGTATGAAGTTTGCAAGATCCATGATTATAAAAATATTAATAAATTACATTTTTTTCTTTCATGCTGAAAATAGCATGTGTTTGGCAATGTCAAATACTATTTTTTTTCTTAGATTTTAATTTCCAATGTAAAGAATACCAAGGTTCAGTTAGTATTTTAGAAGATTTTGTAAAGATTGACATTAAAATCAATTACATTTGCAGTTACAATTAATGAACTACTCACCTTTATTTCCATATCAGGTTTATGCAACTTCAAAAGATGAAAAAAATCAGGTAATTTAGTGTACTGGATTTTGGAGTAAGTTATTTGGTTAACTAAAATTTATTTGCTTGTCCAAATTTTACAGAAATATGCAGGGTCAGTGGGAAAGATATTGATTCAGGCTTTTAATAAATATTACATTATTTTTTTCTAAAATAATTTTAACTGACAATAGAAAGTTTCTATATATTAGTTAAAAAGAAGACACTGGTTGCTTTGAGAAAATTTTCTTCAACTTATGAAAAGTAGGTGCCTGCCTCAAACACTTTACTCATAATAAAACAACACATAAAAAAAAATAAAGATTGCCTGGAAGAAACAAAGATTACCCTTAATCCCTCAAATAGTAGATAATGACTATTTGCTGTATGTCTCATCACTCCCCCCCCCCTTTTTTTTTTATTTTGGTATTTCTTCTTCTTCTCTCTCTTTTAACATACTAAGTTCACACTGTTTTAAATACTATTTTTTTATCACTAAACCCTGAGCCCTTTTCAACGGCAGTGAAAGTTCTATTAAAACATAATCATTAATCTCTGCACACTATTTTAGTATATGAATACTTAACCCTATGCATATTCTTAAAATAATTTTAATACATATAGATTTCCCCCCTTAAACATACATGACATTTTTTTTCACCAGTGCTCTGGTGGTTTTTGGTTTGTGGCAATCATGGTATTTGTGGTCACCAGATTGCAGATGATAATCTTCATCAAAGAATAAAGTTATATGTTTACTTACATAAACTAGTTAAGGAAAAATGGTTAGTTAAGGTAAGATGAACTGTATTTTTAAATTAATTAGATAGAGCCTCATTTTTTGAAAAGCTAAAGCTGGCTTTGCTCTTTAAAATCATGTTTTATCTGTTCAGTAGATAAGCATCGTTGCAAGAACTGTAATATGATTCTCTGGAAAGGTTATTTCTGAAATACTAAAGAAGGGCGCCTGGACTGTCATCTCTGCAGATGGGAACCAGGATGAATTATTAACTACCACAGATGCCAGGGGAAAAGATGAATCTGTTTTCAAAAGGTAATACACAAAAATCAAAATATCCTTTAGTCCAGGGAATCGAGGGGTATTTGAAAAGTATGTTCAGATATCTGAGATCTCTATGCCACAATGCGGCTTCGGCAAACATTCACATCGGGTTATATGATTCCTTGAGATTTAGAGAAGTAGTTAGAATCAAGAAGACTGATTTCACAAAATATTATAATATCCCATCACTGTGAACAATCCAAGAAATTCAGCAAAAGGGAATTTTGATCTAATAAGAGGTTCTATCTAATATCATTTAATGTATTGACCATTTCTACATAAATAGACCATGTGATTCAGGATAATGAAATCATATAGTTTTTGCTTAAAGTTTGTAAATATGCTTTAACTATGTCTTACTCATTTCCTTGCCACTAAAACTGAAGGTCAAATTTAGGTATTTTCACTAAACATTAACTTAGTTTTCTTCTTTGTATTCTGTAGGTCAGGCTGCATTAACAGATCCCTAAAATTGTAAAGATTTGAATGCAAGAGATTTTTTTTTTTAAGTTTACAGAAAAGAAAATTGGTTGGTGGCAGTCTAGGTTTACATTAGTACATACTTTACACGTTAGTTTTGTGGGTTTTTGTCTTTGTCAAACAGAGGAGGAAAAGGGTGTGGAAAAGCAAAGTGAGAAGTTTTCAGAATCTTGGCCAGCAAGTGGCAAATATCCCTTTCTTCTCCTTTTTCATGGTTAGAACTTGGTTTCAAGGTCATACCAATTATGAGAAAGATTAGAGAATGTGGTCTAGCTGATGCCCAGAAGAAGGGAAAAGGGATCTTTTTAAATGATTAGCATCCTTTTTATAATCTTCACAACTAGAAAGCCCATTTGAACAAATGCAAGTTCACTCATGCTGCCTCAGCTTTTTAATGAAGATTTCTTCGTGAATAAATTCTCACAAATTTCATTTGATACTAATATTCTCAAAAGTCTGAAACTCAACTGAGGAAAAGAAAGCATGGTTATTTTACTTCTTGAACATTTTCCAGTGAAAATATTGACATAGGTAAATAAAGCACCTACATCCATCCATTCAGATTTTCAAAAAATGATGATGTCATCATAGAAAAAGTTTAAGAGGATTCAACTGAAAACTTAAGACTGCATCCTATCTCACCAGAAATTGTATCACTTTGAGAGGTATCACCTGGATTTCCTAGACAATTTTTCTTCATATGGAAACAGGAGAAAAATATCCATATTCATAGTTCAAAGTTGCTGCAAAGATAATTTATTCTCATTTAACGCAAAAGACAAATTCCCATTTTGGTATTCACACACCATGCACCTTCATCCATTTTCTAGTACTGTCATTGTTTCTTAAACTGTAATGTGCATTCAAGTCATATGAGGTTTAAGGTAAAAATATAAAACCCATGAACTTGCTTTCTGAGATCCTGATTCTTTGGATACAGAATCTTCATTTTTTACAAACAAGCAAGTAATTCTGGTACAAATGACCCAGAGACCAAGTTTATAGAACAGAGTTACAGCTCAGTGCCTGAATGTGGGCATCCTTTCCATATTATTTTGTATTTATCATATCTAGGGCAATGTTTTTTTCCAGAGTAAGCATCTGATTAATGACTGTTAAGAAATACATAAATAATTGTTTGGTGTGGCTTAAAACATAAAATGTTAAAAATTAAATAAACAAAGTTTGAAAAAACATACCTCTGCTAATTACTAGCTTTTTGATGTGATAAAGTTAGACAATGCTCCGGACTTCATTTTCTATGCCTGCCAAATGAAAACTATACTATCTCTTATATAGTGTCAAGAAGATTTAAAAATGTATACGTAGTGTTTTGCACAAAACCACTTTTATAGTCGTACCACTACTATAAAAAATGGTTACCCTTTTATTCCTAAAAAGAGTAACTTTTCAGCTGCTCAAAGAAGGGCACAGTTCTTCCTTAACATTTGTTGTTGTTTTTTTTACTTCTTACTTCATCACTAAAGAGTGTAATTTCAATGTTGACATTTTAGCACAGTGACAGGCACAGAAAAGTCATGCAATAAATATATTTTGAGTGAATAAAATAAAGATGAATTTATACTCAAGCTTTACTATCCCATTTAGTCTAATTTGAAAAGACTAAATTCATATTTGATTTCCCATTGCTCCTTGTTGTTTTTCCATCATTCCTACATTCAAATTGTGGAGTAGCCAATTATATTTTTCCTTTATGAAGTTCTTGTATATTTCCATTCCACTTTGTTTCATTCCCTTGCCAGCTCTACTTGAAGCTCATTTCTCCTCCTATCTTCATTTATTGTATGTGTCCTAAATATCTTCTCTGTCCCTGCTCATGCTACACTGTAATTTGTAAACATTGACAACTCTTTTCTACCTAATTTCCCAAACATACAAACTTTGTCATACAACTCAGTCATACAACCAACAAGCATATTTTGGATAACTACATTATAGAACCAGGCCTCCTATTTTATTTTGATATTCAAGATGTCCACAGAGTCCAACATAAATTTAAAATTCTTTTTGGGTGTTCATTTATTTTCTCCCTAATGAGACTGTGCTCATTTAAGCATGTCCATATGGTGAGGCTCTCTTGGCGGCCACTAGACTCTGACACTCATTATGACAATTATACCCACTTGCCTTCTGGTGGTTAAGCATTACCACACTGCCTCTATTGTTTCAGTGTTTTATAATAATTTTTAATGCTTTCCGGCCAAGTTCTATAATAAGCTTTCAATACCATTAGCCCTTGCCTACAGAGAAGAGTAGCCCATGATATTTTTAGTAATAAAAGTGCTCCTCTTCTCAGTGAAAACCTTATGATTTTAAGAATAGCATGACTTCTGAGCTTTCTGGTGAAAAATAATCTTTTACTGCATCTTCCAGTTATAGATAATATATCCATTCTAGCATGTCAAATTCCTTGAGCCTTTTACTCCCTTCCTCCATCATTTCTTATTATGGCTTTGACATTTCATCTTTAATCAAAATTGGTTATCACATTTTGCTTTCTTGTAGGAGTCATTCTAGTAGTAAAGTTGCACTATTTCCTGGGGTCCTTCCCAGGAGATAAAATCCTGTATCTTGGGAGAGCTCTTCAGGTCAATCAACTCTTCCCCTCCTAATTTTATAATCCTGGTGTTACAGAACAGCAATCCACTCACACATGTTTACCCCTGCTGGTACAGGATATCTAGGTTTTCTAGCCCTTTTGGAGTTTACTCCTTTCCTCCTTAATATCAGGCTTTTCATGTCCTATCCATGTTATACTATGAATTAACCCTTGTTACAGATCTAATGACTGGAAGTGGCCTAAGAATAGCACTCTTGACTTCTAGGAAAATGCCTATGCATTTTTTCCCCCAACAATTTGGGAGTTCCAGTTTTTGTAGGAAGGGAGGCTTCTTCTGCAGGCTCAGAAGTTTCAGAGGAGGCTAGGTAGTCAAAATCTTTGGGGACATCTACTTAGATATTATAATCCCAGAATTTCCCAACCAGAGCCCTATTATAATCCCAGAATTCCCAACCAGAGCCAGCTTTTTTTTTTTTATTAATGTTTATTTATTTTTTAGAGAGAGAGACACAGAGTGTGAGCGGGAGAGAGGGAGACAGAGAGAGAGGGAGACACAGAATCTGAGGTGGGCTCCAGGCTCTGAGCTATCAGCTCAGGGCCCAAAATAGGGCTTGAACCCACAAATGGTGAGATCAGACCTGAGCCAAAGTCTTCTGACTTAACTTAACTGACGGAGCCACCCAGGTGCCCCTAGGTAGACCAGTTTTGGTAAGAAACTTCTCACTCTGTAAACTTAAGCATTAAGCCACTCAGCCATTATTATGTCTTTACCTTGGTCCTCAGATTTCTTTGCCTTTCTGCTGAAGGAGAGGAAGGTTTCATTTATCTTGCAAATAAAATTTACTCTTGGTTTTCAATTACTTATTAATTTTCCTTAGTAGTGTATTATTTTCTGTTGAGTTAGGGTAGTTTAGCAAAAAGTATCCAATCCCGTTGTTTTTTCAGTTATCATTTCATGTAATAAGTTTGAAACACTTTATATATCACACTTGCTCTATTTTCCATTCAACTTCTATTGTCCCAATTCATCAGCAATAAATGTTTTAATAACTGGACTTCTATCTTATGCCAGAAAATGTTGGTGATGAGGTTCTCAATGCCAGATGGATTATGTATCACCCAGCTCCAAAACCTCATCTCATAACCTACTCCTAAGACCAGTCCCAATATTGACTTCTGAAGCTTTTTTTTTTTTTTTCTGAAGGCAGATACTGAGATGAAGTTTGTGGGCTCAATATCTGTGAAAGAATGGGAGGGAATAAGGTTGACGAGAGGAAGAAGTTGAAATTCAATGCATACCCTACAAAGCCAGAGGCAACCTGGCAGGGAATTTTTTCTTTGAGAACTGCTTACCAGCATTGAACTGAAATATTTAGGCAATTATACCCTTGCCTTGTTCAGTCATCAGAAATAAGCTGTCCTGAGAATAGCGTGCCCTCTGGACAGGTGGCTCTCTTCACTTGTGGCAGACACTAAAGGAGCCAAGAGTTAAAAGCTGTCTGCTGCCCTTATTCCTCCATACCTTGATGATTCAGTTTAAGGTCAAGCGCAAAGTTAACTCAAAGTCTTGAAAATAACCAATAACTGATATATAGGGAGAGCAGGATAAGATTGCAAAAATAAGAGGACAAAAGTTAGTATGTAGGATTCCCAAGAGGGTACAGATTCTCAGAACCAACGGGTGAAAGAGTTTCAAGAATAAGAGATTAGTAAAAAGTAAAAGATTCTGAAAGTGATTGGTTTTACCTAAACTTTTGTTGGAAAGTCTCAACACCAAGGGAGCAGGAATATTTTTAAATTGTGATAAATAACTGTTAGTTCACAAAAAGGCAATAAAAAATAGGATCCAACCAAAGAAGGGATTCACTATTTTTGAATTTGAACTCATAATTCTTTGCTACACTAGCTCACCCCCCTTCCTATCTCCACTCAAAGAGTCTGTTTTTGCTGGTGTTTTAGTAAACACTGTCTCTGTCCATTGAATTGTTCATGCTAGAAAACTCTGGATCATCTTGAATCTTCCTTTCTTTCATGTTTTACAATGAATCTGTCCCCTTCTTTTTATTACCGATGTCACTAATTGAACCTCCACTGTTTTTCATCTCTTAACTTTCTTTCTCTGCCTCTTTACTTGAATGTCTAGAAATCATTCCCTTGCCATGTGGTGTAACAATTCTCAACCTTTTCAAACTTATAGGCAGTTTGTACTCTTAGACTCTACATAGGTTTTGCAGAATTAAATTACATATACTGTTATCTACCATACTTAAAACTGAAGAGTTAAAAAATCATGTATTTATTCATTTAAAACTAAATATAATAACTAAATATAATACATAAATTTATGTTTACATAAATGTCACTACTTATGAAAAATAACAATACTCTTCAAAACCAAAAATGGTGAGAAGAGCAGCCTTGTTTTATTATTTTGAAAATCCCTTAAATAATTGGCTAAATAAAAGATAGCTAAATTATCCTAATGCTTCTGCATTCAAGCTGTCTTAAAATTTTATTTTTTTCTGAAAGACATGAAGAATATCCAATCTCACTCAGAGAGGAAAGAGGTATTTTATTAGTGTCTTTAAATAACTATGGATATTCTTCAGTGATGGTGCATCAAAACTCTACAAGTAAGTTTTTAAAGGTTAATCTCAGTATGGAATCTGAAGTTATATCAGTGAACTCTTCCTACTTTGTTATGTTAAAATCTATTGATCTATCTTGCACTTTGAACAATTTCCCCATGCATAGTTTTGTAGTATAATGCTCTGATCATTTGAAATGTATTAGTTCACTACATTATAAAGATCTTCCAAAAGTTGAAAAATTTCATTATCCAATATTAGAAGATCAAATTTGATGACATAGCTACTGATGTAACTAGAAACATTGTAAGTATTAGGAAGCTCTCAAGCTCATGACATTGGTTAAAAGTTTATAAAATTCTTTTTTTTTTATTTTTTGCTTAAAAGGTCAACTTTATTATTGGCAACAAATAATCTCATTTGTTTTCCTTGAAGGGATAGATATAGTTCACTTATTTTCAAGAAAATGTTTGCAAAATATCCAAATCTTAACAGGTATAGTTTGTTTTTCAATCATTCTTTCAAGTACAATAGTGTTGCATGAAAAGAAGTGGCTAGGGCATCTTGGGGGATGGGCACTTTTGCAAGTGTTTTTCTTGAGAAAACCATCATTATTCAATATACACCAAAGCTTCTTTATGTGGACTTCTCATTTTATCACAGATAATGTTCAAATGGCATATATTCACAGGTTGAAATTTATTAAAAGTGATGTATTTTAAAACTTCATTAAGGACATTCTAAAGTCAAACTGGCTTTTTGTTTTTGTTTCTTGTTTATATTATTTTTCTGCAAGTGCATGGTAGTAAAGGATACAATTATACTTGCACAGTTTGTTGTCACTGCCTTGAGTCATGCTAAGGAACCAGCAGTATTACCCACTACTGCCTTTTCATTATCAGTGTAATTTCAACACAGTAAAAAAAGGCAAATAGGGGCACATGAGTGGCTCAGTCTGTTAAGCATCCGACTTCGGCTCAGGTCATGATCTCACAGTTCGTGGGTTTGAGCCCCGCATCAGGCTCTGTGCTGACAGCTCAGAGCCTGGAGCCTGCTTCGGATTCTGTGTCTCACTCTCTCTCTGCCCCTTCCCTGCTCACACTCTGTCTCTGTTTCTCTCACTCAAAAAAAAATACAAGTTAAAAAAAAAACATTAAAAAAAGGCAAATAACATCTGAGAATTATTAGGAAACTAGTTTTACCATCAGTGTTCCCTTAGAACCCACGAAGTGTGGGTTCCCAGAAACCACACTTTGAGTGCCATTTCTACAGTAGAATGATTTTCAAATGTGTAAAATTTTCAGGGCTCTTTGCTTGTAGCCACTTATATCGCCAATACAAGAAAAATGTCTCCTTTTAAACAATAGAATATTAATTCATACTTCATAAAGTAGTTTTTCAAAGTAAAAGAGAAAAATATAAAGACCTATCACAATAGCTGGCTAAACATAAGTAACCCGGAATGCTAAGAATTAAGCATTATTTTGCCCTGAAATTAATGTTCAAAACATTTAAATGGAGTTAATGACAGCTAGAAGACTAAGTGCTTTTCTTTGAACTAATAGTAACTCAGAACACCACTTCTATTCCATGTTCTGCTTAAGACTTCATCTTAGGGATCCAATCCATTGGACTTTTCTAAATGATGACTTTTTGGACAAGAATACAGATAGAAATGTTATTTTATAAATGTCTAATTTTATCACACTGAGGATAATATTTACCAAATTGGAAATTAGAATTAAAATATCAGAATTCTCAACTTAATATCATGTGACTGTGAATAGTTTACTCTTAGAACTGTTCTAGGACTTTTTAAAGAAAGTATGCACAAAACAATATCTTACCTTCAGATGATATAGTCTAAGAGAAAAATGAAGCATGAACTGGTAATTATTTCATAAGCTACAATAAAATCAGTAATATAAATTATATTAAAATGATAAAAAGGATTATAATAGTCTCATTTATGAATATTAATTCTTTAAGAAAATGACATCAAGCACCATGTAGGTATTGTAGAAATTGAGACACAAAGCGGTCATTTGATATGTCAAAGGTAACTAGATAGGGAGTGGTAGGGATGAGAATGAAAACTGACTAACTTCCTTGCTCTTTCTTCTTCTACATTGTATGCCAGAACAATTAATTTGATTTATTGCTTTTCTTAAAATTTTATTTAATGTTTACTTACTTTTGAAACAGAGAGAGACAGAGAGAGAGATAGAGAGAGAGCGAGCAGGGGAGAGGCAGAGAGAAAGGGAGACACAGAATCCAAAGCAGGCTCCAGGCTCTGAGCTGTCACCACAAAGCCCGATGCAGAGCTTGAACTCACTAACTGTGAGATCATGACTTAAGCAGAAGTCAGACACTTAATTGTGTCATCCAGGAGCCCCTGATTTACTGCTTTTAAAAAATATTATTGATATCAAATAAAATTTACTTGAGTGTAAATATAAATATAGTATTTTCCATAATATGTTTTCAATATTTGTCGTTAAATGACTTTATATAAAAATTAATTTTTTTAACTTGTTGTGGTTCCATCCAGGCAGTTTCTTTGACATTTCCAACTTTAATAATACTATGATAAAATGTCTATAAAAATTTACATTTAATAGTTATTTTACTAAATATTCTTCTTAAATATTCTTATTAGTATTCTTCTTAGAATACTAAATATTCTTCCATAATTTTAATTTGTGTTTAAATAATCATGCTTCTGTAAAAGTGGCCATCAGATATGATTAAGAAACCAGAAGTATTTCTTTGTCGGTATATAGCACTTATGAACCAATGACTTAAGAAAATTCGATGTTACTAGTAGTTTTTTTCCCAAACAGTAATAGCAGAAAATCAGATAAAAGAATAGCTATATAGTATAAAAGCCATTTTTTCTTCCAAGATTTTATTTACATTCAGGTTAGTATACATATACTGTTGTATTGATCTCAGAAATAGAATTTAACTATTCATCATTTACATATAACACCCAGTGCTCATCACAAGTGCCCTCCTTAATGCCCATTCCCCATTAACCCATCCCCCATCCACCTACCCTCCAGCAATCTTCAGTTTTTTCTCTATAGTTAAGAGTCTCTTATAGTTTGCCTCCCTCTCTGTTTTTACCTTATGTTAATTTTCCTTCCCTTCCCCTATGTTCATCTGTTGTGCTTATTACATTTCACATATAAGTGAAATCATATGATAATTGTCTTTCTCTGCCTGACTTATTTCACTGAGCATAATACACTCTAGTTCCATCTACATTGCTGCAAATGGCAAAATTTCATTCTTTTTGATGCTTGAGTAATATTCCATTATATATATATCCACCTCTTCTTTCTTCATTCATTAATCAATGGATATTTAGGCTCTTTTCCTAATTTGGTTATTGTTGATAATGTTGGTATAAACATTGGGGTGCATGTGCCCCTTCAAATCAGTATTTTTGTATCCTTTGGATAAATACCTAGTAGTGCAATTGGTGGGTCATAGGGTAGTTCTATTTTTAACTTTTAGAGAAACTTCCATTCTGTTTTCCAGTGTGGCTGCATGAATTTGCATTCCCACCAACAGTATAAGAGGGTTCCCCTTTCTCTGCACCCGTGCCAACATCTGTTGTGTACTGAGTTGTTAAGTTTAGTCATTCTTACATGTGTGAGGTGGCATCTCATTGTGGTTTTCATTTGCATTTTCCTGATGGTGAGTAAAATTGAACATCTTTTCATGTGTCTATTGGCCATCTAGATAGCTTCTTTGGAAAAATGTCTATTTATGTTTTCTGCTTGTTTCTTAGCTGGATTAGTCATTTTTTGGGTGCTGAAGTTTGATAAGTTCTTTATAATTAAGATTTTGGATACTAACCCATTATCAGATATATCATTTTTGCCTTAAAAACTTAAGAGAATAATATCATTAAATATTCTTAACACACACACACACACACACACACACACAGCAGGGAAAGAAAAGCAAGGAAACTCTTAGAGATGATGGGTATATTTATTCTCCAGAGATATGTTGGTAACAATAGAGTAACATATTAATGAAATAATCAATTAAAAATATAAGTTTAATAAAATAATCAATTATAAATATGTCTTTATAGAGTTTGGATTCTACCTCTTTATCTGATATGTCATTTGCAAATATCTTCTCCCATTCTGTAGACTGCCTTCTGTTTTGTTGATTGTTTCCTTCACTGTACAGAAATTTTTTATCTTGATGAGATCCCAATAGTTCATTTTTGCTTTTGTTTCTGTTGCCTCTGGAGATACCTCTAGCAAGAAGTTGCTCCAGCCGAGGTCAAAGAAGTTTCTGTCTCTGTTCTCCTCTAGGATTTTGATGGTTCCCTTCTCACTTTAAGTTTTTCATCCATTTTTTATTTATTTTTGTGTATGGTGTAAGAAAGTGTTCCAGGTTCTTTCTTCTGCATGTCATTGTCCCGTTTTCCTAACACCATTTGCTGAAGACACTGTCTTTTTTCCATTGGATATTTTTTCCTGCTTTGTCATATATTAGTTGCATACAGTTGTGGCTCGATTTCTGGATTCTCTATTCTATTACACGGACCTAAGTGTCTGTTTTTGTGCCAGTACCTTACTTTTTTGATTATTACAGCTTTGTAATACATCTTGAAGTCTGGGATTGTGATGCCTTCACCTTTGGTTTTCTTTTTCAATATTACTTTGGTTATGCAGGGTCTTTTCTAGGTCCATACAAATTTTAGAATTGTTTATTCTAGCTCTGTGAAAAATGCTGGTGTTATTTCGATAGGGATTGCATTGAATGTGTAGATTGCATAGAAGCCATTTTCTAAGCCATAATGTACAATATCTGATAACTACCATATTCTTATGATGAAAAAAAGGAAAACTATTATAATCAGTAAGAGTACTGCTCTTTGCTAATAAGTTCTTAGAACATTTCTTCCCCCTTCCTCAATCTACCAGACCAATTTGGTCTAGGGAAAATAATATTCATTATAAAATGAAAGCACCTACATTATAAAACAAAATAGTAAAATTACTTTGACTCTCTCAGCAATTTATATGGTATATTATCACATGTAACTGATAATGACAATCTATTTAATAAATAGTAAGCTTGCATTATGAAGGAAAAAATAAAATCTCCATATAAAGTTAGGTGATAGGAAAATAAATCAATGAACTGTGAAAATGATATCACTAAAGAGTTTGGGAAATCCCAAAATTGTAACCATGATCCCATTAATATAAGTGAGACAAAAATAGATGTGATTTTAATTTGCAAAGTAGAAACCTAATTCATCAACTCCTATCTTGTTTAGAGAAAAATCATGTAAAAAAAACAGGTTAATCTTTTGGAAAAGTAAATGTAGTTGTCAGTGCCCTCCAGTAACACTCCATGAACTGAGGTTTTTCCATCCATGTGGCAGGTATGTTTAAAATGTGAATCAAATAATGACACTGATTCTGGCTTTTGGCATATGAATGCATCTTTTGATTATTACATTGGCTCACCATAAAGCTTGCCTTTTTGTAGATTATATCCTGATTTACTAATTCAAAAATTGGTTCTCTCAACTGTATTTTTCCTTTAATGGAAGAACATACTGATATATTGGTATGAATAAATTTTGAAGACCTCCACTGTTTCATCTGAAAATTCAGTTTCTGAGACTACAGATCTAGTGAATAATCATGTGACGGAGTTAAGTTTATCATGCAGATTGCTGTAAGGAATTCTTAAAAGGAGTTAGTTGGATTTATATGATTACATACCTTTCATAGTTTTTCTCAGGTACAGTTTTTATTATAATTAAACAAAGACAAATAAACTGTTAGAAAGAATTGAAATCCAATATGTAGGATTTTGCATATAAAAATGAATTAGAGACTCATAATGAAACTCGCAGAAATGAATGTATTTTGAATGTCTAAGTTGTGACAGGGTGATTATATCCATTATTTCATCAACCCTTTAATTCTACCTTACAACACTTGGTAGTATTTGTTAACTCCATTTTACAGAACACAAAACTGAGATAAAAGGACTGTAGGAATTTTGTCAAATCACCCAAAAAGTGAGTGGTAGATGTGTAGACAATCCCTTTGTGCACCTGGTTCCAAAACCTATGCCATTTCTATGGCACCAGGGTATTTTTAAAGAATTCATTGCTAAAGTTAATATATTAGTACAAACTATTTCTAAAACTGGAAATATCACAGGTAAGAGTCTCACAAATTATCTTATACCCACTGTGATACAGATTCAAGATTACTCACTTGATTTAGAAGAGGGTTTCAAAATTTTACATTTATTAAAATTACTTAATCATGTAAGTAGCCCTTCCAGACATTTCTTCTGACTGCTAAAATTAGATGATCCTAAAATCCTTGCTACTCTAGAAATGTTAGTTCACCATAGTGTCAAACAGGTGACAGGAAAATGCCTAGATGAATAATAAAGGGAGTGTTTGGGAAAGGTAGGTAATTAATGTTAATTTGATGATAAATTTCATGTAATATGAGTTGAATAGATAGAAACTAATGAGGCAGGGGAAGAAATGAGTCACATAAATAGCAGTTTCAAGATCTAAATTGGCCAGAGTTCAATAAGACATTTTTTTTAATATTGCGATTAGATAATTATCCAAGATGTCAGAAGTCACTTGCATCTCATTATTAGACAAGAAAGATTGATGACACTGTTTCAGTGCTTTCCATTTCTCTTTTTCCCCACCAGATATGTGTGGGCTGCACATAAACTGAAAGTCAGATAAAGAGATTCATGGAACATCTGTATACATTGCCCATACAAAGCAAGGAAAAAAATTGAAAGTAGAAATTTAAATAGTTCAAGATACTGATATTAACAAATTTAAATTATGATATTGGTATGATTGGTTGAATAATGGTCCCCTAATGTGTCCACATCACAATCTCCAGAATCTGTGAATATCACCTTAATGTAACTAAATTAAGGACCTTGAAATCGATAGATTTTCCTGAATAATTGTCCTGGATAATTCCAAGATTATCTTGGAGATTATGCTGAATAATTACCCTGGATATTATCTGGGTTGACTCTAAATGTACTTACAGAGTCCTAATAAAAAGGCCAAGGGAGTTAAGGGCAAAGGAAGAAACAGCAAATGTGACAACAGAAGAAATTAGAATGATGTGAGGAAGGAAGGGGACATGAGCCAAGAAATACAGGCAGCCTACAAAAACTTTAAAAGGCAAGGGACTGGACTCTTCCCTAGAGCCTCCAGATAAACCCAACCCTACAAACACCCAGTGAAACTGACTTCTGACTTCTGGCCTCCATAACTCTAAATTCATAAATTTGTGCTGTTTTAAGTCATGCAAAGAGTTACAAAAGGAATAGAAAACTAATGCTTACAGAATATTAGATTCAGGTATAATAATGAAAACCTGTTTTTCTATGATGGAGTTTGGAAGTAATGCAAAGAAACTAAGAAAGGCAATTTTACACTATGGATTCGTCTAAAGCAACTTGAGTGTTTACTTATCAGTTGAATAGGTTTTTCTGGGACAGAAATAATATTCTACCAGAGTGCTCCATGGTTCTGTGGTGTGATGGTGAGGAAGTAGAGGAGACAAACCCAACTAATAAGGGAGGATGGTGAAAGATCTTTATATTAAAAAGTAAGGTAGGAGGGACCAAATAACACTGTGATTCTTGAAAACATAAAGCTCATGATGAAAAGAGTTACTCCATCCTTCTGAGAATGGGTAAAAAACAGCAATGAAAGTAAACAGAAAGTGTTTCATGGACAGAAACAGCATTTAGATTTCAGGGAAATTTGAGTCATGGTAGTGTCTTCCTCCTGGAAAAGAATTCCTTCAAATCTC
>CM053560.1:54323865-54342404 GCA_028646485.1 Cryptoprocta ferox
TTCATTCTGATAAACAAATCATTTTCCACTGAATACCATTCCTCATTAAAAGTGAATTCAGGGTTGCCTGGGTGGCTCAGTCGGGTAAGTGTCTGACTCTTGGTTTCGGCTCAGGTCATGATCTCACGGTTTGTGAGATTGAGCCCCACTATGGGCTGCTTGGGATTCTCTCCCTCTCTGCCCCTTCTCTGCTTGCCCTCATTCTCACTTCTCTCTCTCTCTCTCTCTCTCTCTCTCTCTCTCTCTCTCTCAAAATAAATAAACTTTAAAATAATTATTAAGGGGCTCCTGGGTGGCTCAGTTGGTTAAGCACCTGATTCTAGATTTTGGCTCAGGTCATGATCTCATGGTTTGTGGGTTTGAGCCCTGCATGGGGCTCTGTGCAGACAGCACAAAGCCTGTTTGGGATTCTCTCTTTCCCTCTCTCTCTGCCCCTCCCCTGCTCGTGCTCCCTCTCTCTCAAAATGAATACATTTAACAAAAATTTAAAATATATATTTAAAAAAGTTTTTTAAGTGAATTCAGCTTGCCTCATGATGTTTATGCTCGTACCTAACTTCTCTAAAACAATTCTCATCCAAGCTTTCACCTTAATTCCTCAATGGTTGAACATACATAGCCTTTCAATCTGATTGTAGCTCTGTTAGGTCTTCACCAAAGGTTTAGAATCACAGTTCATTAGGCTCCCATGTCAAGGAGCCTAGGAAAGATTTCTTCTCTATCATGCATATGGCTTTGAGTCCCCAGCCAGGGGATGGGCCAGAGGACCCTGGTCCCTTTGTCAATGCTCTTCCTGATTAATCTAACCCTGATGATTTGACGTCAGATTTCTTACTTCCATTTATTTATTTATTTGTTTGTTTGTTTGTTTGTTTATATGTTTATTTTTGAGAGAGAGAGAGAGAGGGAGAGAGAGAAGGGACACAGAGAGAGGTACACAGAATTTGAAGCAGGCTTCAGGCTCTGAGCTGGTAGTGCAGAGCCCAATGTGGGGCTTGAACTCAAGAGCCATATGATTATGACCTAAGCCAAAGTCAGACGCTTAACCAACTGAGCCACCAGTGCGCCCGTGCCTTTAGGATTTTAAAATTCCTCCAAACTGGGTCAAACAGAGTAATTTGTTTAGGCCCTGAAATGATGAATGTCTCCAAATGGTGCACCTCACCTCTGATAGTGCTGGATTTCAACCTCATCCATGTCTCCTTAACCAATCCATTTCTTAATAACCATATAAATACTTCTATTTCCTGTCTTTTCCCATTCTCTTATGAATCACTCTAATTTTTTTAACATCTGTAAAACTCTAAGAGGGAGCTGAGACAACAAATCTGATATGGCCACTTGGACAGTTGCTTGATTTTACAGCAGTAAATTTACATGGAATGCCCATGCAAATGGTGTTCACATAAACACAGCACTTACCATGACCTGGATGAACATGTCGATCATCATAAAGCCAATTCAACATGGCTTATATTACTATATATCAGAAACTTCATCTGGGGAGTTCAACATTGCTCTTAAAGTAAAGGAAGGACAATTCCCCTTCTCACAGAAAAGGAATTTTATGGCCACTGTTATCTAGTCCATCAAGCTCAGCATCCTCCCAGTAACAATCTGCTACTTCTGGATCATGTGCAGTAATCCCTCCTACTCATGGTTTTGCTTTCTGAGGTTTCAGTTACCTGTCCTCACCCAAGATCTAGAAGCAAATGACCCTCCTTCTGATGTATAGTCAGAAGGTCTGCAGTAGCCAAATGTTGTGCCATAATGCCTACATCATTTATCTCACTTCATCTTATCACATACGTATTTTATCATCTCACATCATCACAGAAGGGTGAGTACAGTACAATAAGATATTTTGAGAGAGAGAGACCACATACATATAACTCCTACCACAGTATATTGTCATAATTGTTCTATTTTATTATTAGTTATTGCAGTTAATCTCTTACTGATCTAACTTATAAATTAAACTTGATGATAGGTAAGTATGCATAGAGAAAGACAGTATATATAGGATTCGGTAATATCTGCAGTTTCAGGCATCCATAGGGGGTCCTGGAACATAACCCTGCAGAAGAGGGGGGGGGGAACTACTGCATACCCATCTTTTTTTTTTCTTTTTTAGTTTAATGTCAAGTTGGTTTCCATATAACACCCAGTGCTCATCCCCACAAGTGCCCTCCTCCATGCCCATCACTCCCCTTCCCTTCTCTCCCTCCTCTATCAGCCCTCAATTTGTTCTCAGTATTCAAGAGTCTCTCATGGTTTGCCTCCCTCCCTCTCCCCAACTATTTTTCCCCCTTCCCCTCCCCTATGGTACTCTGTTAAGTTTCCCATTACACTTATGAGTGAAAACATATGGTATCTGTCCTTCTCTGCTTGACTTATTTCACTTAGCATGACACCCTCGAGTTCCATCAGGTTGCTACGAATGGCCAGATTTCATTCTTTCTCATTGTCATGTAGTATTCCATTGTATATATAAACCACATCTTCTTGATCCATTCATCAGTTGATGGACATTTAGGCTCTTTCCAACTGTATACCCATCTTATTGAACCTGATTATTCAGTAGTAAGTTCTGGTTACTACGTAAACCCAAACATCCATCTCTATTTGCAGCACTCAAACCAAGTAGTTTGCTTTTTCTAATAAGATGTTCTCAGAGTTTTTGACCTTTAATCTGATTTGTTATTTTTATTATTTTATTGTTATTATTATTATTATTAGTAGTAGTAGTAGTAGTAGCAGCAGCAGCAATTGCTGCAGTAGCAGTATTAGTAATAGTAGTAGTAGTATTTTGTAAATGAAGATTTTTTTCACTTTTTGAACCCAGAACTTCTTCAAAGTTCATCAATTTTAATAACTAAATTTCTCTTCAATTTTTTATACCCTGGTAATACCTAATATGGACTGGATGATTTT
Source organism: Cryptoprocta ferox (assembly GCA_028646485.1). Taxonomy (NCBI): domain Eukaryota; kingdom Metazoa; phylum Chordata; class Mammalia; order Carnivora; family Eupleridae; genus Cryptoprocta; species Cryptoprocta ferox. The sequence continues at coordinate 54,326,800 of CM053560.1, forward strand.
TGGTGATTTTTTTACACTACTAGGTGATTACAAAGTGAATAAGAAACCATGATTTTTGCAGTTGTTTACAAGACTAATTTTTGAAGAAGTTATATTTTTTAAAATGATATAGATATTTTTGGCCTAAATTGTATTTTATAAAAAATACCAAGTTATTTTTGGTTATATATCAAAATAAAGTGAATATTAAGATTCTAGTGGTGGTAAGCTTCTATATAAAACCAATTACATGACTACTTAAGTAATATCCATCCCTCCTATTTATACTATCAGTGCCAGAAACACAACAATAGTAGTATTTAAAAATAGCCTTTGGCTAAAAATATCTTGGGATAGAATTACATATTTCTCCTCTAGACTAAAAAGTGCTGCATGTATATATTCATATAAAAGCATATCAGACTCCTCAGGACAGGAGATAGAGTTTTTAATTCAGGGTGTCAGGTACTTGGTGCAAAGCATTTAAAAACAAAAGCATCATATAAATTCATGAATTTGTCAGTTATTTTAGGGGCATGTGTTAACATAAACATAGAGAAAATTTTCACAGGGATAATACTAAATTCAGATTCATAATGATAATCTCCACAAATTTTCAAGCTGTATGTGTTATTTGTAGTTCATAATAACACAAAAATGAATGTCCTTGAAAATACTGCTGAGAAAGCATGATGACACATAGATTACACTACAGGAAAGTGAAAAAAAATATTTATACAAAAGTGATGTTTTAAACAATATTTTTGCTTCTTAAAGTCCATCTTAGGAAAGGGGCTTCTGTGGCCATAAAGGTTTAAATTATTGGCAGCAGGAATCAGGAACAGCACAGATCAGGCAATAAAGAACACATCTACGCTAAAGTACTTGTATTCCACAGTCTCACTCAGATAGCAGAACAATTGTACATGTCCCCGTGAATCAATAAAGTAGAAGTGTCTATATTCGGACTCTAAATTTCAACTTGTATCATAAGTTTGCTGTGTTTTATGAGGTCAAAGTGTTTCTTCAGATTCATTAGTTATAGTAGGAATGTTAATTCTGTGCATTTTGTTCTACATGCTCAACATGACTATTCAGTAATTGTGTATACATGATATTGAGATAGATGTACTTTTGCCACTCTACAAATTTTAATCTCATTAAAACTATGAGTCCTGAAGTGAAAATACAAGTGTCCGTTGTCGTGCACTATTAAAAGTTTATCTATATCCTAGGGTACTTGTGCTTCTCTCTGTTGTCATCTTCCTTATTATATTTCTTTGTAGCCCCCAATAGCCTATTGTTTTTTAATTTTTAAATTTTTTATATTTTTTAAAATTTTTTTCAGGTTAGCTAACATACAGTGTATACAGTGTGCTCTTGGTTTTGGGTGTAGATTCATCCCTTACGTACAACACCCAGTGCTCATCCCAACAAGTGCCCTCCTCAATGCCCATCACCCTCAACAGATTATTATTCACTATTCTTGTTTCTAGGTCCTGCTATAATGTTTGACGTATGAGTGGCATTGTATATGCATATGCACATATATGCATACATACATACATATGGATAACATTACAAAATACATTAATTATATTGTATAATAAATGTACAATTATTAAATATTTATATATAATATCATTAACATATTATATACTATATAATATTATATAGAATAATTGTTGAATGCCAGAGAATAATTAGTGATTATGACACCTTCAAGTTTTTTATTTTAAGGTTTATAATAGAAGGTAAAGTGGATCAAGACACTGTGTTCTATCATTTTAGAAGACCTAATTATTCTAATTAAAATGATAATGAAATAGTAGTTGCTAATACTAGGAATCCCTTCTTTGCCTGTAACATTGAGCTATTATAGAAATCATTGTCAATGCCCAATTACAGGATCTAATTTATTCCTTTACACATTTTCAAAAACATTCACATATTCTTCCCCAAAACACCTGCCTATTTTAGATACTGTCTTATGACTCATGGCAACATTTTTATTTTTTTGTACATAGTATATTTAATTTAGTCAGTGGTCTAAACAGTACTAGCTTTACATGCTATATAAGATACAGTGCCACTCATGTCTTTTCTTACACTATCAGTAATTTAGGCAGCAAATTTCTTACCTGACACCATAAGATTTGTAAATATAATAGAGGTATAAGAATCAGAAGAGGAAAATTATAGACTGAAACTGAATAAAACATCACCAGCTAGTTTAGATTACACTATTTGTTTTTTAAAGCACACTTACGGGAATTGAACATATTGTAATTCAGATAGGGAAAATATATAGCTATTATAGAGTTATTATATTTTCATAAAAGGAAAGCAAGAAATAAAAAGATTTTAAGAACAGTATCCAGAATCCAATTGTTAAGACAGACAGACAATTAAAATGGTTTTCTCCAAGGGTATTTAGCTCACTTTCCACTGTGCCATGGAAACTCATTATCATCTCCAACCATGTACATCATATATCTAAAAATATTTTTTGATTGAAAATAATACACACACATGGAGATAACAATAAGTATCATGGAACGTTATAAAATAAAAGCTAGTAGCCTTACAGTCTGCTTCCATTTTTAGACCAAGACTTGGCAATAATGACTTTTCAATGTTTATTTTATTCATACTTAAGAAATACTCAAACTAAAGAGTATTCTTAAATCTCTACTTCCCTATTCTTTAACTCACACTGCTCTATCCACTGCTGTAGTTTCCCTTCTCTAATTTTTCTTAGTTTTAACTTATTTTAACTATTATTTTTAGTTATTTTGGTGACTTAAAAGTATAAAAATATTTAGTATCTATTTATTTATTTATTAAGTAGAGCTAAATTCCTTAAAATACCAGATGACAAAATTACTGTTCTTTCATATTATGTCTCCACTATATCCACATAAAAATTATATTAGCCACATCCTGAATTTTATATTTCTAAAATTTATAATGATAAATTTCCTATTACATGAGTTTTGAAAATTGAAAATTAATAAACATGATATACCTTTTATTATTTTTATAATATTTGAAGAAATAAATGCAATTTTATTTCACAGAACCACAAACCTCAAAAGATTGTTCCAAGAATCAATATCAAATTTTAAACACAAGTTTATTATATGACTTTTTATTTCTTCTGGAATTTCTATTTGAAATGCTTTCTGATCTTGTTGCTTTGTTTTTGTTGTTGTTGAAAAAAAGGATAAGGACACCTGGCTGGTTCAGTTGGTGGAGCATGCAACTCTTGATCTTAGGGTTGTAAGTCTAAGTGCCACATTGGGCATAGATATATTTAAAAATAAAATCTTAAAGGTTTCCTGCCTCACATTTAGGTCTTTCATCCATTTTGCATTTATTTTTGTGTATGGTGTAAGAAAGTGTTCCAGGTTCATTCTTCTGCATGTTGCTGTCTAATCTTCCCAATGCCATTTGTTGAGGAGAATGTTTTTTTTCCATTGGATATTCCTTCCTATTTGGGTTTTTTAAAAATTTTTATTTAGTTTTGAAAGACAGAGAGAGAGCATGAATGGGGGAGGAGCAGAGAGAGAGGAGACACAGAATCCAAAGCAGGCTCCAGGCTCTGAACTGTCAGCACACAGCCCAATGCGAGGCTCGAACCCACAAACTGTGAGATCATGACCTGAGCTGAAGTCAGACGGTTAACTGACTGAGCCACCCAGGTGCCCCTCCTTCCTATTTTGTTGAAAATTAGTTGACCATATAGTTTTGGGTTCACTCCTGGGTTTTCTATTTTGTTCCATTTGGTGTATATGTCTGTTTTTGTACCATACTATCATGATGATTACAGCTTTGTAAATTAGCTTAAAATCCAAAATTTTGATGCCTCCAGCTTCACAACCCAGAAATAAACCCCACTTGATTGTGGTGAATGAGTCTTTTAATATACTGTTGGATTTGATTTGCTAATATTTTGTTGAAAACTTTTCTTCCATGTTCATCAGGGATATTGGCCTATAATTTTCTTTTTTAGTGGGGTCTTTGTCTGGTTTGGGAATCAAGGTAATGCTGGCATTGTAGAATGAGTTTGGAAGTTTTCTTTCCATTTCTATTTTTTTAATCATTTCAGAAGAATAGGTATTAGTTTTTCTTTAATTTTTTTTGATGTTTGTTTATTTTTGAGAGAGAGATTGACAAAGTGTGAGCAGGGGAGGGGCAGAGACAGAGGGAGACACAGAATATGAAGCAGGCTTTAGGCTTCGAGGTGTCAGCACAGAGTGTGATATGGGGCTCAAACTCACAAACCACGAGATCATGACTTGAGCCAAAGTCTGATGGTCAACCAACTGAGCCACCCAGGGCCCCTATCAGTTCTTTAAATGTGGTAGAATTTCCCTTGGAAGTCATCTGGCCCTGGACTTTTGTTTGTTGGAAGATTTTTGATTACTTATTCCATGTCTTTGCTGGTTATTGGCCTGTTCAAGTTTTCTATTTCTTCCTGATCCAGTTTTGGTAGTTTATATGGTTCTAGGATTTTATCCATTTCTTCCAGTTTGCCCAATTTGTTGGCATAGTTTTTCATATTCTCTTATAATTGTTGGTTGTTATTTCTTCTCTCTCATTTGTGATTTTATTTATTTGGTCCTTTCAACTTTGTGATAGTCTGGATAAGGGTTTATCAATTTTATTACTTATTTCCAAGAACTAGCTCTTGGTTTCATTGACAGGTTCTAGTGGGTTTTTGTTGTTGTTGTTGTTGTTGTTGTTGTTGTTAAAATTGTTTTTATATCATTTATTTCTGCTCTAATCTTTATCATTTCCCTTATTCTGCTGGCTTTTGGCTTCATTTGTTGTTCTTTTCCTAGCTCTTTTGGGTGTAAGGTTATTTTGTGCACTTGATATTTTTCCTGCTTCTTGATTTAGGCTGTATTGTTATGTACTTCCCTCTAAAGACTGCTTTTGCTGCATCCCAAATGTTTTGGACCATTGTGTTTTCATTTTCATTTGGTTCCATGTATTTTTTATTTCGTTCTGTAATTTCCTGGTTGACCTATTCATTGTTTAGTAGGTTGTTCTTTAATCTACATGCATTTGTGGTCTTTCCAAATTTTTTCTTAGCGGTGTGATTGGAAAAGACACATGGTATGATCTCCATCATTTTGTATTTTTTGAAGCTTGATCTGTAACCCAGTATGTGTTCTTTTCTGGAGATGTCCTATGTGCACTTGAATGTGTATTCTGCTGCTTTAGGATGAAATTTTCTCCTTAGATGATCTATCCATTGATGTAAATGGGGTTTAAAGTCCCCCACTATTTTTGTGTTATTATCCATTAGTTCCTTTGTGTTTGTTATTAATTAATTAACATATTTGGGTGATTCAGGTTGGGGCATATTTATAATTATTAGACCTTCTTGTTGGATAGTCCTCTTTATTATGATGCAGTGCCCTCCTTCATCTATTTTAAACCAAAGACTATAATAACAGTCTTTGGTTTAAAATCTAGTTTGTCTAGGAGTGCCTGGGTGGCTCAGTCGGTTAAGTGTCCAACTTCAGCTCAGGTCATGATCTCACGGCTCATGAGTTTGAGCCCCATGTCAGGCTCTGTGCTGACAGCTCACAGACTGGAGCCTGCTTCAGATTCTGTGTCTCCCTCTCTCTCTGCCCCTCACCCAATCATTCTCTCTCTCTCTCTCTCAAAACCATTAAAAAATATTAAAAAATATAAAATCTACTTTGTCTTTTGACATCCATTTACAGAGTAAATATTTCTCTATCCCTTCACTTTCAATCTATAGGTGTCTTCAGGTCTAAAATGAGTCTCTTATAATCATCATATACATGGGCCTTGTTTTTTCATCCATTCTGACATCCCATGGAGATTTTTGATTAGAGCATTTAGTCAATTTACATTCAGAGTAATTATTGATAGATATGAATTTAGTGCCATTTTTTACTAGTTTGTCATTGTTTCTGGATATTTTCTCTGTTCCTTTCTAGTCTTCGTCACTTTTTGTCTTTTCCAGTCAAAGAGTTATCTTTAATATCACTTTGCAGGGCTGGTTTAGTGGTCGTGAACTCCTTTAGTTTTTCTTTGTCTGGAAAACTCTTTATCCCTCTTTCTATTCTGAATAATAGCCTTGCTGGATAGAGTATTCTTGGTGCATGCCCAGGTGTTTGTGCTGGTCTTCTGAGGAAGAGGCCGCTGCACTGGTTCTCAAGCACACTTTACCAAGAAAAACAGGTCCAGCAGAGTACAGGGGGCCAGGCCTTGGTGTAAGCAGTTTAGGCCACCACTGTTGGCACTGTGCTGTTTATTGAATTTGGTTTATTTTGAGGGCTGTGGGAGGGAAATGGTGCCCTATGGCTTTTTTGTCCCTGGAGAGACAATGCTACTTCTCCTAGATGCACTCCAAGAAGGAGGAACCATCTCTTCCAGTGCATCCTGGGGGATTCTCAGATCTTGCCATCTGCTCTTGGGCTATCTATTTTCCTTCTCCACAGGAGCATGGCAGCACCCTCAGGGCTCCACACCAGCCACTCTACAGACCTCTAAATTCCAGGCTTTGAGCCCTGCTGGTTGTAAAAACTCACAAAAATCATCCCCTTTAGCTTTCCTAGTCAGTAACTGTGGGGAAATGTTTTCCTAGTGTTATCCTCTGTATGCTCCTCTCTCTCTCTCTCTCTCTCTGCAGCAAGGCCTCCCTCCACTCCACAGCACCCATGATCACATCTCCACACTCCTACCTTCTATGATGTGTCATCTTCTCTCCCTCTAGTTGTGTAGTTTGTTCTGTCAGTCCTTAAATTGATTTCTTGGGTATTGAAAATGATTTGGTATTTATCTAGCTGTGTTCAAGGGACAAGGCAAGCTTAGGGTCCTCTTACTACTCCATCATCTTATCTCTTCTCTTTCTATATATATTTTATTATGGTCACCCATTCTGTAATTTTTAAAAAATCTATGTTTTATGTATTCATATAGATTTTTATTTGATGTAAAAAGAAATTATCCAACTTTCATTTATTATTTATGTGTCTTGTACATATTTAAGAAATCTTATCTAAGATATCCACAATATTCTAGATAATTTAGAGTTTTTCTTTTCATGTTTAGGTCCTAATTATTCTAAAAATAACTTTGATAAGATACAATGTAGGTATTTACGCCTATCCTATTTTTACTCATACCCTATTTTTACATATGCACAGCCAATTATACTTGTATCATCAATTAAACAGTCCAAATTTAACTCATTTATTTATAGGCCACTGAGTGTAGTATTACTTATTTAGTTGAGACATACAGTTACTAGACCAAAAAGGATAAGAGACAATATGGAGGCCATTTACAAAAAGAAAGTTGCTTCCATGCTAAAGATTTTTTTCTCTAAAGATGCAACTAACTGCATCTGCCTTACTGGCAGAATCTTTGTCTGGGACCAGCACCTTTGAAAAAAGGTTCTGGGCAGCAGTAGTGGGTTGAATTTGTCTCATTCTATACAGTGTGAATAAAATACTTCACCCATAATTGAAAGATACTACTGAGATTCTACTCCTCCTCTTCCAAAATAAACTATATTTGTTAGAGATGTAATGTATACCATGACAAAATTTGTTTAAAAGTTCAAGATAGACACATGTCTAGAATATATTTTCTACATCATAGATTATATCCTTTCCACGTTTTCTTTTCCTCTTCCCATAAACTAGAAACAAAAGGTTTCAAGTACCCAGGGAATTTGATATATACAAGATAGAAAGAGCTTGAGTTCAAGAATATCCACATAGAAGGCTCCCTAACAAATACACATGTTATACTGCAAAAAAGTGAACAATTCATTTGTATTGTGTTAAGCCAATGAGGTCTGGGACTAGCATTATCCTTATTTATATATCTTACATGCTTAGAAAACCTTCTTACATGAGTCAGAAAAGGAAAATTATAAGCCACATCCAAAAAGTCATTAACTTTAACAAAAGAGGAAAATCTGAGAGGCACCTATTAAAATAGACCTAATGGAGGTAACAGATAAAAACCTTTGGGAAGAATAAAGAAGCTTAATGAAATTGCATCAGTAGTAAAAGATCTTCTGGAACTGAAGAGGAATAATTTCCAGTTCTGATATTTAAATGAAAAAACAGAACTTAAACTGATAACGATTATTGATGGAATTATATATTAGTGCCTTGAACAATCACATAAATGAAAAAGTTCAAACAGAATAAAGATAGACAACATGAGAAAAAGATAAGCTAAGTTGTTTGATAATGCGAATGATAAGAATCTAGGTGAAAGATGAACAGAGTACTAATAATCATACAGAGGCTTGTATTTCAGAGAATTTCAGTAGCTACATATTGTAAGATAATTATTTTATATACCATTCAGGTATATAAAAAAAGTACAAATTGGTGGATAAAAGTAAAAAGTACTTGGAATGCCAATGTAGAAGTTCAAATCAAACTTCCACTTTCTACTACATATGTGATCTATTTTGCAACAAGGCTTTTCATCTGTGAAATATAAATATCAATATAATCTATCTCAGAGGAAATTTATAAGAGTTACATGCAATGATATGTGTAAAGTATTTAATACATTAATTTAGAACATAAGATGCATACACAATTTTTGTTTCTGTTGTTACAAATACACATACATACACACAGTATATATATATTTTCTATCATGTTAATATGTATAATATATATTATTATATATATAATTATTATTAATATATATATATTTGTATCATGTTACTTAATAAAGATTTAGAAACAAGCTAAATCTTCCTAGAAGCCTTGAGGGAGTGGAATAATGGAATAATATTGATGAGTATAAAGAACTGGAATCAAGAGGTCTTAAGCATGCCTCTGTGTAGTCCACAAAAAGCATATTTTAAAACATTTGATCTCTCAGGAAATATGTCACATGTGTTTTGTATTTGAGAAACAAAGTTGAGATAGAAATACAACCAAATTAAGAAGGAATCCCTTACATTCACTTTCAGCTCTCTTGCTCTTCTCTTTAAACAACACACTAAAAATAGTAAATCAAAAATTAAACAAATAAGAAGGAAACAAATATAAGTTTCCAATTATAGATTCAAATTTACACATAATCTGTGACTCTATTTAAGCAGCTACTTAGGAAAACACTTCACTGTATTATGGTCACACTTGAAACGCATGACCACTAATCTCACATTCATTCGCTATGGCATGGTCATTCAATTATATTTTCCCTGAAATCTTTCTTTCCTATAATGTTAGATGGTACTGCGTATTCCACACTTGATCCTTCATAATATATTCTCCACTCATCAATCAGAGTGATGCTTTTAGTATTTTTGAAGAGAGATTAGAGATAGATTATACCATGCTGCTTTCAAGTGAAATCTCATGCCTCGCCACAGCCTACAAAATGTGACCACTCCCTTCATTACCCAAAATACATCAACTACACTGGGCTTCCTGTTGTTGCCTGATTGTTCCAAGACTGTAGGGCATTATCTTACTCATTCTATCTGAAATGGCTTTTACACATCTGTTTATTCCATGACTCAATTTTTAGTTTCTGCTTAAATATCTTCTCTTCACAGTCTCCCTAACATTTTCCCAGCTGCCTATTGTACTAATCGCTTTCCATTTCTTTACTATTAAAGAAAATAAGACTTAACACTATTTAAGTTTAAGAGTTTCTCAGTTTTCTTATTTACCATAATTTTTTTCACCAGTTTATTTTCAGCACATGGTGCCTTGTAAAGGTTCAATTAATAGTCACTAAATTAACTTTGAATGTATTAATCAAAACTGATATTTCAAGATGGAGAAGATATATGTAACAACACAATGGTGCATAATTATTTGGAAATATATAAATCATCATATAGAAATAGTGAGATTTGTGTAGTCATATATATTCATTCTGCTTGTATTTACTATATAAATTCTACTTTCAATCACTTGTTTAATCAACAAATATTTATTTACTGACTGCTATGTGCCAGAAAGTATTCCAGGAGCTTGGATCAGTAAACAAAACAGAAAAAGTCCTTGCCCTTTAGAACTCGAATTCTAGCTATGTATCTATCTATTGAATAAGAAAGGCATATATCAAGGGTGATTCAGATGATTAAAGAAAATTTGATATTATAATAAGAACAGGAAGTACTTTTACAGCACCAATAGTTCTATTTAATCATAAGTATAAAGAGAATACAATATTTTTTAAATAAAATGACCAATTATACAAAAATCTTAGGAAGAATACTTCCTGTCAAGTTGTATCTGCTGTTTATTGGGAAGAGGATTCTGGAGTACCCTACCAATTATAATGAATATCTAAAGGGACATAAGAAAAAAAAAGAAGATAATAAAATAAATAAATACATAAAATAAATGAATGAATGAATGAATAAATAAATAAATAAATAAATAAATAAATAAAATAATGAAAGGCATCTGGCACTAGAGGAGTTGAAATTTGGGAATTAAAGGAAAGAATGAATAGAGTACATTTTCTAATATTAAGCACATCAGCCTGTTATCACTGGCCAGATTGTACGAATGAACAAGGTAACATCTTAGTGTTTCCAGTATTGAACACGTATGCAAAGATTCTAGGAGACTGTGAAATATGGGGTACAAATAACCATTGTCTTACAGATATTGGAGAGCATTTCCATACTAGATAGTGATGATATCATTCAGAAATTATCAAGTCATATCAATTTAATAGAACCTAGTATATCTTTCATTAGTGACAGGAGTGTTTATGTTGGCAAAGTCTTAACACTTTAAAGTATTAATAAAGTTTAACTTTAAATTTCTTCAAGTTTAACCAGGGTTTTTGAAATGTATTTTCTAAATACATTGTAGTATACTTTACCACTGAACTAAATTTACAGAAGTTCAGCCTATACAAGTACTAAAAGGACTAAATTTCCATTAATTTTCATGGTATTGGAGGAATTAAAGTATAAAGAAAGGGAAAGTGTGTATTAAAAACAAAATGAGGTTTAGCAATTTCATTACACAAAATAAACTGAATGAAGTTTCTATATTTCATTATTACAGTAAAATGCATATTAATTCAGTTCTGTGATAATGGCCATAGGTAAATTACTGATATGTGAGTGGAATTTTATTCTATAATGTTATCACACAGTATATCTTCAGATTATCTGTATATATGTTTGAAAGAAAAACAAACAAACAAAAAAACCTAGCATTAGAGCCAAACCTTCCATAGGATACAAAATAGTATTTTGTCCTCATTCTTTCTATTGAAGTTAGAGACCAAATAAACATTGTACTTAATATAAAACAAGTTACGAACATGCTACAATATCTGTTTTTTTATAGTTTATTGTCAAATTGGTTTCCGTATAACACCCAGTGCTCTTCCCCACAAGTGCCCCCCTCCATGACCATCAACCCCTTCCTCTTTCCCCCTCCCTCTTCAGCTCTCAGTTTGTTCTAAGTATTCAAGAGTCTCTTATGATTTGCCTCCCTCCCTCTCCCTGACTCTTTTCCCCCCCTTGCCTTCCCATGGTCCCCTGTTAGGTTTCTCCTGTTAGACCTATGTGTGAAAACATATGGTATCTGTCCTCTGCCTGACTTATTTTGCTTAGCATGACAACCTCGAGGTCCACCCACTTTGCTACGAATGGCCAGATTTCATTCCTTCTCATGGCCATGTAGTATTCCATTGTATAGATAAACCACATCTTCTTGATCCATTCATCAGTTGAGGGACATTAGGCTCTTTCCCATGATTTGGCTATTGTTGAAAGTGCCGCTATGAACATTGGGGTACATGTGCCCCTATGCATCAGCACTTCTGTATCCCTTGGGTAGATCCCCAGCAGTGCTATTGCTGGGTCACAGGGGAGTTGTATTGATAGTTTTTTGAGGAACCTCCACATTGTTTTCCAGAGCGACTGTACAAGTTTACATTCCCACCAACAGTGTAAGAGGATGCCCGTTTTTCCACATCCACGCCAGCATCTATGGTCTCTTGATTTGTTCATTTTAGCCACTCTGATCGGTGTGAAGTGGTATCTCAGTGTGGTTTTGATTTGTATTTCCATGATGATGAGTGACGCTGAGCATTGTTTCATGTGCCTGTTGGCCATCTGGATGTCCTCTTTGGAGAAGTGTCTATTCATGTCTTCTGCCCATTTCTTCACTGGATTATTCGTTTTTCTCTGTGGAGTTTGGCGAGCTCCTTGTAGATTTCAGATACTAGCCCTTTATCCAATATGCCATTTGCAACTATCTTTTCCCATTCTGTCAGTTGCCTATTAGTTTTCTTGATTGTTTCCTTTGCAGTGCAGAAGGTTTTTATCTTGATGAAGTCCCAATAGTTCATTTTTGCTCTTGATTCACTTGCCTTTGGGGATGTGTGGAGAGGAAATTGCTGCGGTGAGGTCAAGGAGGCTGTTTCCTGCTTTCTCATCTTCGGTTTTGATGGTTTCCTGTCTCACATTCAGGTCCTTCATCCATTTTGAGTTTATTTTGTGTATGGTGTAAGAAAGTGGTCTAGTTTCATTCTTCTGCATGTTGCTGTCCAGTTCTCCCAGCACCACCTGTTAAAGAGGCTGTCTTTTTTCCATTGGATACTCTTTCCTGCTTTGTCAAAGATCAATTGGCCATACATTGTGGGTCCAGTTCTGGGTTGTCTATTCTATTCCATTGGTCTATGTGTCTGTTTTTGTGCCAATACCATACTGTCTTGATGATGACAGCTTTGTAGTAGAGGCTAAAGTCTGGGATTGTGATGCCCCCCATTTTGGTTTTCTTCTTCAATATTACTTTGGTTTTATGGGGTCTTTTGTGGTTCCATACAAATTTTAGGATAGCTTGTTCTAGCTTTGAGAAGAATGCTGGTGCAATTTCGATTGGGATTGCATTGAATGTGTAGATTGCTTTGGGTAATGATGACATTTTAACAATGTTTATTCTTCTGATCCATGAGCACAGAATGTTTTTCCATTTCTTGGTGTCTTCTTCAATTTCTTTCATAAGTTTTCTATAGTTTTCATCATACAGGTCTTTTACATCTTTGGTTAGGTTTATTCCTAGGTATTTTATGGTTTTTCGTGCAATTGTGAATGGGATAAGTTTCTTGATTGCTCTTTCTGTTGCTTCATTATTGGTATACAAAAATGCAACCGATTTCTGTATGTTGATTTTGTACCCTGAGACTTTGCTGAATTCATGTATAGGTTAGAGAAGGCTTCTGGTGGAGTCGATCGGGTTTTCCATGTAGAGTATCATGTCATCTGCGAAAAGTGAAAGTTTGACTTCATCTTTGCCAATTCTATTGCCTTTTATTTCCTTTTGTTGTCTGATTGCTGATGCTAGGACTTCCAGCACTATGTAAAATAACAGTAGTGAGAGTGGACATCTTTGTCGTGTTCCTGATCTTACGGGGAAAGCTCTTAGTTTCTCCCCATTGAGGATGATATTAGCTGTGGGCTTTTCATAAATGGCTTTTATAATGTTTAAGTAAGTTCCTTCTATCCTGACTTCTCGAGGGTTTTTATTAAGAAAGGATGCTGGATTTTGTCAAATGCTTTTTCTGCATCTGTCGACAGGATCATACGGTTTTTATCTTTTCTTTTGTTAACGTGATGTATCACATTGATGGAACTGTGATTATTGAACCAGCCCTGTAATCCAGGAATGAATCCCACTTGGTCATGGTGGATAATTCTTTTTATATGCTGTTGAATTCGATTTGCTAGTATCTTGTTGAGGATTTTTGCATCTGTATTCATTAAGGATATTGGCCTGTAGTTCTCTTTTTTTGATGGGTCTCTGTCTGGTTTGGGAATCAAGGTGATGCTGGCTTCATAGAATGAGTTTGAAAGTTTTCCTTCTATTTCTATTTTTTGGAATAGTTTGAGAAGGATGGGTGTTACCTCTGCTTTAAATGTCTGGTAGAATTCCCCTGGGAATCCATCCGGCCCCGGGCTCTTATTCATTGGGAGATTTTTGATCACTGATTCGATTTCTTCACTGGTTATGGGTCTGTTCAGATTTTCCATCTCTTCCTGTTTGAATTTTGGTAGTGCATGTGTGTTTAGGAATTTGTCCATTTCTTCTAGATCGTCCAGTTGTTGGCATGTAATTTTTCATAGTAGTCCCTGATGCTTGCTTGTATTTCTGAGGGATCGTTTGTGATAGATCCATTTTCATTCATGATTTTGTCTATTTGGGTGTTCTCTCTTTTTTTCTGAGGAGCCTGGCTAGAGGTTAATCAATTCTGTTTATTTTTTCAAAACACCAACTCTTGGTTTCATTGATCTGTTTAACTGTTTTTTTTTTTTTTTTGGATTCTGTATTGTTTATTCTGTCCTGTTCTTTATTATTTCTCTTCTTCTGCTGGGTTTGGGGTGCTCTTGATGCTCCCCTTCTAGTTTTTTAGGTTCTCTGTTAAATTTTGAATTTGTGCTTTTTTTAGATTGTTGAAATAGGCCTGTATTACAATATACTTTCCTCTTAGTACTGCCTTTGCTGCATCCCAGAGAGTTTGGATTGTTGTTTTTCGTTTTCATTTGTTTCCATATTTTTTTTTTAATTTCTTCTCTAATTTCCTGATTGGCCCAATCATTCTTTTAGTAGGGTGGTTTTTAACCTCCACATTTTTGGAGGTTTTCCAGATTTTTCCTGTGATTGATTTCAAGTTTCATAACATTGTGATCTGAAAGTGTGCATGGTATAATCTCAATTTGTTTATATTTATGGAGAGGGCTGTTTTATGATCCCGTATGTGATCTATCTTGGAGAATATGCCATATGCACTCAAGAAGAAAGTGAATTCCCTAGCTTCAGGATGCAGAGTTCTAAATATATCTATCAATTCCATCTGTTCCAATGTGCCATTTAGGTCCATTGTTTCTTTAGTGATTTTCTGTCTGGTTGACCTATCCATTGCTCTAATTGGAATATTAAAATCCCCTGCGATAAGCACATTCTTATCAATAAGATTGTTTCTGTTTGTGATTAGTTGTTTTATGTTTTTGGGTGCTCCCGAATTCGGCACATAGATGTTTATAATAGTTAGCTCTTCCTGATGGAGCGACCTGTAATTATTATATAATGTCCTTCATCTTTTGTTACTGCCTTTACTTTAAAATCCAGTTTGTCTGATATAAGTATGGCTACTCCGACTTTCTTTTGACTACCATTCGCATGATAGATATTTCTCCATCCCCTTACTTTCAATCTGAAGGTGTCTTCAGGTCTCAAATGAGTCTCTTGTAGGCAGCATATGGATGGATTTTGTATTTTTATCCATTCTGCTACCCTGTGTCGTTTGATTGGGGCATTCAGTCCATTTATATTCAGTGTTATTATTGAAAAATGTAGGTTTGGGTTCCTTGTGTTTTCTGTGGAGTTCATGTTTATAGTGGTGTCTCTGGTACCTTTTGTTCCTTGCAACATTTTCCTCATAGAATCCCTCTTAGGATTTCTTGTAGGGCTGGTTTGGTGGTGACGAATTCTCTCAATTTTTGTTTATTTGGGAACACCTTTATCTCTCCTTCTATTTTGAATGACAGGCTCGCTGGATAAAGGATTCTTGGCTGCATATTTCTCCTGTTCATCACATTGAAGATTTCCTGCCATTCC
>CM053560.1:54342504-54387504 GCA_028646485.1 Cryptoprocta ferox
ATTTCCCTTTGTATGTTAGGGCCCTTTTATCCCTAGCTGCTTTCAGAATTCTCTCTGTCTTTATATTTTGCCAGTTTCACTATGATGTGTTGTGCCGAAGGTCGATTCAAGTTATGTCTGAGGGGAGTTCTTGCTCCTCTTGGATTTCAATGTCTATTTCCTTCCCCAGATTGGGGAAGTTTTTGGGTATAATTTGATCAAGCACTCCTTCAGGACCTTTTTCTCTTTCTTCTTCTTCAGGAACTCCTATGATACGGATGTTGTTCCGCTTGATTGTATCACTCAGGTCTTGAATTCTCCTTTCCTGCTCCTGTATCAATTTCTCTCTCTTTTTCTCGACTTCCTCTTTTGCTATAACTGTGTCTTCTAATTCACCTATTCTCTTCTCTGCCTCTTCAATCCGTGCAGTGGCCACCTCCATTTTATTACACACCTCATTTATAGCCTTTTTTAACTCATCACAGCTATTTTGAAGGTCACTCGTCTTTGTATAAATAGCTTCTGTGATGACTTCCATGTTTTTTCAAGCCCGGCGATTAATTTTATGACAATTGTTCTAAATTCTTGTCCAGTTATGTTGCTTATGTCTGTTTTGAGCAGTTCTGTGGCTGTGACTTCTTCCTGGAGTTTCTTTAGAGGAGAGTTCTTTCGTTTCATCATTTTGGCTAGCTTTCTGTCCTTGTCAGTTTTAAAAGCTCGTTATGCACTATGCACCTGTTAGTATTGCTCTATTAGAGGAGGCTCATTGACTGTCCAGGGCCTGTCATTTCAGGAAGTGTTCTTTTAATGGTATCTATCTGTTCTTTTGTTATGCCTTTGATTATTTTATTTCCCTACTCAGTGATATTTGGAACTCTCCACCATGTGTCCTTTGGCTTGTTTCTTGAGGCAGCCATGAAAAGGAAAACAGACAAACACATATGGAACAAAAGCATGCAAACTCACAGACAAATCAAATAAACAAGCAAACCAAAAGGGGAAAGGAAAAAAGAACAGAAAAGAAAGGAAAGGAAAAGAAAATAAAAAGAAGGGGGGGGTACAGAAACAACCAAAGACAAAGGACAGTCTGAGCATAAAACCTGCGGAGGGGAGAGATTAGAATGAGATAAGCGATAATATATCTGGATGGCAAGAATTGATCTAATCACAGCCATGCCTAAATGTTGGTCTTTCCCATACTCCAGGGGGGAAAAGGAGAAAAGAAGGAAAAAAGAAAATAGAAAAAAGAAAAAAAAAGGGAGGGGGAAGTTAAGGAAAAAAACAAAAACAAAAACAAACAAACAAACAAACAAACAAAAAAGGCAGCTCTCCAGTGCGGATGGGCGTGGTTTGGTGTAGGTAGGTCCTGTATCGGTCTTGGGGGCTGCTCTCCAAGGCCCTGCCTTAATGGTTGTGGGGAGAAGAATAGCAGTGTCCCAAGCCCTTCTTGGATCACTAGTTGCAAGTCACTCTTTTGAGTCTGATCTCTCTGTGCTGTGGGTGGCCAAATTGCTTTTTTCCAAGCCCCGACTGGTTTCCAAATCCTAGTCCATGCACTTTAATGCTACTGCCCCAGATGAAATGTCCTCCCGCAGGTGGGGCAGCTTTCTAGCTGGGATTGAGTATGGGCCCTGGGGGGCCAGCTTTTCCCTGACTCTGCCTGGAGTTGACAAGCCGACAAGCCCAAGGAAGAACAAGCCCACTGAGGGGGAGAATTGCTCTCCTCAAGCCCAGCTGCTATATATGGGATGGTAGTGTCTGTCTCTGACCCGAACAGAGGTCTCTCGCCTCTGCAGAGACCACTCTATGAGTGTTTTCAGTCTCTCTTTCTCTTCCCCTCAGCTCCCCACCACTCTGCACAGCCGCTCCGTGCACGGCCCTCCACGGCCCTGTGCCACCTCTCCACACATGGCCCTCCCGGGCTATGCACCACCACTCTGGGGGGGCGCTCTCCCCTGGCTCTGCGTTGGGCTGGTGTTTCCCCCCCTCCTCAGAGCCTCCGGCCCCAGTTCCCACTCACTCAGGCATCCATGAGGCTGTCATCTATAAGGAGTCTGTGTGCGCACCTCCCATTCTTGCAGATCAGAGTATTGTGGCTTTAGTTCTTCTCAGTTTGATAGTTGCGGGTGGGTGGAGATTACAGAGCTCCCTACTTCTCCGCCATCTTGCCCCTTCCCTCCTTCCAATATCTGTTTTAAAATATAAAATTACATTGTCCAATGTAAGAAATCAATCAAGGAGGAACATTTCCCTCTCTTCTGACTATAAATCATGTATGTTTAGGCACTTTTCTTTAAGAAATCAAAATATATTTTTGCCAACTTGAAAATAAGATACTATTTGAGACATAATATAACAGGAAAAAAAACTTCCTTTTTAAAAAGTCTTCTGGAAATAGTTCCAGTCTTGAAAATTCTTGATTAAATCGCATGTGGAGATAAAGTTGGACAAAAACAAATGATTCTATTATGCCATTTGCCATATGTGCATTAAGGAGGCTAAGGTGCTAAGAGATTGAATGAGACTTCACCTAAACAAAAGAATTGGAAAAGTAGTTTTCTTCTGCTTCACAAAAGTCATTTGAGAAGAATTAAAAGTCACTGCAAATAGTCTCCTAAATATTTTAATAGGTTGATGATGAAAAGGTGTATATTAATTCTTTATTGATTCTGAAATAAATGGATTTTATTACATCAGAAGACAACCTAGATCATTCATATAATGTCAAATAATTCTTGTCAAGCAGTGTTAAAGACAGTGATGCTTTATTAGTTCAAAATTTAACATTTTTAATTTACATGTAAATTTATCAGCAGTATTGTTTCTTTTTTCCCCCCCAAGAAACTTTTTTTCACAGAAGTTTTATAATACTTAATGAAATAAAGACATAATGCTAGGTAAAAAGCAAAATAATTCTTGGAATATATACTATATAGGTTATGAAAATAATGAGTAAAAACATATTTTTAAATAAAAGCATCAATCGATTTGATGGTATATTTTATGTTCTATTTCTTCACCTATAGTTCAATTCTATTGTTTCTTTTGCTCATATTTTAATAGACATCACTCTCTATAAGCCCATAAGCATGTCCTTTTTTTTGGGTGGGGGAACAGAGAATATAAAGTTACAAGAATTAAAATAGGTCAGAATGCCCTGAGGTATTCTGGAAATGGGAAGGTTTTATGTTTTAATGAAGGATTTAAATATTTTATTCATTTTATTTGTGGATACAAATTCTCTAAATTCTTTTGATATACACTTTACTTTTTCACTTCAAAACACTGGGTCTATGCAAGTCCAGCAACATATTTAGCATGAAATAAAAAGATGCCATTCAAAAACACTGTAGTTAGCCATTCCTAAGTATATAACTAAGTTTGTGTGCTATCTTGGTGAGTTATTACTGAAATGCCCATTTCTTATACCTGCAGTACTATGTATGTATGTTTTTCTGTTACTCCTATTAGTCCATATTTGACAAATTGGAGACATCTTGATGATTGCTGAGAATCCAAACAACCCAGATGGAAGTTGTCATTTTTGACATTTTTGCTGACTTAATCTCTTTGTCCTTGAACATCTGTAATCTTGAGACAGCTTCAGATTTCCATACAGGATTATGCTGTAAGTGCCAGACAAGTCAGCGCCTATTGGAAGTTCTTAATTTTTTTGTCTCAAAGAGATATTCTGAAATTCATCTGTCCATATGTGGTGAATTACAAATGTTCCTTTGCCAAGTCTGATCAAGTTTGATGATACTTGGGTGGGCCTAATTATGAAACCCTAAATAAGCACTGGTCCCTTAGAAAAAAAGTTCAGGTAAGTTAACTAGCTAATGGGCATATCCTTCTCACTTGTGCTTGTATATAAGATTATATATTCAGAGATAAATCACAGATATGTGTGCATAAATATATGTATGTACAAGTGTGACCATTTGTGTGAACACATCCATGTTCATATTTAATAAAATACTATATTTCACCTTTAATGGTAAAAGAACTGAACAGAAGGAATTGCTGAAAGCCATGTTTTTATTTTTCTCCACAAGTGGTTTTGGTTTAATAAATCCTTCTCTAAGGAAAGTTAAGGAGAAAATATTGGAATACCATTATGAATTTAAAGTAAATTCATTTTCCTTATATTAAAGCATATTTTTATTTAAATTACAGAAATTAATGTCCTATCATAAAAGAAGCTGAAGCTGAGATAAACCCTCTAAATTTCTAGATTCTCCCCACTTTATCCTCTAATTTTGTATCTCCTATTATCTATATATGCTCATGGCTTATCTAATTTTCATTTTGACTCAATGATATTTTCTTGAGTTGTTTATCTCACATCTAGAGTCAAGTTGAAATGTTTACTCTTCTATTCAAATATGCAAAAGTTATGTACCTTTCTTTATTATTTATAACAAAGCTCAAATTCCTCAGGAGGGCTCATGCCCAATTTGACAGAACACAATTTTTTTTTTTAAATCTTGCTAAATAAAAGTAGATTAGCATTTTCTAAGGTAAAACAGTGTCTTTAAATTTAATACATTCTATATTCGGATATATTCAGTGAATTTCAAATTCAAAGTTGTTATCCACCTCATTCTACTCCATTCAGAAGGAATTTCTCTGCTTTTTCCAGTCCACAATAATAAGTACTGGAAAGTTTACATAGTCTCAGAGTGGTAGTTGAATTGTTCTCTGTTTTTCTGTCTATCCTCTAGAAAGGATCTCTGAGATCTCTGACTGAGTCTTGTTGAAGGGCCCCCATACTGTACCTTCTGAGGAACCCTCTGTGTCCTGCTCTCAAGGACAAAGGAGAGTCCTCCCCTTTCTCACAGGGTTTGGCACCTGATAGTCAGCTGTATTCTCCGCAAATTACTAGATGATTTGCTTCTTTATGGTTGCATTCTAAATCAACTAGGACTTAGAGAAAATTTAAATAAATAATAATAATAGCATCAAGATTTATCACTAGGTGCTCTGTGGGCACTGATTCAACCTATCTCTACACTTGGAACTAACAAAAACATACACGGTTTGTTCTCACTAGAAATTAATTTACTTTTAAAGATATAGCACGTACTAGGGAAGCAGAGTATTAGAACAAGTTATAGGATTCTTTTAGTAAATTAAAAAAAAAAGACAAATACACCTATAAACAGAAACACATATTTTTATATAGGCTTATACATGCTTGTACAAGCAAAGAGGAATTTGAGGACACACTCTCTTGTTACAGTGGGATACCTGACAGCTCAATTATACCTTACATTTTTTTATTAGGTAGTTTCTTACACCAAGCACACATTGCTTTTATATTAAGAAAAACATTAAATGGGAAATATTTTACTATATGCCTATGTATAATTTTTGTATTGACTAAGCTGGGCTGGTAGCATTCAGTCAGAAAAAAAACAACAACTATATATTCTGACTGATGTCTTTTCTTTCCAGACTCTGAGTATGGACCTATTTTATAACTTTTATAGAAATATTTAGGAATGACATTCCACTTCACTTTGATAAAAAAACGTTAATGTCTTATTCAAATAAAATTTATTTTTATCTTTCATTTAAGACTCATTTTGGATGTATAAACCTTTAATTTGAAAGGGGAGGAGGAGTCTTGTTCCCCACTC
Source organism: Cryptoprocta ferox (assembly GCA_028646485.1). Classification (NCBI taxonomy): domain Eukaryota; kingdom Metazoa; phylum Chordata; class Mammalia; order Carnivora; family Eupleridae; genus Cryptoprocta; species Cryptoprocta ferox. The sequence goes on from CM053560.1 coordinate 54,348,126, forward strand.
AAAATCTATGTGTGATTTTTCAGGACAGATTGCAGGTGATAAAAAAGGGGAGCTGCCCTCCCCACCAGTCAGCGCACAGCCAGGACATTGCACTCTCTGGAAGGAGTTGCAGTCAAGGACGATGGACACCCCTCTGGCCAGTCATTCTCTTTGCATATTTACTTTTCTGGCCCCAACATGTGCATTTCTAGGTCCTTTTATCTGAGGTCTTGCACAAGGATCTTCTGGCCCCTCTACTGAGGCTCCCTTGGTGGGAGTAGGAGGGAGAAACCTTGGAGACACTTTTCTCCCCTTTCACTCAGAACCCAGTTGTTTTCTACTCCTGCCCTTTCTTTCATACTCCTCCCAAGCTTAGGGTCCATAGAACTGCTAGAGCCTTTTGTTCAGGGCTCCTGCAACAGTAGGACGACCCCATACTTGTGCTGATCCTGTTGGCCCTCCACTTCAGAGCTGTTTCATGCAGGAAAATAGAACAGGATGAGTTGGGACTTTCTTAAGTTTTAGACTCTTGCTTATACTATCTCAATAAGTGATTAGAGTTAACTCATTTTTGGGTTGCTGCTTTAATCAGCTACTCTGACACCTGGCAGCTCAGCTCTCTCTCCCTTTCCAACCTCAGGGGAGCTGCTGACAGGTGGAATAGTAGAATTCTTTTCTTTCACTCACAAGGTATGAATTTGGAATTGTACAAAGTTAGGGTCACTGAACAGAGGAATTAGAGAAAAGTAGCTAAAGGCTTATGGCTGTTGTGGGTATAATCTAACATTAGTTCATTCTGGGTGTGGCAGAAATAGAAAGTTAGTTTTAAAAATTTCGTCTCCTGAAGTCCCAAGAACAATCCCCTGCAACGTATGCACGAGCATGAACACACACACACACACACACACACACACAATTGCATTACAGTGAGCCTCTTGGATCAAGTCCCTTTGATCATGACTGAACTCTGGCTCCATTCCATAGATCCATTTGGCCCACTGAGAAATGCATCTTTGCTCAGGATTGCAATACCTTTTAAACTACTTTCTTTCATTACAAATCATTCCAATTTGCCTTTTACCTTTGGGATGTTTGTTTGTTTAAATCACTAAGCACTCAGGTGTAGTCCCTGTGTTTTCACCATCTCCCAAGTTCTACATACTAGAGTTTCGGAATAAAAATCTTGAAAATCCTTTGATGTAACTTGAAGGATTAAAGAGGAAAAGCACAATATCCAAGTCCAGAACTATACAAAGAATTCCCCATTACTAAGTTTCTGATAAATTCCTTAGCGTCCCTTTATATTTCCTTGAAGTTTGCAATGGACTATGAATCATCAGATGCTTTCTTGTCTAGCTTTGCATAAATCTCATCTTTGTTTTTAGAGTTTTGATTTGTCAGCAGAAACAGAAACCAGGAAATATATAAATTATATATTGAACGTATCTAAACTTCATACTTATACAAAAAACTACGACATCAGACATTATAGTTTTCATTACATATCCCCATCAATTTAGGGAAACTAGGTCTATATAAGCTGAAGAGTTATTTTATTTGCCTTCAAAGTAAAAAGGAAATGAATTTTAAAAATCTTAAAACCTTACCATTGTAATGACTGAACTCATGAAAAAATTATCATGCCATGATTCACCGAAGATCTTAGAAATACATTAAATAATTCAAGACCATTTTAAAAGCTAACAGAGAACTCATTCTAAGAGATCCATTTCCCAGGCTCATATTAAAATGAATATTTTAACATTTTCATATCTATTTAAGAATTCATTTTTAAAGAAAATATCAAGTGGCTTTTCCCAGAGGGCTTAACCTTAATAATTATCTTCAAATTAAGCAAGAAAAATTTATAAATACGACGTGTTTTTATAGATCTGCTCTTGTGTTTATCAACTGCCTGATTTAGTTATAATCCTACTATTCAATAAACAGCAGAGCAACAGCCTGGTCTATGCTTTAAATATCTGGTATTGACAGAGGAACTGCTCCTTATGTATTGGCTTACCTTTAAATTCTATCAAATTATGTAAATGTATATCGTTTATATACAACTATACTTTGAAGACTATAAAACAAAGCATATGTGTCTCTACACATACATATATACAATATTTCTGGTATTAACTTTATATCACTAAACTTAAAATAAAGTATATAAATCATTAGATTGTGGGATCAGAAAGCAACAATGTGATATTTTCTAATATCCCCTGAAAGTAAGTTTAATAAAATTATGTGAGGGGCGCTTGGGTGGCTCAGTCGGTTGAGTGTCCAACTCTTGATTTTGGCTCTGGTCATGATCTCATGGTTTGTAAGATCAAGCCTGCATCAGGCTCTGCACCGATGGTCCAGAGCTTGCTTGCGATTCTCTCTCCCTCTCTCTTTGCCCCTCACCCACTAGTGCTCTCTCTCTCTCTCTCAAAAGAAATAAACATTAAGTGAAAAGATGAGAAAAAATATTTGAAACTATATGACTTCATTAATATAGAAATATATATCATAACTAAATAACAGCAAATCAGAAGATGTATCTATCAGAAAATTATTTAGCATAACCAATAAGATTTATATCACATTCTTTATTTCCTTCAAGAACAAAGAATGACCAAGTGATGGATGTAACCTCTATCCAGCACTTTAGTCTTAAATAAGATTCTTAGATGAAATGATAATTTAATGATAATTTATTGTAGTGATTAAAAAATAGGCTTTGAAGGGAATATATAGAAAATGGCATGAGAGACTCTGGAAATGATTAAATATGTGACATTGGATAATTTTTGTTTCCTTTATGCTTTAGAGTCCTCATATTTAAATGGGAATGATAATAGAAAATTACATATGTACACATGTATGTATATATATAGATATGTATATGCATATACATACACACATATTTTTCATATTTTACCTCCTTCATGAAGGTAAATGTGGGAGGTATAAGCCTTAAATGTCTAAGCTCTCTAGTCACAATATAGCTGCCAACCATTCATGGAATCAGAATTTTCCAGGTCTGAGGCTGACACTATAAGGACTCATGTTTCACATCTGCTACTCGCAAATACAGTGGTACTGGCCACATGTGACTCTTGAATACTTGAATTAGGACAAATCCAGATTGAGATTGTAAAATATTCACAAGGTTTTGAAGACTTATTTAAAATTTTTCAATAATTTTATTTTAATTAAGCATGGAGATGAAAATAATTTAGATATAGATGATTAAATAAAATATATTATTAACACTAATTTCACTTACTTTTTAAATTTTTTAAACTATATTTATTTTTGAAGGAGAGAGAAAGCAAGCATGAGCAGGGACGGGTAGAGAGAGAGAGAGAGAGGGAGAGAGAGAATCCCAAGCAGGCTCTGCACTCCCAGCTTGGAGCCTAACACAGGGCTTGAACTCATGAACTGTGAGATCATAACCAGATCTGAAATGAAGAGTTGGACACTCGATAGACTGAGCCACCAAGCGCCCCATATTTTTTTTAACATTTTGCAACTGTGGCTATAAAACTTAAAATTAGAAATCTGGTTTGCATATATTTTTATCGGTAGATGCTAAGTAATTTTTCACTTTGGCCTCATTGTTTATGTCCCTTAATTTAATACTGTTTTGAAATATATTTTACATAGTTGCCAAATTTTATCAACTAATTAGCAATGCATTTGGACATTGAGTAATGTTTTGAAGCTAATTTGTACTCTTCACCTATTAATTTTCAATTCTATATAAATGTTAATTGTAGTGTCAGTTTTTATTGTAATAATAATTGATGATATAAAGAGTTAGCTAAAATATGTTCTCATGAGGACTGTATCCCAATTTTGTTGTTTTACTTAAGTTGATGCATGTTATGGCAAATCGTAAAATGTAAATTATAACTTATATTCAAGTCATGTTTCCAAGGCAGCTGTAAAACTTTGATTTTAAGCAAAGTTTGAAATAGATGTCAATCATTTCCATAATAACTTTCTAAATTAAATTTGATTATTGGTTCATCAACATTCAATTCTAGCTTTGTAATGAATAAAAATAATCATAAGTAGTAAAAATATAAAATAAATAATAAAATAAAGAAGGACTATCAAAAGTATATTTGGGAATTCAGGCAAAATGGTGAAGTAGGAAGACCCTAAGCTCACCTCATCCAATGGATACAAATAGATAACATGCAGATCAGTGTAAATAACCCAGAAAATGACTTGAAATGAATGGCAGAACAGACTCTCCACAGCTAAAGGTAGAGAAGAGGCCACATCTAACAGGGTAGGAAAAGCAGAAATGCAGTCAGGAACTAAACTAACTTGGAGGCTGTCCATGGAGGGGAGGGACACTTTAGACATTGAAAGGTGAGAGAAACACACTCTCATACCCAGGCACAGGGAACTTACACTGGTAAGATTAATCCCCATAATATTTGGTTTGAAAACCGGTAGGGCTAATATTCACCTTTCTTACAATTAGAGAGGCTTCACACCTGGAACTTTATTTTTTAAAATTATTATTATTATTATTTTTCACCTGGAACTTTAAAAATCAGCAGCCTCAGCTCTGATAGCTGTCCCTGTCATTAAAAAGCACAACAAACACTCCCACTGAAATACAGCATAGAAGCAGCAGTTCGAAAAATGCCTAGAATATATGCCTAGATTTGTTTACTAATCTCAGAGACTGGGCTGGAAGGGAAGGGATACTTGGGAGACTTCTCCATGAACAAAAGAATTGGCAGTTTCCATTTCCCACCACACCCCCACCTCCTCTGCCATTCTAGACACACAGACACCTGTGGGAATGAGCCCAGTGCCAATACTCACTACCTAACTTGCTAACATACCTTGGCCTTGGAGTTTTCTTGTGGACATGCCCCCAACTGCCAGGCCTCTTCTTCAGGACTTCTTCCCATAGCAGACTGGCACAAACCTTGCTAACACTGTGTGCCCTGCCTTCACATTCTCCTCAGAACTGCCCCCTCCAATATACCCTTGGCTAGAGCCCAACAAAAGCAATGCCATAAACCTGACAGGGTAAAAGCCACCCCCACAGTGGCCAGCACTCCAAAGTGACTCCTTCACAAGGGAGAAAGGAAGATAACAACACACATCAGTTTGACTCTGACCCCAGCAGTGGGCTGGGGACAAACATCTGGTCTGACTGCAGGCCCCATCCACCAACAAAAGCTTCTCAGGAGACAACACAGGGAAAGTGCCCTGCAGTTTGGTTCTACCCTATTAGACAAAGGCCTAATCTGACTCAATCCAAGCTCAAGATAGCCCATGACTGGTCCACTAACAACACAGGGACCAAGCCCTGCCCTTGGCAGAGAGAGCCATTGTATGACTGGTCTGAAGGCAAACAGGGCTCAACCACAACAGTAGGGCACACACAGCATACATAGGAGACAATCCGGAAGGGCCAGGTTCTGGTGAACAGGGGACATGACACAACAGGGCACTACAGTACCTCTTCTTCATAAGGCCACCACTTTCAAGAGCAGGAGACACAACTGACATTCCTAACACATAGAAACAGACACAGAAATTTAGACAAAATGAGGAGACAGAAAAATATGTCCCAAATGAAATAACAGAACAAAACCACAGCAAGAAACCTAAGCAAAACAAATATAAATAATATGCCTAATAGACAATTTAAAGTAATGATCATAGGGACACTCACTGGGCTTGAGAAAAGAGTGGAGGACCTCAGTAAGACCCTTAACAAAGAGATAGAAAACAAAAAATAACCAATCAGAGATGAAGAACTCAATAACTGAGATTAAAAATATACTAACTGGAATAAATATTCGACTAGAGGAAGCAGAAGACCAAATCAGTGACCTGGAGGACAGAGCAATGGAAAGCAATCAATTTGAACAGGAAAGAGAGGGAAAAAAATGAAAAAACAAAATTTACACACACACAGACACACACACACACACACACCTAGGGAACTTAGTGACATCAACAAGCATAATAACATTTGCATTATAGGGATCCCAGAAGAAGAGAAAAGAGGGTAAACAATTTATTTGAAGAAATAATCAAGTAACAAAATAGAAATAAATACGTACCTATGAATAATTACTTTGAATATAAATGGACTAAATGTTCCCAAACCCATCTATATGCTGCCTACAAGGGGCTCTTTTCAGACCTAAAGACACCTGCAGATTGAAAGTGAAGGGACAGAAAATCATTTATCATGCAAATGGCAGTGAAAAGAAAGCAAAGGTAGCAATACTTATATTGGGCAAAGTAGACTTGAAAAGAAAGACTGTACAAGTGACAAAGAAGGTCATTTTCTAATTATAAAGGGAACATCAAAACAAGAAGATATAATAATTGTAAATAATTATGTACCCAACATCAGAGCACACAGATGCATAAAGCAACTAATAACAAACATAAAGGAGTAATCAATAGTAATACAATAATAGTAGGAAACTTTAACACCCACTTACATCTAAACAGAAAATCAACATGGAAACAGTGACTTTAAATGACACATTGGACCAGATGGATCTAACAGATACATTCAGATATTCCATCATAAAACAGTGAAATATATATTCTTTTCAACTGCACACAGAACATTCTCCAGAATAGATCATATATTAGGCCACAAAACAAGTTTCAACAAATTCAAAAAGACTGAAGTCACACCATAAATTTATTCCAACCACAATGCTTTGAAACTAGAAATCCACCACAAGGAAAATAAAAATCTGGAAAGGGCACAAATACATGGAGGTTAAATAACATGTTACTAAACAATGAATGGGTCAACAAATTAATTAAAGAGGAAATTTTAAAAAATTACATGGAGACAAATGAAAATGAAAACACAATGATCCAAAATATCTGAGATGCACCAAAGCTGTTTTAAGAAGAAAATGTATACAGTCCTTCCTCAAGAAGCAAGAAAAATCTCAAATAAACAGCCAAACATGACCCCTAAAGAAGCTAAAAAAAGAAAAAACAAAACCCAAAACTAGTAGAAGAAAAGAAATAATAAAGATCAGAGCAAAAATAATAGAAATAGAAACAAACAAACAAGTAGAACAGATCAATAAAACCAGAAGCTGGTTCTTTGAAAAGATCAAGAAAATGACAAAACTTTGCCTAGACTCATGAAAACAAAACAAAAGAAAAAGGAGTGTTAAACAAAATCAGAAATAGAATAGGAGAAATAACAACAGACACCACAGAAATACAAATGAACATAAGAATATTATGAAAAATTGTATACAAACAAATGTGACAACCTAGAAGAAATGAATAAAGTCCTAAAAACATGTAATCTAACAAAACTAAGCCATGAAGAAATAGAAAATTTGAAGACCTATTACCAGCAATAAAATTGAATCAGTAATATAAAAAAAAAAATCTCCCAATAAACAAATGTCCATCACCAGATGGTTGCATAGGTGAATTCTACCAAACATTTAAAGAACAATTAATACCCACTCTTCTCAAATTATTCCTTTCAAAAGATAGAAGAGGAAGGAAAGCTTTCAGATTCATTCTATGAGGCTGGCATTACCCTGATATCAAAACCAGATAAACACTCTACAAAGGAGAGAGAGAGAGAGAGAGAGAGAAAGAGAGAGAGAGAGAGAGAGAGAGAGAACTATAGGCCAATATCTCTTACATATATAGATGCAAAAATCCTTAACAAAATACTAGCAAACTGAATCCAACATGTTAAAAATATCATTCACCACAATCAAGTGAGATTTATTCCCAGTATGCAAGCATGGTTCAATATTCACAAATCAACGTGATACATCACATCAATATGAGAAAGGATAAAAACCATATGATCATTTCATAGGAACAGAAAAAGAATTTGACAAATTATAATATCCATTCATGATGAAAACCCTCAAAAAGTACATGCCTCAAAAAATATATATATGACAGCTAACATCATCCTAGATGGTGAAAAACTGAAAGTTTTTCCCCTAAGATCAGGTACAAGACAAGAATGTCAATTCTCATCACACTTATACAACATAGTATTGGAACTTCTGGCCACAGAAATTAGATAAGAAAAAGAAATAAATGTGTAAAATTGGTAAAGAAGTAAAACTTTCACTATTCGCAGATGACATGATACTGTACCTGGAAAAGCCTAAAGACTACAAAAAAAAAAATACTAGAACTGATAAATGAATTCATTAAGGTTACAGTATAAAAACAAATAAACAAAAATCCACTGCATTTTTATACACTAATCATGAAGTAGCAGAAAGACAAATTAAAACAATCCCATTTACACTTGCACCAAAATAATAAAATACCTAGGAAAAAATTTAACCAAAGAAGTGAAAGACATGTACTCTAAAAACTATAAAACAATGAAAGAAATTTAAGACGACAAAAATAATTGGAAAAATATTCCATGCTCATGGATTGGAAGAACAAATACTCTTAAAATGTTCATATTACCCATAGCATCCATTCTTGATAAAAACCTACAACAAAGTAGGGATAGAGGTAACATACCTCAACATCATAAAGGCCATATATGAAAGAACAACAGCTAATATCATCCTCAAGTTTTTTCTCTATGGTCAAGAACAAGACAGAGATGTCCATTCCCACCATTGTGATTTATCATAGTATTAGCCTTAGCAATCAGACAAAAAATAAAAAAATAAAAGGCATACAAATCAGCACAGAAGTCAAACTTTCACTATTCACAGACAACATTATACTCTATGTAGAAAACCCAAAAGATTCCATCAAAAAATTGCTAGAACTGATGCATGAATTCAGCACAGCAGTAGGATATAAAATCAATGTATAGAAATCTGCTGTATTTCTGTATAATAACGAAGCAGCAGAAACAGAAATCAAGGAATTCATCCTATTTAAAATTGCACCAAAACCCATAAGATACCTAGGAATAAACCTAACCAAAGAGCTAAAGTATTTGTACTCTGAACAGTATAGAACATGGATGAAAGAAATTGAAGAAGACAGAAAACACAAAGAAATGGTAAAAAAAATTCCATGCTTATGGACTGGAAGAACAAATACTTTCTACCACTCAAAGCAACCTGCACATTTAACTGCAATCCCTTTCAAAATACTATCCCTATCCCTATCAAAATACTACCAGCATTTTTCACAGAGCTAGCACAAACAATCCTAAAAACTTTTTATAGAACCTGAAAAGACTCTGAATAGCCAAAGCAATGTTGAAAAAGAAAAACAAAGCTGGAGGCATCACAATTGCAGACATTAAGCTATTTGCAAAACTGTAATCATCAATATAGTATTGTACTGGCACAAAAACAGACACATAGATCAATGTAACAGAATAGAGAACCCAGAAATGGACCCACAACTATATGGTCAACAAATCTTTGACAAAGCAGGAAAGAATATCCAATGGAAAAAAGAGAGTCTCTTCAACAAATGGTGTTGGGAAGACTGCACAGCAACATGCAGGAGAATGAAACTGAGCCCCTTTCCTACACTATACACACAAATAAATTGAAAATGGATGAAAGACCTGATGAAATGTAAGATAGCAAACCATCAAAATCCTAGAGGAGAACACAGACAGGAACCTCTTTGACCTCAGCTGGAGCAACTTCATACCGGACACATCACTGGAGGCAAGGGAAACAAAAGCAAAACTGGACTATTGGAACTTCGTCAAGATAAAAGGCTTCTGTACAGCAAAGTAAACAATCAACAAATTAAAAGACAGCCTACAGAATGATATTTGTATCATGATATCAAATATCAGTATAAGATATTTTCAAATGACATATCAGTTAAAAGGTTAGTATCCAAAATCTATAAAGAACGTACCAAACACAACATCCCAAAAATAAATAATCCACTGAAGAAATGGATAGAACATGAACAGACATTTTTCCAAAGAACACATCCAGATGGCCAACAGACATATGAAAAGATGCTTAACCATCACTCTCAACAGGGAAATATAAATCCAAACCATGATGAGATACCACCCCACACCCGTCAGAATGGCTAAAATTAACAACACAGGAAACAATAGATGTTGGCAAGAATGTGGAGAAAGGGGAACCTTCTTACACTGTTGGTGGGAATGCAAATTCGTGCAGCCACTCTGGAAAAAAGTATGAATGTTCTTCAAAAATTTAGAAATAGAACTACCCTATGAGCCATCAATTGTACTACTAGGTATCCTTACCCAAAGGATACAAAAATACTGATCAAAGGGGCACATGCACCCCACTGTTTATTGCAGCATTATCAACAATAGCCAAATTATGGAAAGAGTCCTAATGTCCATTGACTGATGAATGGATAAAGAAGTTGTGGCATATATACATAATGGAATATTACTCAGCCATAGAAAAGATTGAAATCTTGTCAATTGCAGCAATGTGGATGGAGCTATAGTAGATTAATTTAGCAAAATAAGTCAATCAGAGAAAGACAATTACCATATGATTTCACTTACATGTGGAATTTAAGAAACAAAGCAGATGAACATAGGGGAAGGGGGAATAAAAGAGAAGGAAGTAAATCAAAAGAGACTCTTAACTATAGAGAGCAAACTGAGGGTTGATAGAGGAGGTTGGTAGGGGATGGGCTAGATGGATGATAGGTATTAAGGAGAGGACTTGGGATAAGCACTGGGTGTGATATGTAAGTGATGAATCACTAAATTCTACACCGGAAGCCAATACCACCCTGTGTGTTAACTAAATAGAATTTAAATGAAAACTTGAAAAAATGTTCATATTATTCAAAGCAATCCATATATTTAATGCAATCCCTATTAATATATCAAAAGCATTTTCATAGAACTAGAAAAAATCATCCTAAAATTTGTATGGAATCACAGAAAACCCTAAGTAGTCAAAGCAATCTTGAAAAAGGACAAAAGTGGAGATATCACAATCCCAAATGTCAAAATATACTACAATACTGTAATAATCAAAACACAATAGTACTGGCACAAAAACAGACACATAAATCAATGGAACAGAGTAGAGAGCCCAGAAATAAGCCTATGATTATATGGTCAATTAACCTTCAACAAAGGAGGCAAGAATACCCAATGAGAAAAACACAGTCTCTTCAACAAATGGTGTTGGGAAAACTAAATGGCTTTAAGCAAAATAATGAAACTGGATCACTTTCTTGCACCATACACAAGAAATAAACTCAAATAGATTAAAGACCTAAATGTGAAACCTGAAACCACAAAAATTCTAGAAGTGAGCAAAGGCAGTAATTTCTCTGACATTGGTCATAGCAACATATTTCTAGATAGGTCTCCTGAAGCAAGGGAAAGAAAAAAATAAATAAACTATTGGGACTACATCAAAGTAAAAAGCTTCTGCATAGCAAAGGAGATAATCAACAAAGCAAAAAGACAACTCAAGAAATGGGAGAAGTTATTTGCAAAGGATGTCTCTGACCAAAGGTTAGTATTCAAAATATATAAAGAACTTCTACAACTCAATATCCAAAAATCAAATAATCCAATTAAAAATGAGCAGAAGACATGAACAGACATTTCTCCAAAGAAGATAGCCAGTGACATGAAAAGATTCTCAACATCACTCATCATCAGAAAAATGGAAATCAAACCACAATGAGATCACTTCACACCTGACCAAAAAAACAAAAACAAAAACAAAAAACCAACCAAAAAAAAAAAAAAACCCAAAAGAACAAAAACAAAAACACAAAAAGGAAGTGTTGGTGAGAATGCGGAGAGAAAAGGAACCCTTGTATGCTGGTGGTGGGAATGGAAATTAGTGCAGCTTCTATGGAAAGCAGCATGAAGATGCCTCAAAAAATTAAAAATATAATTACCATTAATTATGAGTAATTCCACTCCCAGGAATTTACCTAAAGAATATGAAAATACAAATTTGAAAGTTTATATGCACCTCTATGTTTATTGCAGAATTATTTACAATAGCCAAATTATGGAAAGAGCCCGTGTCAATCAATAGGTGAATGGATAAAGAAGATATGGTATGTATATACATATGCCAAATGAAATATTTCATAGGCATAAAGAAGAATGAAATCTTTCCATTTGCAACAATATGGATATTTCTAGAAAGTATAATGCTATGTGAAATAAGTCAGTCAGATAAAGACAAATACTATATGATTTCACTCTTAGGTGGAATTTAAGAAAGAAAACAAATGAATAAAGAAAAAAGACAAATAAAAAAAAACGGACTCTTAACAATGAAGAACAAACTGATGGTTATCGAGAAGTGTGTGACAGCATCGTGAAATAGGTGAACTAGGTGATGGGGATAAAAGACTACACTTATCATGATGAGCATTGAGTAAAGGATAGAATTGTTGAATCACTATATTGTATACTTGAAACTAATATAACACTACATATTAGCCATACTGGAATTAAATAAAAAATAAAAATGAAAAACATCAGTAGCATGTAAACATGAAATCCACATAACTATTTGTTTTTGAAACCCCTCTATTGTACACAGCAATCAACTGGTCAAGCATGAGCCCTTCGTGGGGCCTGACATTGCCCTTGGCAATGGAGTAAACAAAGTCCCTGCTCCTGAGGATCTTGCCAGGCCAAGGAGTAGATAAGTTAATGCCATGTATTGATAAGGTCAGTGACAAAGATCAAATTAGCATTTTATAATGGAGAATGAATGGTACTGATTTAGCTAGGGTGGTCAGAGAAGGCCTCTCTGAAGAAAGTGATGTCTAAGTTAAAACCTGAATAAAGATTCTTGTCAAAAAAAAAAAAGTATATTTGAAGTTATAGCACCTAAATGAAGTAAGTCTTCTAAGGTAGACCAGATAGTATAAAAAGTCAACTCTGATAATTCAAAAAAATCTGTGAAAATTCAACTAAACATCACTAGTAATGTGGTTATTTATTTTATAAATAGCCAGGAATATTTGCCTGATTGTTTTTTTTTTTTTTAAGAAAGATTCCTTAGTGGTTATTTTGAGTTAGAGGAATAGTTCAACAAAAACACATTATTGACATCAACATTTCCTCAGCATTACAAGCAAACTTGAGAAATGATTGTATAAAGTGAAATATCAGAGATTCCAAAAATATAGTTCAAATTGATTTTAATGGTAGTAATTTTGATACTATCTTCTACGAAATGAGAATTTGTAAAGGTTAAATCAGATTTTTCATGCAGTATGCCAAATAAAACATATAATTATCTCTAAGTAGAATACATGTTTTGTCAAAAGCCTTCTGTTAGTCAGTCACCATTTCAATCCAGCAGATACTCATGCTATAAGTGTTCTGGGGAATAGACAAAGAAAGGAATTTAGTCAACATTATTTTAAAAGGCTTTTTTAAAACTAACAGTAAGCTTAATAGTAAAACCGGACAAAAGGATACACAAAGGGAGATGAGAAAAAATAAATATGATACATTCTTCCTCATGAGCATAAAATCTTTGGTGTAAAAAACTCTGATTAAAAATTCATATCTAGGAGAAATAATCATAACAGTGAATACACTATCACCACAAACAGTAACACAGATAAAGCACAGACACATAATATTTAGTTTTAAAAAAATACAGGCATAATAGAGTGATGCTTTATGATTCCATTCATTTAAGACTAACTATGAAAGACTAATTTATGGTGTAGGAAGTCAAGATAATGGTAACTTTTGTATGGTAGTGACTGCAGCAGGACCCCTGTATTGCTTACTTTTTTTTAGATGTTAGTTGCATGGGTGTGTATGTTTAAGTCTGAATATTAACATTTTTGGTTAAACTGGTGGTTGAATGGGTATGCATGAAGACAAGATATCTCATTTAAAAGCCTACAGGCATAAAATCTCATAATATGATAACATACATTGAGGTAGTTCAAGATGTCTGGAATGATGACAGAATATTAAGCAGTGGTAGTGCAGATAGTTGTTGAAACAAGGAAAATAATTATTATCCCTTCCTATAGTAACATGATACACTCCCTCATTTCATTCAGATCTTAGCTCGAATGTCTCCTTACCATAGAGAACTTTCACGATTATTTTAGTTTAAAAATATAGATATTTTATAATTATAGAATGTGCTTTAGTTTTTCTTCATAACATCTATCACCTGGGTAAATTATACTAATTTCTTTTTTCATTGGATGAAAGTCCCTCTCTCATTGTAGAAAACAATCTTGATGGCAGGGAATGTATCTTTTTGTTCATCACTGTATCCTTAGGACCTATAACAGTACCCTGACTGCTGTAGTGCTCATTAAATATTTATCAAATAAATGAGTGAATGAAATTGAAGTGCTAAATAGAGCCATATTAATACAGAGGTCTACAGATTTATAAGGAATATAAAATTTATTCATTAGGAGATGGACTTTGAGGCTTCTAGAGTCTATTCTGAATTCCCTGTCTCAGCAACTTCGAAAGATAAAATGTGAAGACGTAAAGTTCAGCCCTTTATTTTATTGCATTGCTCATAGATTTTGGTCATGCAGAATTCACTGATAACCTATTGCATTTATTATGCTTGCAAAGAATAGCACAGGGTGTTAACTCTTTGGTGTTCAAAGGTTTGGAATAAGTAAATCCAGCTTTTAAAACTAATTTATAAATAAAATTCCCACTTAGCTTTGTATTTAAAATATTGGCAATAACTTTCATTCATCATTCCAAGAAAATCACTTGTGTTTATCCAAATAGCAAGGGTCTCTTTATACTAAGTATGATATGTCAGTTTCACATATAGCTATGTTTATATGCCCTATGACTTTTCTCAATCAAGTATGTGAACAGCAATAATTCACAATTTCAACAATTTCATGAGCACCAATTTTAACTAGTGTGGAGGATAAAATAGAATTTCTACTAATGATGAATATACATAAAATTGGGAAAAAATACTTGTTTACACATATCAAAACTGCAGTATAGATTTATTTTTATTTTTTTAATGTTTATTTATTTTTGAGAGAGAGAGAGAGAGCTTGAGTGGAAAAGGGTCATAGAAAGAAGGGAACAGAAGTGGGCTTTGTGCTGACAGCGGCGAGACCAATGTAGGGCACAAACTCATGAACAATGAAATCATGATCTGAGCCAAAGTCAGGTGCTCCACCTCCTGAGTCATCTAGGTGCCCCCATAGGGTAGATTTATTTAAGTATGATCAATATGAGTTTGGAGAAATAGGAAGCTATATTTATCTAAGGAATCAAAAAATTCATAAAGAAGATGAAAGATGAGGTAGTCCTGAAGAATATTTTGACAGAAAAAAAATTGAATGAAATGAAATAGAGTTCTATTTGATAATCAGAAAGTAATTCAATTTGAAATAATTTTCTTGTAAGTAAGAAGTACAGACTAGAGGAACTGGGTGGCTCAATTTGGTTAAGTGTCTGACTTTGGCTCAGGTCATGACCTCATGGTTCATGGGTTCAAGCCCCACATAGGGCTCTGGTACTGACAGCTCAGAGTCTGGAGCCTGCTTTGGATTCTGTGTCTTCCTCCTGTCTTCCCCTCCTCCCGCTCGTTCATTCTCTCTCTCTCTCTCTCAAAAATAAACATTAAAGAAAATAAAGAAAATAGAGGCTAGATAAGGCAGTGAGACAAGGTTCCAGACCAGGATGATATATTATGATGTTCAAGTTTTTAGACTTATTCTATTAACATGAAAAAAGCCATGCTTTTGACAGATCAATTTCATAAAATTATGAATTGCAGAAGGAAGAGACTTAATATAGATGGACTATTTAGAACATTATCAGCTATAACATAATTTAAAAAAGTTATAACATAAACATTACCCTTAAGGAAATAGGGTCTTATTCTTCCTTTGACTTTCATGACCTTTTTAAGCTTATAGGCCATTTATTTTGTAGAATGCTAACCAATGTAAATGTGTTTGATGTTTTCTTCTGATTTGATTCAGGTTGTGTACACTTGGCAGGAATAGCACAGCAGTTATGCTGTGTTCTCAACTGCATCCCAACAGATGGTGAACAGTTTCAATTTGTCCCTGTACTAATGAAGTTCACTTTGATAACTTCATTAAGGTGGAGGTTGACATACTTTCCCATTATGAAGTTATTCTTATTTCCCTTTTGTAATCAATTATTTTGTGGAAAGACAACATGTAATTGTATAATATTTTGTCCCTCATCAAGCTTAAATTTATTCATTATTTATATCCTGTTTCTATTTTAGCTTAGAATGTCCCAGATTTGACCAATGGTAACTTGTTTCTGTGTGCTTTTGATATGGTATCATTCTTTGAACACTTTTTTTTTTAAACTTTCCCACTTTCTGGAAGAACAAGATGCTCTAGACTCATTTTGTACTCTCATTGACCAGATATTTTTCCAAGGTGTCCTGGTTTATGTGGTGAAAAATGTCATAGAAACTAAGAGTTATTTATTAGGTATGCTGGTATGCTTATTACTTTTGAAGTACTTTTGTTTCTAGACCATCTTGGCAGAGAGAACTAGGCAATTTTTGTATATAAGTAAAAGTAAATATGTACAGCTAGGTCTATATTTACCCATCTATTTATCAATTTATCAATCAATATATCTACCTATCAGTTGAAAACCACAAGTTCACACTGTTCCCAACCCAGTGCCACAAAGTACATTTTATCCTCCCTGTTTCTCACTACTGCCTCTGGCGTGAGGCACCTAGCTCAAATTAACTTAATATGTTTCCTTATTTAATCAATTCTCCATATGTACCAAATCTTCCATCTCCACTGTGGCCCTTCTGTGCACAAATACCTCTCTCTCCCTGGTCAGATTCCCATATCCTTCATTGGGTTATACTACCAGGTAGAAGACTTCTCCCCATCCAGACTCTGATACTCTTGAATAAGTTAACCTTCTTAGAAGTCTTATTAGCTCTGCAATCTCTCTGTGGATCAAAATCCTGTGTGAATTTGTGGTTTTCAACTCAAGCTCACTCTGAGCTGAGCCCTTACTGTTTTTGGAAGCCATCTCTGCCTATCTCACGATCTAATATCCCACCAATGCACTTTAAGTTTGGTAGAAATAAAAATTTCTATCATACTATCCAGTTCTTGAGACTCCAAAATGATGTAGCCTACTTTAGGAAGATATGTGCTAATCCCCTACCTATATGCAATACAGCTCCATGCTATCTTCCTATATCATTGCTAATAAACTTCCTATAGTATTTTGTCTTCTTTTGTAGTCATTAATGTTACTTTCATCATCCTTACTCAACTTGCTCTATGGCAATGAACATGCCATACATTTTGTATTTGTATTTGTAGTATCTACTCTAAAGACTTATAAAAAATAGGAACTCACTTACTCCCATTGAAAACAATTTACTATAGCCTCAGAGAGTTAATCATGTGCTATATGTAGCTATTTATGAATATTCAAATGAATGTAATCTGGGTATAATATATAATGTGAGAATCTATTTAAATTTTTTTAATGTTTATTTATTTTTGAGAGAGAGAGACAGAGCATGAGCAGGGGAGGAGCAGAGAAAGATAGAGAGACACAGAATCCAAAGCAGGCTCCAGGCTCTGAGCTGTCAGCACAGAGCCTGACACAGGGCTCAAACTCACAAACTGAGATCATTACCTGAGCTGAAGTCGGACACTTAACCAACTGAGCCATCCAGGAGCCCATATAAAGTGAAAATTTAAAGAAAGCAATGGTTCCTTACCATAGAGAAAAATGTAAAAATATTTGTTGTTTTATTCATTGAAAATAAATTTCTTTCACAGACACAGAATATAAAACGATATTCTCAAGGCAAATATTATCAGTTAGTTCTAGAAAATAAATGGAAAATAAGCCAAATGAATGTACATACAAATTTAATTTAAATGCTATGAAAATTTCAAAGAGAAGATGCTCTATGTTTTCAATAATAAGTTAAATATATGTACTTTTTTTCACTTGGTTGTCTGTATGAAATCTTTGGCAGTAGATTTCAAATGCCATGGTACAGTGCAGTTGAGTTTTAAATTTTGACAGAATATATAATTCAATATTCATGTATCATCAGCAAAATATTTGAACTCATTATCCAAATAAAACAGCATAACCTAATTACAATGATTGGATATATTAATTGTAGGTGAAAACAATAATCTTCTTTAACTAATATATATGAAAGTTAGATAATATTTGAACTGAAAACATGCTTTTTCTCTAAGACTTGTTGAACTGAAAACATGCTTTTTCTCTAAGACTTGTACAATAAGTAAATAAGTTGTTTCAGGAAGAATTCCTGTTTTGTGTTGTGGAAAGAAAAGGTTTTATAGAGTAAAAAGAAAACCATGTATCAACTATGACCATATTTGCATATTCAGTAAAAATAGGAAAAAAGGAAGTTTTAAATGATTCTATAAATTTCATATGAATGGCTTTTTGCCCAAGGATTTGAAAAAGATTAATATGACTCTCTGTTAGGTGAGATTAGTGCAGTATCTACTCAAGGAATAATTTTCTTCTCTACTGAGGCAAAATTCTTTTTGAACACTTTACCCAATATTCCATGAATAAGGAAGTTTTTTTTCATTCTAGCTGGTAGAGACAGGGATTATTCCCAACCCTGTATTTCTTCCAACAATAAGCTTGGGGAATTTTGTGTTACAGCCTTTGTTTCCTGTCTCTCAAGAACCACTGTCCTTTCAATGTATTCACCAAGATTTTGGCAAGAAGAAGATTATGCAAGATTATGCAAAAAGAAGATTATGCAAGAAGAAGATTATGCAAGAAGAAGAATGAGTCCCAGATTCAGGCTATTCTGTTTCTACCTAATAATCTGTGAAGGTACCAAAGTGTTTCCAAGAAGATTCAATATATTCCAGCACAAAGCTCAATAATATTTGTATACATAAAAAAAAATCCATCACCAAATTTCTTCCAGCCATGATGGAGTAACAGGACATTGGAGTTCTCTATTCTCAGACACTCTGTTCTGCAAACTCTGTGTTCCTTGAACTCCCAAGGATAATGAGTCCATATCCTCAACTCAGGAATATTGATGTGTTTTGACTGGGTTCCCCCTTTGTTTGCTACAGCCAGAAAATTCTTTCCCAGCTGTAATTTGTGGCAATAACAGAACTCAGTCATTTATTTCTTTTTTTAAGGGTCCCTGAATGGGATGCTTGATATCTAACATCTGAAAACAGATATTTCTATATTTTGGGAGTTGAGTTGTTTATTGTGAGAGGTAAGTAAGATTAATGCTACTCCATTTTGTTCTAAGGGAGAAATTGTCTCCAGAGAGACCTTTATAATCTTTTTTTGAGATCTTTATAATCTTGATATTTCATAAAGTATCATACTAGTCCACTGTATTAATATTATGCTGATTTGATTGGTGAACAGAAAGTAGCAAGTATTTTAGATGTTTTAATAAGAGATGTATGGGATATAAAGCTGAAAAAAACAAGAGCATGTTTTACTTGAATGAAGTTTCTTTTAAAAAAATTAATTTTTTTTTGAGAGGAAGAGAGATAGAGCACAAGTAGGGGAGAGGCAGAGAAAGAGGGAGATACAGAATCTGAAGCAGACTCCAGGCACTGATCTGTCAGCACAGAACCTGATGCGGGGCTGGAAACCAGGGGGCATGAGTTCATGACCTGAGCCTATGTCAGACGCTCAACCCACTCAGCCACCAGGTGCCCCTACCTCAATAAAGTTTCTAACAGTTCTGTGATTTTACGCATATTCAGATATCCCCACCAAAGACGAGCTTAAAAAAAGAACAATAATTTTAGGTCTTTTGGAGTTTGGGAGGCTAAATTTACCAAAGTTGTGTGGACTATATTAACCTGTTTACAAATTTAGCGGTTTGGGTGCCAGTTTCTAGGGGAACAGAGCAAGAGAAGGCTCTGTAGTGAATACAGGCTGCATCACAACTGCTCTAGCACTTAAGCCTTACAATCTAGCCAAATAGTGATACTTCAAGCACTGGTGTGATATGAAGCCTCTGGAAAGCTCAATAGGAAAATCATAGCACAAAACTCTAGTATATATTCCTTATTCTGCAGGGATCTATTTTTTTTTTTTGACAAATAACTCTGGCTTGCTAATGGACTCAAGTAGAAACAATGCCTAACCATAAAAAATTCTAGTAATCATGAGGCCTAAGCTTCCCATCATGAACTGAGCATTGTCTGATTGAACCTGACATATAGTGGAGCATGTGCAGCAGCAGTGTATCATCAAATGAAAATGATTTATAAGAGAATGAGTTCAGGCAGACTCAAAAGTGAAAGTAAGTTGCATGAGCAAATGGCTCAGACTCTTTTGACATTTATTCCTATTGCTTTGCCTCTTCCCTTTCAATCCATGTTTATGCAATCCTGGGGAGTTCCTAATGACTAGATGATGTAGGAGGAAAAAATTTAAGTGTGGATTATGGATTACTATACATTATATGCTGGCATAATCTGAATAGGTGGGACAGTTTAAGCAGTAAACCCCCACTTGTGGATAAATCTGAAAAAAAAGATGATGAGAAAAATACTTCCACTTTGGTAGCTTTGGATGCCTACTTATAGTTTGAAATAAGAAATGGCCATCAATATGGTTCTCCACCAATTTATAAGAAATTGGTATAGTTTGGCTTGATGTCCAAAACCTTAGAAGTAACAGGATTGGGATGTTGGTGACAAAGTCTGGGTCAGACATTTGGATGGACATTTCAGAATCAGTATAGCTAAATGTCCAACAAAGTGCATCTACTACAGACCTCTCAATAATCAGATGGCATTTTGATTACTACTCTTATTGCTTATAAGTGAAATTATGTCCTCTCTAACTTTAATGCTTAAGTATGGCCACTCTGCTTTTGTTTTCTCCAGGATTGCATCATTGTAGATACTAAAGAGTTCACTTTCCATGCATGGCAGTGTTCCTAATCTCAACCCTGGCCACTATTAAGGGCTGGTGTTTTCATCATTGGAACATTTCTTGCTTTTTATTAAAGAAGTCGTCCCATAGGCTCTCTTGGGCATTATCTTCAGGAGGCATTATCTTCGATTTCTCAGGTCATATATAATCAGTTCATTCAAATAGAATGGATCTTCTCCGAATTTTCAAAAAGTTATCACTGAATTTTTCAAGGAAATTCTAGTGTATATATTCTTTTTACCGTAGGCCTGTGTTTTTCAAACTATGATGCCAGAACTGGCATCAGCAGAATCAGGATCTTGTTAGAAATGTATAATTTTGGCCCCAACCCATGCCTACTGGAAGAGATCTTCTGAAAAGAGGCCCCAGTAATTTGTGTTTTAATAATATTTCCAAATAATGCTTATTCATACTAAAGTTTAAGAATGTCTCCTGTAGATCATCTTCAAATTCAGATTTTAAAAAGCCATCACAAAATATTAGACCAACTTCAAGCACCAAGTGTACTTGAAATAGCATCAAATGCCAAGTTAAAGATAAGTGTTCCTTTGTTCATGGATTCTGCCCTCTTATGGTCTATATTACTCCATCATCCATTGTGTAGTGTCTATCTATTAATCGATCAATTGATTGATCTATTGATCTATCTATCTACCTATTTCAAATCTTTATCATTTAGGTTATTTTTTTTCTGTGACATAATTCTTTCCTGCTAAAATGAATGCCAGTTATCAACTTGGTTGCATTGACAAGTGATGGGAGTTTCTTCTTAAAATATTAATGCCTCAACTTTTGGGGTACCTGCTGTAGGTAAGGTCATTTAATGTTCTTTAATAAAAATAAAATATTCCCCTGGGAGGGGAAAAGAGGCTGTTTGTTTATTGGCTCAATAAATTATGAGCTGTAAAAGTCCCAAAATTGTCTTAATTCTAGTATTAATGTCCCATTATTTTCCTGTCAAGGTCCTTGCTTTAACAAAGGAAGTATGTCAAGGCTATGTATTTATTCACCTTTTCACCTCTTTAATCTTTTTGGTAGATTTTTTCTGATTTTCAGCACAGTCTGCCTTTCGACTACACAAGGTAAAAATTAGTTTCAAAAGTTCTATTGATATTCTCTGGCTTTCAGATCATGCTGTCAGTTAGCAATCAATTGTTTTGAGTCTAACCTTTTCTTCTCTTTATGGTCTTTATTACTATTAATCAGATTTTCTGTCCAAATACGTATAATTTACTTGGCTCCCATTAGATTAATAACTATATAATTTTATCTTCTGATAACTTGCCCTCCACTTGAGCTTCATCCCAAGTAACAACAGAGGAAAGCTTAAGTAAGTATGATGCTACTGCCTGACAGGGGTTATTACTACCCCACCTACCACCAGAATATCAACCTCTTGCCATTTTGCACAGTACATTTCAAAAATCCTACCCTTGGGTGCCTGAGTGGCTCAGTTGGTTAAGTGTCTGACTTGATTTTGGCTTCGGTCATGATATCACAGTTTGTGAGTTTGAGCTCCACACTAGGCTCTGTGCTGACAGCATGAAGCTTGCTTGGGATTCTCTCTTTCCCTGTCTCTCTGCACCGCCCCCCTCAATATAAATAAAACGAACTTTAAAAAAATCCTACCTGAAAGTATGTTTCTAGAATATTTTTCAACGTCAGTAGCCTTTCTTATTTAATAGGGGAAAAAAGAAAACTGGAGTAAGAATTAATTGCTGAAGATTTATTTGTAAAGTGCAATCCCAGGGCAGGCAGAGTGATGGAAAAAGCATGGGAGGCAGAGAAGAGTAAGCAATGATTATGATGCATTTCCTTCCTGAGTGTCACTTCATAACAAGGCCTAAATAGAGATAAAATATTGTCTGTTCATGTATGACATCTCCAGAAAAACAATTGGGAAACTGAGATTGGGAATAGTTAATGAGAAAAAAGTTGGTGCATTAATATACTGGCTCTATCTTACCTCCTAATTTCCATTGCTTGAAAGTCATCCTCCTGCATATTTGAGCAAACTCTAAGGAAATGAGATCCAATGTCCTGCAGAGTGGTGCTCTACCCAAGTTCAGAAGTAGAGGGAGGAATCAGAGACTGTTTGGGCAGCCGATTTGACTAAGGAAGAATTGTGTGGGCCAACTCAGTGTCAGACTCAGTCACCCAGACTGCCTCCATCTTGTGATGTCACCATCTCAACCTGTGAGTACTATGTTAACACAGTAAGGACACTGAGACCTACGTGGCCACATGGGTGCTTTTTACTGGTTCAGTAACACAAATCATTTCAGATTGAATTTATTAGCCAGAAATAGTCATATCACCGCACACAAATTAGGGTGAGGAGAGGTATAGAGGAGATAACTAACTTTTGTTGAATGTTAAATATCTTTGTCCCTGTATCAAGTTATGTTGGTTTTCTTGCTCTATCCAATTCTATGAGATCTATTGTTTACATATCTCAATTTATTAAAAGACTTATAATGTTTTCTCTTAAAAAATATATGTAGCCATTAAATAAAGTGTTCTTAAAATTAAATGAAGATGTTTATGGGAGCATACAAAAGGAAAAAAATTGTAAACAGCCCTGCCACACAAACAACCCATTCTTAACTTTCATTTTGGTTACTTATTTCTGTTCTTTATCCTGGGTGTAATTTTGTTTGTGTTATTGTAACATTTCTAGCATGCTGTATTTTTTTGTCAGATTTTAGCATAAAATGTTATGTTGGCCTCATAAAATTACACAGAGATAGTTTCTTTTCTATTTTCTGAAAAAATTTTCCTTAGTGAGTTGTACTTTTAGGAAATGTTCAATTCACCTAAGCAGTTGAATTTTTTGGCAACTTTTTTTCTATTATCTTATCATTTTAATGGCATTAGGATCTCTAATGTAAGATCCCTATTTTTATTCCTGATACTGGTCAATTGGTTCTCTCTTGATTTTATTGATCAGTCCAATTAGAAGTTTGTCTATTTTGTTAATCAACTAAAGGAATTATTAATTGCTAATAGTCTCAAATGGATTTTTGCTATCATCATATTTATTTACTTATACTTTCAGTTTATTGTGCTCTTTTCCCCTGGTTTCTTATGTTTGGATATTGATGTGGCAAGTAGATTACTTCCTCTCCAAAGTTGTCCACATCTTAATCCCCAAAATTAAGCGACAAGAGAGACTTTGAAAATGCTATTAAGTTAAGGACCTTGAGATAGGCAAATTGTCCTGGATTAACTTGGTGGACAGAATGTAATCATAAGGGTCTTTATAAGTGGAAGGAAAATCAGAATTGGAGAAAGAGATCATAGAAGCAGAGATTAAAAAAAAGAAAAAAAAAAAAACAAAACATTGCTGGAAGGGGTCCATGAGCTAAGTAATACAAGCAGCCTGTAAAAACTAGAAAAGGCAAAGAATCCATTCACCTGTAGTCTCCAGAAGGTATGCAGCCCTGCTGGCACCTTTTTTTTTTTCCAGTTTTATTGAGATATAACTGAAATACAGCTCTGTGTAAGGTTAAGGTGTGCTGCATAATGACTTGTCATACATATATTGCAAAATGATTACTATAATAAATTTAGTGAGCATTCATCTCTTCATATAGTTGTTTTCCTTGTAATGAGAAGTTTTAAGATCTATTCTCTTATAGAAGCTTTCAAATATACCATACAGAAATGTTAATTATAGTTATCATGATGTATATTACAACCCCAGAACTTATTGATCTGACAACTGGAAATTTGTACTTTTTGATCATCTTCATCTAATTCCTCCACCTCTGATAACCACAAATTTGATTTTTTTTTGTATAAGCTTGTTTTATATTTTATTTTAAAAAATTTTTTAGATTCCACACACAAGTGAGATCATATAATATGTCTTTGTCCTTCTCTGACTTACTTCACTTAGCATAAAGCCTTCAAGGTCCATCCATGTTATCACAAATGGCAGGATTTCCTTTTTATGGCTATTTACATTTTCTTTATCTATTCACCTGCTGATGGACACAGGTTATTTCCATGTCTTGATTATTGTGAATAATGCTGCAATGAACATAAGAGTGCAGTTATGTCTTCAATATGGTGATTTTGTTTCCTTTGGCTATATACCTATTAGTGCAGTTGTTGGATAATATGCTAGTTCTATTTTTAATTTTTTGAGGAACCTCCATACTGTTTTTCATAGTGACTGCACGAATTTAAATTTCCAACACTACAAGAAGGTTCCCTCACTTTCTTGCTAGTATTTATCTCTTGTCTTTTTGATGGTAGTTATTCTACGAGATGTGTGGTAATATATTATCATGATTTTGATTTGTATTTCCCTAAATGATTTAGTAATATTGAACACCTTTCATGTATCTTTTGGCCATTTGAATATCTTATTTGGGAAAATTATTATTCAGGTCCTTTGCCCAATTTTTAACTGGATTACTTTTTTTTTAATTGAATTGTTTGAGTTCTTTATATATTTTGGATGTTAATCCCTTATAAGGCATATAATTTGCAAATATATTCTCTTCTGTGAGTTAATTTTTATTTTGTGGTTAATTTCTTTTGCTGTGCAGAAGTTTTTAGTTTGATGTAGTTCCAAATGTTTTTTTAATTTTGCTGCTTGTGCTTTAGATGTGCTATCCAAATAAGTATTCTCAGAACCATGCCAACAAGTTTTTTTCCCTGTGTTTTCTTCTAAGAGTTTTATAGTTTCTGGTCTTGCATTGATCCATTTCCAGTTAATTTTTGTGAGTGGTGTAACAAGGGGTCTGGTTTCATTCTTTTACATGTAAATTTCCATTTTTCTCATCAGTGTTTACTGAAGAGACTTCCTTTACTCTACTGAGTATTATTGGTCTTTGTCAAATGTTAGTTGACCACATATGCATGGATTTATTTCTGGTCTCTTGATTCTGTTCCATTGGCTATGGTTCTGCTTTTATGCCAGTACCATACTCTTTGATTAATACAGCTTTATAGTATAGCGTGAAATCAGGGTTTGTGATACCTTCAGCTTTGTTCTTCTTTCTCAGGATTACTTTAGCTATTGGGGTCTTTTATGTTTCTATATGAAAATTATGATAGCTTTTTCTATGTCTGAAAACCATGTCATTGGAATCTTTATAGAAATAGCATTGAATCTATAGGCAGCTTTAAATAATATGGATATTTTAACATTATTAATTTGTCTAGCTTGTGAACATGAGATACCCTTCCACTTGTTTATGTCTTCTACAATTTATTTCACAAATTTTGGTATTTGTATCATCAATCCCATTTAGTCAAAAATATTTCCTAATTTTCCCTGTGATTTCACTTATTACTCATGAGAAATATGGTATTTCATTTCCAGATTTAGGCTTTTCCTTGGTATATTAGTGTTATTAATTTTTAGTTATTTGTTGTCTAATACATTAGCTGTCAGCCATAAATAGCTGTTAAGAACTTAAAATGTGGCTATTTTGAATTAAAGTATGTGGAAACTTTTGAATCATAACATTTCAAGGATTTACCCTCCAAAAACTATACATAACCAGACTATATCTCATTAAAATGCTATATTAATTAAATGTAAAAAAAGACAACATTTTCTATACATATCAGGTTAAATAAAATATATTATTAAATTAAAGTGAATTTTGTCTATCTCTTTTTCCTTTCTATAATGTGGCTACCAAGAATTTTAAATATGTGTGTGACTAAATATGTGGCTTGCATAATCTTTCTTTGGGATAGCATTGTTCTAGTCTATTCCCATTGTAATCTTAACTATCTCATTTCCAAATTTTTTTCTCACATTCATCCATTCTAACTACTCATCTTGTTATATATTTGACTTCTTCATCATGTCAGAAAGTAAACTTCAAACATCCTAAACTCTAATCACCAAACCTCTTATTAAAGCTCATTGTTTCTAGTATTAAAAATCTTTAATTTTACTATTTTCTAATATACTGATCCTACATTTTTACTTCCTAGCCTATTGATATTAGAATGTAAGACAATTATTATAATTAGTCACTTGCAGAATCCCTACAGTATACTGTCTTTATATACTTCATCCATACTCTCCAAGCATGACATGAATTCAATTTAAACCCAAATATCAGCGAACATTTTGACTCAGCTTAGCAATTATGAGTACTGCTGAGGAGGCAACACAAAACTATTTTGATTAGTATTAACATAAATTCATGGTCAAGGAAAAAAAGAAACAGTACCATAATTCGTTATGATGTCTGCTTTTCTATTCTTTCAAATGAAAATTTCCTATTCCTTTCTCTCTTCAATCTGCCTATTTTAAGTCCCTCCATTGACTGATGGTTTTGTCTCATATATTTTAGAGAAGGCATTATAATTTTTTAATTTTAATTTTATTTTTGATAGAGACAGAGACAGGGCATGAGCAAGGGAGGAGCAGAGAGAGAGAGGGAGACAAGGAATCTGAAGCAGGCTTCAGGCTCTGAGCTCTCAGCACAGAGCCCAGTGTGGGGCTCAAACTCAGGAACTGTGAGATCATGACCTGAACTGAAGTCGGACACTTAACTGACGGAGCCACCCAGGTGCCCAGAGAAGGCATTATAAATATGATTATAATACTCTCTTTTTTTTTTTTTTACCACCCAAACTACCAATCTTTTCCAAAGTGTACCCATAATATTTGCTTTCACTTTGTATTATACCTAATGTTCCCCTACTCCTATGAAAAGATAATCTCTCAACCTGAGGTCTAGATCCCTTTGCTTAGGCATTTTCTAGAACATTTCCAACAAAATAAGCCTTTGTTTCTTAAGTTACCACCTTCTTACTCTGTGCTACATCATTCTCTTTAGCGTACCAAATTACTGACAGCACCTATCATTAGAAATCACTGCCTTGACACAAAGGTATTTCACAAGATTCTTTAATTTCTCTTCACGGGAAAATTCTGAGTTTTTAAAATCACATCTTCAACCTGCCTATCCCACATTTTCTCTCTAGTTTTCTTCGATTAGGCCAATATGTAACCACTACAAATAAGGTATTCTTTATTAAGATCACTGATAATTTGTTGCCAAATCCAATAGTAATCTCTCTCTTATCTCACAAAAACTGTTTGCAGTTCCCTCTTTTATTCTTTTAAGGTTTGTTATAAAAAATCATACAAATACTGAAAAGTGTATAAAATATATATGTAAACTTAAAAATTTTTAAAGTTTGTTTGTTTGTTTAAGTAATCTCTACACCCAACATGGGGCTCAAACTCACAACCCCAAGATCAAGAGTCACATGTTCTTCCAACTGAACCAGCCAGGCATCCTGCATTTTAAAATTTTTAATGAAGTACACAATGCATTCAGAAAATGCACAGATCATAAGTGTAGAGATCATGAATTTTTACAAATTGAAGGCACCCATGTAATTCATATATTACCAGAATCTCAGAACAGGTCTTCCTTCTCTTAACCATTATAGGCCCCATTATTCTGACTTCTAAAGTCATCCATGACACTCATGGATTACTTTCACTACAGCCTATAACATTGCTTCTCTTTTTCTTTTTCTCCTTGCTGATAGGCATACAGTATTTTCTCATTGTTTTTATACTCTTATATCCCCAACCTGCATATTGTTTCAGCTTGCTGTCACACAGGTTTTACTTCACATGTCATCTTTTCAGCCTGTGACCTACTGTCCCAGTCTCTCTTTCTCTGTCTTAATTCAAAATCAAGAAAGTAATAATCTATTTGGTTAAGCTCTTTTGTAAATATGGCCAAGAGCAAATTCTCTACATAATTAAAAGAACCAACATGCTCTGTGTAAGATACTTACCCGTGACAGAATCAGATACAGCATGGGAATGGGTGGGGCAATGTATGAAACTTTGCTCCATATTGGTAAGGATTTTGATTTGGAAATATTCCATGTGTGGTGAACTGGGTTTTGTAGGCATTCTGAGAACACAGTTTACCTGCTATTTCTACTTCTTGAAATACTTGCCTAAAATTATTTGTCTGTTGTTCCTTTTTGCTTATTCTATTTCACTATTTCCAATAATTCTTTAACTCATCCTACTATAGTTTCCAATGCTTCCCTCATACACTTCTGAACATTTACAGTGTCAACCTAAGTTCCAAATCAAACAACACCTTTGATCCTACTTAAAAATGTGCAGTATTGTCCACTAATGAAACAGTGTTAAACTTGATGTTTTATAAGATTAGTGTGTGGTATTTTCTTCTGGTTCTTAACCCCTGTCCACATCTATTCTTTCACAGGAAACTTGTCCTTGGCCACTCCACTGATGTTGATGTTTTTCAGGAGTCTATATTTGGCCTCTTTTTTTTGTACCTATCACAATGTGTGATCTTATGAATATTCATAGATTCAACCTACATATGTGTTACTATGATTCTGAAATGCATGTATCAAATACAAGCTTATAACATGAGTTATACAACTTTATTTCTAATGAAATTATAATAGTAGACTACCTACAAATAGAATAAAATATTAATAGAAGAAAAATAAAGTTAAATCCCAACTATCCAAATCATTATAAATTGCGGCACAATGATAAATAAACATGGCTCCTGGCTTGGAAGATGTCACACAGAAAGACTGTCAGGCAAATAAAGACATTATTGTAAAATATTAAGTACAAAACAAAAACATATTTAGCAAAATGGAGCTCTCTATATTATACATTGATGGATTTTGTCTTTTATTGCTTTCTACTCTATCAAAGCTGTCAACTTGGTCACCTAGAAGAGGTCATGACGACATAGATTTATAGAAGTTTTCTCCAAGCCACAGACTGGATTGTGTGCTGGGGGGAGTGGTGGTTGAAAGATTGAGTAGAAAAGCCACATGGAAGGCCAGGAATAATGAGACATTTGTACTGACTTTGCAAAAGGAAAACTGTTCATTAAATAAGGATATCTCAATACAATACTTTGGTATTCCAAAGTTTTGCACTATTGGAGTAATCAAATACTTGTGACGAGAAAAAATTATAAGATCCTATTGTGTTTCATGGGCTCAAAAGGAAACAAGGCAAAATCCTGGTGAGATCCAGGTCCAGGAACCAGGAAAAATTTTTATTAGTTCTAATAGAAATGGACATCTAAATAACTGTTGAGACTGTTACCTCTGATATTATGGCTCGAAAGACTGTCTATAAGAGTTACCTAAAAGATTATATGGAACTTTATAGAGCTATGCACTGAAAAACCCAGGTTAGAGTACAGTATGTGGAGTGTAATACTGAGAGAGAAGCATCTTTAGTGATTTTTTTCTCTCCTTTAAATCATATTGATCTGTGCCAATAGCTATATCTGCAGGATTTAGTTCTAGTATATCTCTGATTTGCTGTCCAAATGTTGGGAGACCACATTAAATAGCAATATTGTGTGTCAGTAAGAAGAAAGAGTAGCAGCTACTGAAATAGAATGACAGATGCTGGGGCTTTTCCTTCTTTTCTCTAAAAGTTTGAGGCTTTGTTTATATTTCACATTTCCCTAAGTAGAAGAAATGCAGTCTTAGAATAGATTTTTTTTCTTTTAAGTAATTTTATACTTGCAAACTGAAATGTGTACTGGATGCATATGTAAAATTAAATAATTATACATGCCTATAAATAATGAACTCTGTTATAGAAAGCACCAGTAATTAAGCCTAGTTAAAGTTCTGAATACTTTATAGAATGTCTGCCAAATAAGCACGGTGATAAACAGTAAAGAGTGTGCTACTAGAGAAAACAAATGCATTAAGGTATGAAATGCCATGATATATTCAGGGATTGAGGCAGTTAATAGTGATTCAGTATGTGCTTGAAAATAATAATAAATATAATTATTCTAGCATTCACAGCATAGAGTATACATTTATTAAATATGTAATGAATGGAAAATCAATAAGTGCACAATGTAAGGGGACAAGAGGTTGAATCAAGTAAAAAGGTAAGAAAAGTTTAACTTATAAAATTTGTAGGCCATACGAAAACACTTTGGTTTTACTCTATAGTAATACATTGAGCTGTGATCATGGAAGTGCTTACATTTTTCTCAAGTTGCCTGGGAAGGCAACAGGGAGGAGAAACACCAGAGCATCAAATACTCTAAATGCAAATTTTCTTCACAAATTGAGACTTGCATATGTTTCTTAAAAAGAAATTGATTAGAGATGGGTTTATTTAAAATTGTAGAAATATCACAACAAATGAAAATCACATATCTTAAGTATCATCTTGTTGCATATTTAAATTCTTCAAATGAAAGTGAAATTTAAAATAATGCAATCACAACTGAAGGTGTTTTAAATAACCTCATTTACCTCAACATTAATTTCCTTGTCTTATCACCTCAATTACATTTCCATTGCAAATAGTTTTAGTTGGATAATTTGTAATCAATTTCATATTTATATTGTGATAACAAAAATTAGTGTTTTGATGACTAAATCACTTAATGCAACAATTTCACTACATGAATTTACATAATTGCTCTGACCAAAACATATTTGTATACACAGTTGGAAGAAAAGAATGTCTTTGATAATAAATCCATTTTATTGTAATGTCGTGCATTTGCATGACTTCCAATTTATTGAGACTGGGGAATAAAATGCTTTATACACACACATACATGCACATACACATACAACATGATCCTATCTATTAATAATCAATTTGTATGAATTCAAATTTATTAAACTATATATTATTTATATAATATCAGTGAAAGTCTAATCTTTATATTTTTGGCATTGAGAGAAAAAAATTTCAAGTTCAAGTTCTAAGTACACACACAAACTGATTTTTAAACGTTATATGTCACTTAGCATAATGCCCTCAAGGTCCACCCGTGTTGTTGAAAATGTCAGGATTTACCTCTTTAACGTGACTGAATATTACTCCACTGTATGTGTGTATATATATATATATATATATATATACACACACACACCACATCTTTTTTATCCATTCACTAGTTGATGGACACTTACAGATAAGTCAGACAGGAAAGTACAAACACTGTATGATATCACTTATATGTGGATCTAAAAAAGGTGAACTCATAAAAATAGAGAATAAAATGATGGTTACCAGGAGATGGGAGGTGAGGGGATTGGTGAGATGTCTAAGAGTACAAACTTGCAACTTGTAGGTAAGTAAGTTCTGGAGACCTAATGCACAAGTCTAGTGAATACAGTCAATGATATAATATGTCGTAAACTTCAAAGTTGCTAACAGACTACATCTTAATTGTTCTCATCACAAAAACTACATGACATGACAGAGGTGTTAGCTAACACTAGAGTTGTAATCATATTGCAATATATGAATGTATCAAACACTATGTTGTACACCTTAAACTTATATAGTTTATAAGTGATATGTAAACTTATATATGTCAACTATACTTCAACAAAAAAAATTAAAAAGAGTTATGTCTTAAGTGTGATGTAGTAAGGAATGATCATTATGGAATGGTACTTGTACAACCATGTAGAATATACATGCATTCTACATGCAGAATTTATTAGCATAAATGTGCTTTCATATTCAATGTTCAGCTGAATCATCATGGAAAATTAACCTTAAAATAAATTTAAAAAATAAAAGAAATTAGTAAAATTCAATAGTAGTAATATCATTATTGCATTATCCTTATGCATGAAGTAAAGTCAAAGGGATTGAGTCTTTTCTTAAGGTTATGTTGATTTTAAACTTTTTTTAAGTTTATGTGTTTATTTTGATAGATATTACACAAGCAAGGGAAGAGTGTGGAGAGAGAGGGAGAGGGAGAGAGAGAAAGAGAGAGAGAGAGAATCCAAAGCAGTCTCCACACTGTCAGCATAGAGCTTAATGTGGGGCACGAACTAATGAACGATGAGATCATGAGCTGAACTGAAATCAAGAGTCAGAGGCTTAACTGAATGTTATGTTGATTTTATATGACACTTGGTTAATGTCAAGTATCGGATTTTAAATTGGCAGGTAGTAAGTGTGTAACATTATTATTAGAGACATCTTCTTAGATCTGACTTCTATTAGTGGTAATTTCATTGATTCTTTGTGTGATTTACTTTACAAAATAAAAAATCAAATTATTTATACTTTGCTATCTGCTATTTGGAGTAAACTGGAGAACAAATCTTTCAAGGTAAATAATTTTATTTTATTTTTTTAAAGTTTTTTTAATGTTTATTTTTTGAGAGAGAGACAGAGACAGAGACATAGACAGAGACAGAGTGTGAATGGGGGAAGGGCAGAGGGAGAGGGAGACACAGAATCGGAAGCAAGCTCCAGGCTCTGAGCTGTCAGCACAGAGCCCAATGCAGGGCTCCAACCCACAAGCTGTGAGATCATGACCCGAGCCGAAGTCAGATGCTTAACTAACTCACTGAGCCACCAAGGCACCCCTTAAGGTAACTAATTTTAATTAAATGTTCACAGAAACTAAATATAATTAGAGCAGGAAACATAAAAAAAAAAAAACGCTCTCCATTTTGATAAAAATATAGTAATTCTATTTTGCTTACATAATATTCTCTAGCTCCATCCATGCCTTTGCAAATGGAAAGATTTCATCCCTTTTTATGGCTGAGTAATACTCCATTGTATACATAGATCACCCCTTCTTTGACTATTCATCAGTAGATGGATATTTGGGCTGTTTCCATAATCTGGCTATGTAAATAATACTGTGGTACACATATCACTGTGAATTAGTATTTTTGTATTGTTTGTTACTACCTAATAGTGAAATTGCTGGATAGGTTAAATAGGTGATGGGATTTAAGGAGTGCACTCATGATGGGCACCAGGTGTTGTATGAAAGTGTTGAATCACTATATTGTACACCTGAAGCTAATATTACACTGTATATTAACTAACTAGAATTCAAATAAAAACTTAAAAGATTCAAATTAGGAGACACTTTCTTTAAAGCTACATACAAAAATGAATAACATTTTAAAATTAACTTAAAAAAATTTTTTTAATGTTTACTTATTTTTGAGAGACAGAGAGACAGACATGAGCTGGGGAAGGGCAGAGAGAGAGGGAGATACAGAATCTGAAGCAGGCTCCAGGCTCTGAGCAGTCGGCACAGAGCCTAACACGGAGCTGGAAGCCACAAACCATGAGATCACGACCTGAGCTGAAGGACACTTAACCCACTGAGCCACTCAGGTGCCCCTAAATTAAATTTTAATATATTAATTAGGAGACATTTAACTTTGACATAAAATAATATTAAAATGAGAAATATTTTGATTGTGTTAAGCTCTTTGGAAAATGTATTAAAATACGAAACTAAAATATTAGGTATTTCCTCTAAAATAGTATATATTTATAATAAATCTAGATATCAAATGGAAGAGGGAGACTCTGAAAGTAAAGACTTGGATATTCCTGGTTATTTAGAAATTGAAATACCTCTTGGGAAATTTTTGTTAAAGTCCATGAAAATACAAAATGGAAGACATTTTAATGAAATTTTATTGGATCTAAAGGTCACTATTTTTAGAATATTATGTTTTTCCCTATCATGAAATAGGCCTTTATTTTCTCCAGCAATGTATCACTTATCTATCTTTTATATGGTACATTTTTAGAACCCTTGCATTTTCCCTTTGCAATTTAAATGCATCTCCTAACTTACATTTTCTATTGCTTGTTGAAAATTAACAATAATTTTATATTTTGATTTCTTTAATTCAAATGGCTAGTCAATTTCTTTTGATAATACTAGTAGTAGATCAAGTCGTAGGTTTTTTTTTATTCTTTCTTTAATTTGTGTGTGTGTGTGTGTGTGTGTGTGTGAGAGAGAGAGAGAGAGAGAGAGAGAGAGAGAGAGAGAAAGAGAGAGACTGAGACAGAAAGAGAGACAGAGATAAAAGGAGAGAGAGAAGGAGAGAGAGAGAGAGAGAGAGAGAGAGAGAGAGAGAGAGAGAAACATATTCTAACTCTTACTTTCCAACACTTAAAAAGTTGTATATTTTTATGTTTCATTGCATGGACAGAGACTTCATAAAAATGTTAATAGTAAGTTTGGACATCCTTAATTTGTCATTGATTTTAAAAGTGTACATCTAATGAGATTTCATTGAGCACTCTGTGTAAGTTTTGTGGTTCCTTCCAATTTATTCAGAATAAGTGTTCTTCAATCCTTATTTTACTGAATGTTTTTCTCTATGAATAGTTTTTTAAATTTTCTAAATATTTTACTGCTCCCATTGAGATAATTATTTGCATTTATCTTTCAATCAGTTAATATAATAAGGTAATAAGAAAACTAATAGGAAATAAGCTCAAATTCCTAAAATAAACTGAATTTAGTGAAGATCTGTTAACTTCCACTTATGAAATGCAGTGACTAATATTTTGTTAGTATTTTCTCATTTGAGTTGACAAAAAATGCTTGACACATATTTTAGTTTTCAATTCTGCCCTTACCCTGTTTTGAGATCTAATTAATATCAACTCATAAGATAATTTGAGGGATGAATGGTCTTTATCTCATCTCTGAATTAATTACTATATTATCTATGTCTGGATTATTTGATAGAATTAGTTGCTTTATCCTAATGGTGTTTTCCTAGTTAGAAGATATTTAATTAGTCATGCAAAGTATAATGATTACAACACTGTTCAGTTTTCTGTTTTACCCTGTTAATCATTTACATTTTTCTAGGAAATTGGAAATGTCAGCTAATTATATTAAAATTGTTTATAAAAGATTTTTCTAAAAGCCATCCTCTATATTTTTAGTGTCTGCTAGATGCATTGATGTAATCCTATATTTCTATATAACCTATATATCTTTCATTTATATAATTATTTATGTATACTTTCTTATTTAATATTTCTGGCAGAGGTTTGTCTTTTTGTTGTTGCTATTGTTTTTCCCCCTTATATCTTAATTTATTTTTGAGAAAGAGAAAGAGAGAGAGAGAGAAAGAAAGAGAGAGAGGAGCCGAGAGAGACACAGAATCCCAAGTAGACTCCAGGCTCTGAGCTGTCAGCACAAACCCTGATGTGGGGCTCAAACACACGAACCGTGAGATCATGACCTGAGCTGAAGTCAGACACTTAACTGACTGAGCCACCCAGGTACCCTGCTATTGTTTTTTATAGAAAAAGTATTTTATTTCTGCTGATATACTCTTGTGTTTGAGTTCTTTAGAGAAACAGAACCAATAGGATGTGTGAATACATATGTAAAATATACATATACATATATGTAAAAAGATTAAAAGAAATTTTCTCACACAATTATAGAGGCTGATAAATCCCAATGTCTCCATTCTGCAAGCTAGAGAGCCAGAAGAGTCTATGGTGTGGTTTCAGACTAAGTCTGAAGGCCTGAGAACTAGGAGAGCCAATGGCATATATAATTCCAGTCCAGAGACCAAAAAACCCAATGTGCCAGTGGGAAAACAGTCAGGCAGTTCCCTCTTACTCCTGTGAGGATGAGCCTTTTGTTCTATTCAGACCTTCAGTGGATTGAATGAGGGTCATCACATTGGGTAAGGCAATCTATTTTACTTAATCTACCACTTCAAATGTCAGTCATATCCAGAAACCTTCCAGACACACACAGAATAATGTCTGACCAAATGTCTGGGCACTTCATGGCCCAGTCAAGGTGACACATAATTGTAGATATCACAACTCTGTATTTGTTCTTGGATTTATTAATTTCTGCATTAAGGCTTAAACTGTTTTTCTAATTCTAATTTATTTATGCTGGTTACTTAGCTCATTTAGAGACTTTTCTTTCTAGTTCAACTGCATGTC
The DNA here is from genome assembly GCA_028646485.1 of Cryptoprocta ferox. Classification (NCBI taxonomy): domain Eukaryota; kingdom Metazoa; phylum Chordata; class Mammalia; order Carnivora; family Eupleridae; genus Cryptoprocta; species Cryptoprocta ferox. The sequence continues at coordinate 54,384,782 of CM053560.1, forward strand.
TAAAATTGCTTCTTAGTATTACTCTTTCAGATTATCATATGTTTATTATATGCATTACTTAAAAACAATCTGTACTAGTTATATACTGTTTAACTACTGGTAAAATAATACTGCTTATCAAAAACAAATATTTCAGTGGGATAAAATAATAAATAATACATTCTCATGTGTCTCTGGGGCTACTAGGAAAGCTATCTATTTCAGTTGTGCTAATTTAGCTGATCTAGATCAACTTAGTTGGGTATATTTGTTATATTCTGCAGATCAAACTCAGGCTTGGATCTTCAGCATGGATTGAGCTCAGGTATGCTCCAAATGCATTTATTCTGGAAGCTTTATTGAGAAAGATGCAAATGGGTAGGGAACTCTCTTCTCATTGTAATGGCACAAGTTCAAAATGCAACCCACAAGTTCATGGTCATGTTTCAAATTCCTACTTGCATCTATGAAACATCCCATTGGCCAAAGCAAGTCCCAATATTCTTAGCTCACAGAATAGGAGTTGGAAAAACACTACCCATCACAAACAGAAGGCAAAAGAAGAATGAAATGTAATTATAATTACAATTTTTCAGTTTTTTGTTTCTAACCATATCCTACTTTTTATTAAGCCAATGAGTTTGGAGAAATGCAATTTTTTAAGTTAGAAATGTATATGATTGGTTTAATTATATTCTGTCATTGACTTCTAACAATCATACTTTGGTCAAAGAATGTAGCTATATGATATTAATCCTTCGAGTTTGTTAAAAACACCTTTTTGGCTCAATATATGATCAATATTTGTAAGTATTCCACATGTGTGTGTGTGTATATATATATATATATATACATATATATTTTACTTTCTTCTCGTAATTCTCTTGATGTATGTATTGAGGCTGTGTTATTAGGAACATGCAGTTTAAAGCTAATATACCTTCACCTTCAACTGAAATAATATTCTATTACTTTGACAATATTACTATTTTGCAAATATATTATAATTTTTAAGGCAATGATCATCAGCAAATGACAAGAAACTTTAGCTGAAAAGTTAAAGTTAATGGGAAACCATATGGTTACAAGGTGCCTAAAGCGACCCACTGTTTTATGTTATCCTGAAGGAAAACAAAACTGTGAAATAGCAGGGTCAAGTGCTACCCTCTGAATTCACTGATTAATCTTAACATCACTAAGTGAGTCAAATGGAACTATATAAAAATATAATTTAAACTTGGGAATGTTGGCCCCTCAAAAATGATAAATTCTGGAGCCAAACTAGCCCTAGGACTAAATTAGAGTGAAACATGCAACATCTATATGTCAGCTGTTGGTGGTGTTTCTACTTCAGCTTACAGGTGCTCTGGTTTCATTTAAGTGCAGATTTTTCTGAATTTCAGGTTTTATCTTTTCTGTCTTCCCTCCCATGTGAACCCCATAAAGATTTAATCAATAATCATATTTCTGTGGCACGTGGGTGGATCAGTTGGTTGGGTGTTCAACTCTTGACTTTGGCTCAGGTCATGATCCCAGGGTCATGGGATTGAGCCCATGTCAGGCTCTGCAATGAGCATAGCACCTGTTTAAGATTCTCTCTCCCTCTCCTGCTCCCTCCACCCCTCTCCCTGACTCATGCTCTTTCTCTCTCTAAAATTAAAAAAAATAATAATAAAGTTTTTAAAAATCACATTTCTGAATATTAGAGATCTAACTCACATATCAGGTTCAGAACACAGTGTGTTTGACATTTTGTGAAATCATTGGTTAAGCCCCCGTATTTATCTACAACCTACAAAAACAGATTTTTTGGTTACTACTTCCGTTTTACTGTATAAATTATAAGATTAACATAGTTTGATAGATACCTAAAATAATCTTTATTTCCACTTAAGTCACAATAGGCTAAAGCCTGAAGGATTGAAAACCTAATTTATCTTGGACAGGGCCTATTTAAATGTGTTTGAATTAACCCTTGTTTCCTAATCAATAACTAATACACAGAGAGATTTTGTGTCCAAGGTCACACACCAGAAAATAGTAAAATTAGGATTTTAATACCAGGCTGGTCTCAAAATCCTAACCATTTTGTTGTCCTCCCTTTCTAGTATAAACACTTGTCTGGAAGACTGATTTACTAACATTTCCTACAGACCTCTCTTTTTGATTTTCTGTCTTTTTCTAAGTCCCATACTATTTAATAATTATAATTCTCCATTTGTATTTTTCAACACAGTACTCTACTTTGTCATAAATATCAAAATTCATTTAAAAGTTAAAAGACATATTACAACCGCTAAAATTGTAGAATGCAAGTCACACACTAATGGTTTCCTTAAATATAACAAAATAAAATATACTAGTGTCCTGCTTTTTTTCATTGAATCTCATCTGCAATACCTTAAAACACATTTGAATACATGTGACACTTGCATCAAATTACCCGTTTTCAAATCTCTCTATTTCTAGTTTATCTCCTTTTTTATTTTCAGAAATGCCACTTGTAAATTCTGAGACAGTTTCAGTCATAATATATACAGATTCTTGAGATAAGGACAAAATAATTACATATCATATGCATATTTATATACATACAACTATTCAAAAATTCATTATGCCTTTAGATTTTATTTTTATATAAACCTCTATAGAATCTTAAGCAAAAATGATATTAAATAATTTACCATTAAAGTTGGCCTGTAAGGTAAGGAATAGGTAAAAAAAAATTGTGTAACCCTTTTAAG
>CM053560.1:54392504-54416670 GCA_028646485.1 Cryptoprocta ferox
TCTCACTTTTTTAGAATAGTGTTATAATCTCATATTATGTTTGTGAATTTGTCTACTAACTTATTCTGAATCTGTATTATTGTTTAAATTTTTAAAACTATTATATCTTCCTGAATAATGGAAGATTCTATGATTATAAATGATCTTCAGTAATTCTCTGCTATGTTCTTTATGAAACAATTCTATTAGATGTAAATTATATTTAGAATCCTAATTCTGACCTTTTGTTTCTGCTCATTCTAACACATGGTGAATTATTTTAATTGTGAATCTTGTGATTCTGCAGTTTGCATTCATTTTAATATAGAAATCAAATGTTCTTGAGATTTAAAAGTTTGAACCTCACCAAGTAGTTTGTGTTTTCTTTTTCCTATCACCTCAGGCATATTATTTATTGTTTGGGTAATATTTCATACTAATTCATTATCTTGGAGTTTCCATTCAAACCCCAGCCATATCTGAAGGAAAATTAAGTGGTTACAAATTCTCAAGAAGACTTTTTCATCCTTACTAAAAACCAGGTCAAGACAGCCTGATTTGTTCTCATTCTTTGCCACAGGGAGGGAAAATTTTGCCTGTATCTGGTAGACTCTTTTAAAAAATATGTAGCTCTTTCAGGATGATGGCTTAATCAAGAAGCTTTATTTCCTATTCTCCAATTAGCTTGTGCTCAAGGTTTCCTCTACTGTAATTATGAAATAGTGGAAAATCACCATGTCTTGGATATATTAGGTGCCAACTGAGGTACCAACACCTCAAAATTACTAAGGTTTGATTTATATTTACTGTTCTTGTTTGTTTCCATTTTACTCTTTGTTACTGTTTTCTGGAATTTCTTTTTTTGAGAATTCAGGCATGGAATTTAAAGAATCGTCAGATTTAATTCAGCATTTCTAGGCATTCTGCAAAAGACGATTTTTGGATTATTTATTTTGCAGAATTTCCAGTGGTAGAATTCTGTACTTATTTTTATAAGCCACAAAACTATAGCAGATATTTTGTGATTATTACCATTTGAATAACTGTACAAACTGCCTAGCAAAGTACCTGCTACACTGTAAGCACTTACTATATATTAGATTCCCTTCATCTAGCATTGAAAACTGAGAGCTCAACACCTGGGTGACTCAGTCTATTAAGTGTCTGACTCTTGGTTTTGGCTCAGGTCATGATCTCACAACCTGTGTTGTGGGTTTGTGGGCTCGAACCCGGCGCCTGGCTCTGTGCTGACAATGCAGAGCTTGCTTAGGATTCTCTCTCTCCCATCTCTCTGTCCCCATCTCATGCTGTTTCTGCCTCTCTCAAAAATAAATAAATAAACTTAAAAAAAAAAAAAAGAAAACTGAGAGCTTACAGACTTGTTGAGTTATTTAACTTGCATAAGGAAGGAACCTTTGTGCAAGTATTTAAAACAAGTGAGATCATCAAGATAGTGACACAGGCTGTTTTTTACTTCACTCCCCCTCAAAAGAAGACCAACTAGCAAGTATCCACAAACAAAACATCACTGTAAAGATCCTAGAACAGGAAAGTAAGACTGAAGACCCACTGGACCACAGAGACCAAAAGAACCAGATTAGAAGGGTAAGAGCACTCTGACTGAATAATCCCATCCCTAGGCTGACACAGCATTGCACCAAGGGGGCCCACCTGGGACTAGGGTCTCCAGTGAGAAAAAAGAAAGCATGAGGTAAATATCTAACCCCACCCCCAGTGGTATGGGTCACTTCTTGGGAAGCCCGCTCAAGTCACATATCATGGGGATCACAGGGGGTATCTGAGGGGCTTGACTACTGGAGATGTGATGGAGAAAGGAGACAGGGCTTACAGTAGCCAGCACTCAGTTCTTGGCTGACAGTTCCGATTTGCAGTGGTCCTCAAGTGGAAATCTCAATACACAATTCTACATATCTTCAGAGCCAAGATAGCAGCCCTGTCTGATCGGGTTATTTGGCACTCAGTTCTGCCTGATTGAAGACTCCAACCAGCAAGCCTTGCCAGCCTGGAGTCTGTTTTATCACACTACCCCAGTAGGGAAACTAATTCATAACCCTATCCTATTTACTGTTGAATATATATCCCTCTGGCCTCTGCTGACCAGGAAGTCTGGTTCCAGCACTTGCAGAGTTACTTATCTTAGCAGCACTTGAGCAAAGAGCCCAGGCAATAGCTCTACCCTTCTGAAGAGCCCAGCTGACAGCTCCATTTGGCCAGAGAACTGGGTGTACAGTTCTGCCTGGTTTGGGTCCCTAAGAACAAGCCATAACACTCTGCCATCCTACCCAGTGAAGCTAATTCATACCCCACTTATTTCTGAGTACTGAACGGTGTTTTACGTGGCTAGGAAGCCTGACCAGAGAATCCAAGCAGTTATAACGCCAATTCTACAGCCAAACTTTGGCAAGGAACCAACCTACCAGTCCAATCCAGCTGTTCCCAGCCAGCAGGAACCCTCTTAACCTCACTGCTCTGCCACTTGTCTTTTCCAAAACAGACCCCAATAGCAATCCCTACCTGCTCAAAGATGTTACCAATTGACCAGGACAGAGCCCCAATTTAAGCTGATTGGTGAAGGGCTATTTGCCAAAGTGAACTTGTAAAGTCTGGAAGAGGAAACTGCTTACTCAAATGTGCAGATACCAATGTAAGGAATCAAGGATCATGGAAAAAAAAAAAAAAGGTGAACATGACACCACCATAGGAAACTAGTAAAACTCCAATACCTCATCCTAAAAAAAATGGAGATTTATGAACAGCCTGACAGATAATTCAGAATAATAGTTTTTAATATTTAATGAACTACAAGAACACACAGACAACTAAATGAAATTAGGAAAACAATGCACGAATAAAACAAATTCAATGAGGAAATAAAAACCATAAAGAAAAAAACCCTCACACTCATTAGAATGGCAATCATCAAAAAGACAAAATGTAACAAATGCTGTCAAGGATACAGGGACAAGGGAACACTGTGCACTGCTGGTGGAAATATAATTCCTTATGCCACTATGGAAAACGCCATGGAGGGTTTGAAAAGTAGACCTAACATATACCAGCAATTCCACTTCTGGTATATATATTCAAGGAAAATGAAATCACTATCCTGAAGTGATATCTGTGCCTCCATGCTCACTGCACCATTATTTACAATGCTCCATGAGTGAATTGTATATATCAATGCTTTTTATAATTTTTAGTTTTGTTTTTGTTTTCTAAAAATAATTATGTAACTAATAATCAAAATTTATGAACTCCATAGAGGTTTTAATTTTTTAATCTTTATTTATTTTTGACAGAGAGAGACAGAGCAGGGTCAGGAGGAGGGGCAGAGTGAGGGAGACACAAAATCTGAAGCAGGCTCCAGGCTCTGAGTTGTCAGCACAGAAACCGATGCAGGGCTCCAACTCACAAACTGTGAGATCATGACCTGAGCCGAAATTGGATGCTTCACCTACTGAGCCACCTAGGTGCCCCCTCCATAGAATTTTTAATTGGTAACAGTGATAAGACAGTTAAGTTTGATCTTTTGTAACTATCTGATAATATGAAAATGCATAATCAGTGTATTCAAATGCATTTTTGTCATTAATCCTCAAAGGCCTTTTTTGGTAATATGTTAGTCGAATAAAATGTTTAAACTTCTTCATTATATAGTGAGTTACATACTGTTTTGAATTTAATTAGTAATCTAATTTTGGTAAGTTTTGCGCAAAAAGTAGGAGCAAGTGGTTCCAGATGGTATCTCTGGGGACCTTTCTGGTTTACATACGCATGTATGCTAACTAATTGCATAATTTTGGTATTTGCTTATATATAGTCTCAGAAGTGTTATAACTAGGATTTTTAGGCAGGCTGCTTATTAATACTCTCATAACTTATGTTAGATACCTTGATCCTAAAAGAAGAACAAAAAATTTTGGACACTCCTAGAAGGCTTAGAGCAAGTTTATAAAATTCTTTGATATAACCATGCCTTCCATCTGGATTTGGAATTATATTTTGATCAAATTTTTTGCCACTTTCTTAATCTAGAAGCCCTTCAAAGCATTAAAGAAACCACTTAATTCATGTTTCATTACAATTTCTGTTTTAGACATCTTTACCTCCTACAAACCAATGTCAGGAACAATATTTATGTGTGATTATCAAAGGAAGAAAAATAAGGTCTAGATCACAAATCTAGCCATGCAAATATTGTAAGACACACACAATATCAAGTCATCAAAATAAGAAAATTACAACCTGAATGAAATAAATACATTGATACATATAACTCCAAAGAGATCACTCTTATGTTCATAGCATCTACTTTCACAAGTATATGTTACATCATAGAAGGAAAACATGAAATACTTATTACATTTATCTAAGAGACTAACCAGAAGAGTAAACTCTTAGTGACTGAAGAAATTAGATATATACCCAATAAAAATTCATGCGCCCCAGTCATCATATAGAAGACTATCCACTGGGATATCCAAGCAATGGGTAGAAAATAGAAATAATCCAAATGTACACCAAATGGTAGGATGATAATTAAAAATAAATTATGGAATATTTAAAAGTGAAATACTATATGTTAATATTAAATCATACTCAAGAACTCTTCTAATTAACAATGTGGTACTAGCATATAATAAAATTAAAAATCTAAAAATAATTTAGGTTCGTAAGGAAATATGATAAAGATGGCATCTCATATCAATAGGCAAAAATGGACTTTAAAAATATGGCTCAGGAAGTGGAAAGTCATACAGGAAATATAGATAAAATTGAATTACACACAAGAAAATTTCAATATGGATCAGAAATCTAAATGTTAATTGTAAAGCCATACAAATACTAGAAGCAACCTAAGATTAATTACCCTACAAACTATGTATGGAAATAGGCTTATTTAGCTTGATTAAAAGAAATATAAATAAATAAAATATTTGCATGGTAAAAGATAAATAAATAATAAATAAATCCAATATAGGGCCAATATTCCTAATATAAAAAGAATAATAAAATAATATTAAAGAATTTAAAATAGAGGAAACCATAAAGTTAAAGACTTAGAGAAAATTTGAGAATAACAACCCACACTACAGAAATATAAGCAATTGTAAGAATATTATGAACAATTATATGCCAAAAAATTGGGAAGAAATGGACAAATTCCTAGAAACATATAAACTACCAAAACTGAAACAGGAAGAAATAGAAAATTTGAACAGACTGATAACCAGTAAAGAAATTGAATCAGTAATCAATAATCTCCCAGCAAATGAAAGTCCAGGGCCAGATGGCTTTCCAAGGGAATTCTACCAAACATTTAAAGAAGAGTTAACACCTAGTTTTTGAAGTTGTTTCAAAAAATAGAAATGGAAGGAAAACTTCCAAATTCATTCTGTGATCCAGCATTACCTTGATTCTAAACTCAACGACGCCACTAAAAATGAGAAGTACAGACAAATTTCCCTGATGAACATGGATGCAAAGATTCTCAACAAGGTACTAGCCAACTGGATCTAACAATATGTTAAAAGAATTATTCACCATGATCAAGTGGAATTTATTCCTGGGATGTGGGCTGGTTCAATATCTGTAAATCAATCAATGTGATACATCATATTAATAACAGAAAGGATAAGAACCACATGATCCTCTCAAGAGATGCTGAAAAAACATTTGACAAAATACAGCATCATTTCTTGATAAAAATTCTCAAATAAGTAGAGATAGAAGGATTATACTTCAAGATCATAAAGGCCATATAAAAAAGATCCACCACTTAATATCATCTCAATGAGGGAAAACTGAGAGCTTTCCCCCTAAGGTCAGGGACATGACAAAGATGTCCACTCTTACCACTGTTATTCAATATAGTGTTGGAAGTCCTATCCTCAACAATCAGACAACGCAGAGAAATAAAAGGCATCTAAACTGGCAAGGAGCAAGTCAATGTATATTCTTTGCAGACAACATGATACTCTATGTGGAAAACCCAAAAGACTCTACCAAAAAACTGCTAGAACTGATCCATGAATTCAGCAAAGTCACAAGATACAAAATCAATGTACAGAAATTGGTTGCACTTCTATACACCAATAATGAAGAAGCAGAAATAGAAATCAAGGAATCACTCCCATTCACAATTGCACAAAAAATTATAAAATACCTAAGAATAAACCTAACCAAAGAGGTGAAAACTCCATACACTAAAAACGATAGAAAGCTTATGAAAGAAATTGAAGAACATACACACACACACACACACACACACACAAAGGAAAAATATACCATGCTTCTGGATAGGCAGAACAAATATTGTTAAAATGTCAATACTATCCAAAGCAATCTACATATTCAATGCAAACCCTATCAAAATAACACCAGCATTCTTCACAGAGCTAGCACAAACTATCCTAAAATTTGTATGGAACCAGAAAAGACCCTGTATAGCCAAAGCAATTGTGAAAAAGAAAATCAAAGATGGAGGAATCATAATTCCAGACTTCAAGCTGTATTACAAAACTAAAATCATCAACACAGTATGGTGCTGGCACAAAAACAGACACTTAGATCAGTGGAACAGAATAGAGAACCCAGAAATGGACCCACAAATGTATGTCCAACTAATCTTTGACAAAGCAGGAAAGAATATTCAATGGAAAAAAAGACAGTCTCTTCAGCAAATGGTACTGGGAAAACTGGACAGCAACATCCAGAAGAATAAACCTGGACCACTTCCTTATACCATACACAAAAATTAACACAAAATGGATGAAAGACCTAAATGTGAGACAGGAAGTCATCAAAATCCTAGATGAGAAAACAGTCAGTAACCTCTTTGACCTCTGCTACAGCAACTTCTTATTCATGTCTCCAGAGCAAGAGAAACAAAAGCAAAAATGAACTACTGGGACCTCATCAAGATAAAAACCTTCTGCACAGCAAAGGAAACAATCCGCAAAACTAAAAGGCAAGCAATGGAATGGGAGAAGATATTTGCAAATGACATATCAGATAAAGGATTAGGATCAAAATCTATAAAGAACTTATCAAACTCAACACCCCCAAAAAACACATAATCCAGTGAAGAAATGGGCAAAAGATATGAATAGACATTTTTCAAAAGAAGACATCCAGATGGCTAACAGATACATGAAAAAATGCTCAATATCACTCATCATCAGGGAAATACAAATCAAAACCACAAGGTGATACCACCTCACATACATCAGAATGCTAACATTAACAACTCCAGCAACAACAGATGCTGGCGAGGATGCGGAGAAAGGGGAACACTTTTGCAATGCTGGTGGGAAAGCAAATTAATTGGTGCAGCCACTCTGGAATACAGTACGGAGGTTCCTCAAAAAATTAAAAATAGAACTACCTTATGACTCAGCAATTACACTGCTAGGTTTTTATCCAAATGATACAAAGATGCTGATTCAAAGGGACACATGCACCCCAATGTTTATAGCAGGACTAATGACAATAGCCAAAGTATGGAAAGAGCCCAAATGTCCATCAACTGCTGAGTGGATAAAGAATATTTGGTGCCAGAGTCCAGCTCCAGCAGGTCCAGGGCTCCTTGAAGGATAGACAGTGTCGGTGAGAGAGAGTGAGAGAGCCTCGAGTTTCTTTCTGATCATCAGTCAGGCATCTCTGCACTGACCAGAGAGTCGGCTTTATTTATGGAAAAAGTGTATGGGGTGCAAAACAGAAGTGGCGATTGCCTTGGACAATGATTTCTGATGACAAATTTCTTTGGTATGTAAAAATTTCCCAGAACATAGATTGGTAGAAGACTCATGCATAATCTTTATCAATAGTGACTGATGTAGGTGACTTAGATGCTTATCATATGGGGAAGGAAGGTATCTTTAGCATTCAAACACAAGGCAACGTTTTTAGCATAGCAAAGGCAAATTTAGTTCTTTGTGAGCAGGGGTCGATAGCCTGTTTTCTCGAGGGGAAGAAAAACAGGTTTCTCAGGAAATGTAATAATTGCTCCCATAAACACAAAAGAAGAAATTCCTCTAATAAGTTCCTTCACAAGGTGCAATCAGCATTTCAGGGCCAGAATAAGGAGACAAGTCACTCCTGATACCAATCAACAAGGTGCCTTTGGGGTCGGTGCTCAAGCAAAAATAATTGAGTGAGGGGTAGACATCAGTTGCCATCTGACGGTGGGAGGCCTTGCAAACCCGCCTTACCTCACAAGGAGTTTTTCTTAGCTTAGTGAGTTCAGAAATGGCTTCTAGCAATGTGGTATGTAAACACACACACACACACACACACACACACACACACACACACACGAGGATACTACTCAGGGATCAAAAAGAATGAAATCTTGCCATTTGCAACAATGTGGGTGGAACTAGAGTGTACCATGCTAAGTGAAATAAGTCAGTCAGAGAAAGACAAATATATGATTTCATTCATATGGAATTTAAGATACAAAACAGATGAACATAAGGAAAGGGAAGTAAAATAATATAAAAACAGAGAGGGAGACAAACCATAAGAGACTCTTAAATACAGAGAACAAACTGAGGGTTGCTGCCAGGTGTCACTGGTGAAGTGTTGGGTAAAGGGGTGAGGAGCATTAAGGAGGATACTGGTTGGGATGAGCACTGGGTATTATACGTAAGTTATGAATCACTAAACTCTATTCCTAAAAAAATAAATAAATACATTTTGATTAAAAATAAGTAAAAGTCTCAGGGAAAATGGACTTGAGCAAGGGGCATGAATAATCCATTCATTAAAAAAGAAACATGTGGGGCGCCTGGGTGGCTGAGTTGGCTAAGCCTCTGACTTCGGCTCAGGTCATGATCTCATATTCATGGGTTCGAGCCCCACGTCGGGCTCTGTGCTGACAGCTCAGAGCCTGGAGCCTGCTTCGGATTCTGTGTCTCCCTCTCTCGCTGCCTCTCCTCGCTCATGCTCCGTATCTCTCTGTCTCAAAAATAAATAAATTAAAAAAATTTTTTAAAAGAAACATGAAAAAATGGGTCCTATGAAAATTTATTCATCTTTACTCAAAATAGACTTCAAATTCAACTCTTAAGCAAGAGTATTTGATAATATCTAACAAATTATAAAATCATCTATGCATTTACTCTTTAAGTGAGGTATCTCCTTTCTAGGTATTTATCTCAAAGATACACTTTCAATTATATAAAAATGCATATGTACAGAGTTATCCACTGCAATGATAACTTTAATGGAAAATAAATGAAAGCAACTTAAGTTCTTAGATATAAGAAATAATTTGAAAGAACTCTGGTTTAATCATATAACTTACGCATCCATAAAAATAGTAAGGAAGATCTCCAGAAAGTGAAATGGAGGGATTTCTAGGTTTTATTAAGATAAAAAAAGTGCAATTAAATATATATTTATTTTTACATTTATATATAAAATGGAATTTTATATAAAATAAGGAAAATAAAATATACAATATTTACTTATTTTTACAAATGGAAACACAGGAAAGGTACATATGAACCTAATGAATTTTGTTATTACATGAGCTGTGTGAAACTGGAGTACCAAGAATAAGAGAAAGATGGTGACATGTTTAGCTTTCCTTTCATATTGTTTTGACTTGGGAAACTAAATCAATGTTTATACATATTTAAAAAATTTAAATTAATAAAAATGGAAAAAAAGGAAACCGAATACAACCATACTTAAAATTATTAAAATAATCACACTAAATAATAAATAGCCCATGAAACTCTTAAGACAGTACTTCCATCAAAAGTCAAAATAACTGGAAATGATCTAAAACTTGATGGGTATGTTTGACTTTTGAATTGATAGGGTGTAGTCATGCTGAAATTATTTTGTGGATAGCAAACGAGTAACTTTTGAGAAACTCTTGGGAATCTGGTTCCCTTTGCTGGAAAAATGATGTATATAGCATGCTCTTAAGAAATACATTAAAAAAAACATTTCCATTGGATTGGAATTAGAAGTATCCCCTCATCTGGCTGAACTGATTAAATTTTAATATTTCTTTTCTTTGTCCACCTAAAGGGCACTGGAGCAATAACAACCAAGTTGCAACAACCACAATCAGGACTCAGATATGTGTTTGTAAAATATTATTCACCAGTTTAATTAACCTGAGTCTCCTTGGAATCTTGTAAAAACTAGCTATTTTAGGGCTAGAGCAAGAATCATATAATATAAACCTTAAAAGTCTTGAATCAAAATTAAGGAAATTATTATTTTAATGTACCGTTGGAATTGATTTGTTAATATCTTGTTGAGAATTTTTGCATCCCTGTTCATCTGGGATATGGGCCTGTAATTCTTTTTTTTAGTAGGTTGTCTGGTTTTGAATCATGATAACACCGGCCTCATAGAATGAGTTTGGAAGTTTTCCTTCCATTTCTATTTTTTTGCAACAGTTTGAGAATAGGTATAAACTTATCTTTATATGTTTGGTAGAATTCTCTGGGAAGACTTATAGCCCTGGACTTTTGTTTGTTGGGAGATTTTTGATTATTGATTCAATTTCTTTGCTGGTTATAGGTCTTATTCCTGGGTGAAGGAATGTTTCAATATGAAGCCATATGAAGGAATTGAAGAGTGCTTCAATATTTCCAAATCAATCAATGTGATAGGCCACATTAATAAAAGAAAGGATAAGAACCATAGGTCATCTCAGTAGACACTGAAAAAGCATTTGACAAAATACAGCATCCATTCTTGATAAAAACAGCAAGCAAACAAACAAACAAAAAACACCCTCAAAAGAATAGGGCCATATATGGAAAAAACACACCTACAATCATCCTCAATGGAGAAAAACTGAGAGCTTTTCCTCTAAGGTCAGGAAAAAGATGGTGATGTCTACTTTTACCACTGTTAACATAGTATTGAAAGTCCTAGCCCCAGCAGTCATACAACAAAAAGAAATATAAGGTATGCAAATCAGCAAGGAAGAAGTCAAACTTTCACTATTCACAGACAAAATGATGCTCTTTGTAGAAAACCCAGAAGACTCCACCAAAACATTGCTAGAACTGACACATGAATTCAGCAATGTTACAAGATATAAAATCAATGTACAGAAATCTGTTGCATTTATTTTTAGATGATTTTTTAAGTTTATTTATTTATTTTGAGAGAGATGAGGGGAACAGAGAGAGGAGAGAGAGAATCCCAAGCAGGCTCCACACTGTCAGCACGGAGCCCAATGCAGTGTTTGAACTCACGAACCATGATATCGTGACCTGAGCTGAAGTCAAGAGTTGGACACTTAATTGACTAAGCACCCAGGCACCCCCAGATGAGTTTTTTTAAATGTTTATTTATTTTTGAGAGAGAGAGAATTAGAGAGAGTGCAAGACGGGGATGGGGGCGGTTAGAAGAGAGAGACAGAGGATCCAAAGCTGGTTCTGTGCTGACAGGAGAGACCCTGTTGCAGGGCTTAAACTCATAAACCACAAAAACATGACCTGAGCTAAATAAAGTCAGAAACTTAACTGATGAGCAACCCAGGCACTCCAGAAATCTGTTTCATTCTTATGCATCAATAATGAAGCTGAAAGAGAAATCAAAGAATCAATTTCATTTACAATTGCACCAAAAACTATAAATACCTAGGAATAATCCTAACCAAAGAGGTGAAAGACCTGTATTCTGAAAATTATAGGACACTGATGAAAGAAATTGAAGATGACACAAAGAAATGGGGGAAAAAAACATTCCATGCTCATGGACTGGAAGAACAAATATTTTAAAAATGTCTATACTACCCAAAGGAAATATACACATTTAATGTAATCCCTACCAAAATACCACCAGCATTTTTCACAGGGCTAGCACAAACAATCCTAAAATTTGTGTGGAACCAGAAAAGACTCCGAATAGCTAAAGCAATCTTGAAAAAGAAAAACAAAGCAGGAGGCATAACAATTCCGGACATTACGCTATTTACAAAGCTTTAATAATCAAGACAGTATGGCACTAGGACAAAAACAGACACATAGATAAGTGAAACAGAATAGAGAACCCAGAAATGGACCCAAAACTATATGGTCAACTAAGCTTTGACAAAGCAGGAAAGAATATCCAGTGGAAAAAAGGTCTCTTCAACAAATGGAATTGGGAAAACTGGATAGCGATATGTAGAAGAATGAACCTAGACCACTTCTTTACACGATACACAAAAATAAACTAAAAATGGATGAAAGACCTAAATGTGAGACAGGAATCCATCAAAATCCTAAAGGAGAAAACAGTCAATAATCTCTGTCACCTTGGTTGGAGCAATTTCTTACCAGACGCATCACTGGAGGGAGGGAAACTAAAGCAAAAATGAACTATTGGGACTTCATCAAGATAAAATGCTTCTGCACAGCAAAGAAAACAATAGACAAAACTAAAAGCCAGCCAAGAGAATGGGAGAAGTATTTGTAAATGACATATCTGATAAAGGGTTAGTCTCTAAAATCTATAAAGAATGTATCAAACTCAACACCCAAAAAATAACTAATCCAGTTAGAAATGGGTAGAAGACGTGAATAGGTATTTCTCCAAAGAAGACATCCATATGGCCAACAGACACATGAAAAAATGCTCAACATCACACATCATCAGGGAAATACAAATCAAAACCCTATGAGATACCACCTTACATTGGTCAGAATGGATAAAATTAACAACACAGGAAACAACAAATGTTGGTGAAGATGTGCAGAAAGGGGAACCCTCTTACACTATTGGTGGGAATGCAATTTGGTGCAGCCTCTCTGGAAAACAGTATAGATGTTCTTCAAAAAGTTAGAAATAGAACTACCCTATGGTACAGCAATTGTACTCCGAGGTATTTATCCAAAGGATACAAAAATACCGATCAAAAGGCCACACGCACCCCCACTGTTTATGCAGCACTATCAATAACAGTCAAATTATGGAAGGAGCACATATGTTCATCAACTGATGAATGGATAAAAAAATATGTGGTATATATATGTGTGTGTGTGTGTGTGTGTTTACACAATGATATTATGTAGTATATATATATATATATATATATATATATATAATGGAATATTACTCAGCCATCAAAAAGAATGAAATCTTGCCATTTTCAATGACGTGGCTGGAGCTAGAGTGTATTATGCTAAGTGAAATAAGTCAGTGAGAGACATTGGGCTTAATCCCATGATCTTGGAATTGTGACCTGAGCCAAAATCAAGGTTGGATGCTTAACAGGCTAAGTTGCCCAGGAGCCCCAACACTTTATTGCTTTTAAAAGCAATAAATTTATGTAATAAATGTCACTTTTCATGCTTAATTTTAATAGAATACTATCCAAATTATAATAACTTCTAAAATATGAGTTCATATTAACAATGTTTTTGTATATCTGCCAAACACATTTTTTATATTAAAGATGGACAGAGACATTTTGAAGCAATTATGGTCTATTAACAGGGAGTTTAATGAGAGAGAGGTCCTAGTGTGGCCATTAAAGTTTCTTTTGATCAGTGGTGATGATTAAGTAAATAAAGTATAAATGAACAATCAAATGCAGATGTGAAGCTCTCTCACTGTGTACAGTCTATATATTTCAGAAAATTATTCATTTTTTTCCTCTCAAAAAAAATTCCATTTAATAGAAATAAAATTATTTCAGATAAGAAGAAGCTTGTAACATAATCAAATTCAATGCGACCATTTTAACTAAGATTACTGTTAAAATCGACAACCAGGATAGTATCACATACAGGAGATGCTATTAGATTATGAGCAGGAAAAACTAATTTTCATATTCTGCTTTTAGTATACTTGAACCTTTAGCTTGAATGTTCTGCCACCCACTCAGAGGAGGGTGCTAGATAGTTGAGTTGTCTGCCTTTGTGCTTTAGGCAAACTACACAGCTCCACTATCCTTCAGCACTAGATTTCAGAGGGAGATGAGATAGGATGGAAGACCAGATCTATTTAGATAGATCTAAATATTGTCTCTTCTAAAGTTCCAGCAATAGGAAAGATTTCCTAGCTGGGGTTGCACATTATTATCAGACCCACTGGAGCACAAGGAAACGTGGGGGTTTAGGCATTACATGTGTCCCTCCCAGGAACAAATATAGACTGACAACCAAAGGCTTCCTCAATAATATTTGTATCATATCTTTCATTCTTAGGTTGCACATAATTCTCCATTACCAGACCATCTGAATCAGATCCACCAATTTATTTATTAAAATTCATTTTCCTTCTTCCCCTCTCCACCTATGAAAATAAAATAGGGTTCGAAAACTGAATTTTCAATACAGCCCATGTGACACAGCATATGAAAATTTGGAAATCACTGCATGATGTTGTACTGCCCTCAGGGAAATTATTTCCTTTGGAGCTTATTTACAGTATTTTCCTAAGAGTAGCTACATCTGTTTTCTTTTTTTTTTTCAAAAATGACATACAAATTACCACCTTTACTCTGATTGAGAAGGAAAAAAATGTTTAAATAAAATAATTCATTGTAAATAGAAATTATAAGTTTAAGAATAAGGATATGAAAGCAAATGAGACAGAAGCAATGAAAAAAGGAAGAGAAAGAACATACCTGTTTACTAAAGTGCTTCATTACCTTAAAGTTTCTAAGTACAAGACAATGGAAATAAAAGGGTAATTCTATAACTAATTGTGTATGCTTATAGTAGCTTAAAAGAAATATATTATTTCATGAAATTGCTTACCCTCATGTTGCTTTTTCCAGTTCTTTTAATTAGCACTTACAGTATGGTAAACTTATTGTGAGGCACAATTAAAGACTCCAGATGTGACTGTGATTTAGCTTGATGAAAGAAATTGTGAAACACTGATGATCAATGCTAATTTCTTACATTCTGCTCAAATCTTGGCAGTAACATAAGTAAATCCCACACAATGTTTTTATACCACATCAATTATTTTCTCTTACTTTGCTCAAATATGCCACACATTTAAAATTAATAGATTTCTTCAAATAACAACAAATAAAGAACTCTGCCAAATATACGTATGTGGTTTTTCAGAACCAGAGATATACACCTAGAATAAATTACTAAAGGCAATTGATATATCTTTTTATAACCTGGGAACAATGTACATAATACTTTTTTTAATTGTGTCCAGTTCATTTTTATCATAAAACAACATAAGGTAAGAATTACAAGTTAACAGGCATTTCCACAAATATTTTCAATATTAGGAAATATTTTATTTTATTGAAAAAATATAAATTTTATTTTATTGAAAATTTTTTTAATGTTTATTTATTTTTGAGAGAGAGAGAGAGAGCGTGAGCAGGGGAAGGGCAGAGAGAAGGAGACACAGAATTGGAAGCAGGCTCCAGGCTCTGAGCTGTCAGCCCAGAGCCCGATGCGGGGCTCCAACCCATGAACCACGAGATCATGACCTGAGCCCAAGTCGGCTGCTCAACCGACTGAGCCACCCAGGTGCCCCTTAAATTTCTTTTTAAAGGTTATTCACTTTTGAGAGAGAGACTGAGTCCAAGCAGTGGAGGGTCAGAGAGAGAAGGAGACACAGAATCTGAAATAGGCTCCAGGCTCTAAGCTGTCAGCACAGAGTCCGATGCAGGGCTTGAACTCATGAACTGTGATATATAACCTGAGCCAAAGTCAGATGTTTAACTGACTGAGCCACCCAGGCACCCCCAATATTAGGAAATAGTCTTAATCCTTTAATTCAATAATATATATCTCAAATACTGTTTATATTATGGGATCTTAATCTTTTTTTCTGTTACTATAATATTGGGCAGAGACAGTAGACAATAAATCTAGTAAGAGAGGAGATACACAAAAGTGAATATATTAGCTTAGCCATATTTGAATTAAATTTGTTCTTGTCACTTTACAAGTCTGAAATCTTCAACAACTTTGGTATTTTCATCTATCAATCAAAATATTAGTGCCTATTCTAAAGTGTATTTGTGATAACTAAAATGTACAATATACATAAACAGTTGTTCTGACCGCTTTATGCTTAATAAGCAGCCAATTAAGTCTTCTAAATACAATAAAGGTACTTGATAATAGAATAATAAAAGTATATTGAGTTTTAACTGCTTTATACAATTTGAGACCTAACGCAGGAAAACAACACTGAAAATGACTAGCTATGGTAAACCCACAACAAGCTACAACAGCAGGCAACAAATCAGAGGAGGTATTATAGCTAAAAATCCAAGTGAGAATAAACCATTAAGGATTTTTCTCAATATTTTAAGATTTAAAAATCTTTATTTTCCTGTTTGTTCTTACCATTATGTCTAGAAGGTGCTAAAAAAAGTTTTGATGATTCTGATAACACATTAGCAGACAAGATATTGTCATGTTCAAAATAAGTCCTATACAATGTTTTATGCATTACTCCATAGAGTATGAGGATTACAAAGAGATTTCAACACTGTTCAGTTGATTAAGCATCTGACTTCAGCTCAGGTCATGATCTCACGGTCATGAATTCCAGCCCCGTGCTGGGCTCTGTGTTGACAGTTTAGAGCCTAGAGCTTGCTTCGGATTCTCTGTCTCCTTGCTCTCTCTGCCCCTTCCCCACTCATGCTCTGTCTCTATCTCTTGTCTCTCATTCAAAAAATAAATAAACATTAAAAAATAAAAAAACAAGATTTCAGTACCCTTTGTAAGAATTTTAAATAAAGTATTTGAATTGGAGGTGATATCATCCTGATTTCGAACAAAGGATTGAGGTGATTGAAATATATGATTCTTCATTTGTAGAGTCCTTCAGAGTTCAGAAGCATCAGATGATATTTATTAGCATCGGCTGCTGTAACACATAAACCCCTAGTCTCCATTCTATAACTGTTGGCATTATCTTGTGCACAGCCTTAGGGAACTTACCAGTGAGGTACATTTCAGCTTGCTCTCTAACCACCAGCATTTGCGTTACTTGCCTGAGGGCTTTCTTGAACAATATGAACCCACTTTGCCTGCAGACACTGCAGGATGGCAGTGCTGCTCTGTAATGCATGCCCTTCAATAACAGCTGCCAACCAATAATAGATGGAAGCTGGTGGATAAGAACCCCATTTCTCTTGTCCCTTTTGGGAAGATAATTTGCGGGGTATGTGCTACACTGATCCTTTGAGTTCCACAATGGGCATTTAATTCCAGTGGCTTAAAGGCTTAACTTGCTTGATGACATGCACTTATTGCTTGCCTTTCCTTTCCTGATCCTCTGAGCATGAAGAAAAATATATGAAAGAATACATAGTCAGTTGTTGATACAGATGCTTGATGGAAAGGGAGGCTTATGTGGGGTTGGGGGATCATATAAGAAATTGTTTCTAAGTAAAATAATTTTTAAAAAGTCAAAATTAAACATCTGGATGGAAAATATTGTCTTAACTCTCTAACACCAACATTTAATATATCCTTATTACCTACTGCTTACACCAACATTTAAAATATCTAAAATATGCGGAATTTGTCTTGGAGAGAAACTTTTTATTTATTTATTTATTTATTTATTTATTTTATTTAATTTATTTTTGAGAGACAGAGAGAGACAGAGCGTGAACAGGGGAGGGGCAGAGAGAGAAAGAGATACAGAATCTGAAGCAGGCTCCAGGCTCTGAGCTAGCGGTCAGCACAGAGCCTGATGTGGGGCTCGAACCCACAAACCGTGAGATCATGACCTGAGCCGAAGTCGGCTGCTCAACCGACTGAGCCACCGAGGTGCCCCGGAGAGAAGGTTTTTATAACTAATCCAGAAGCAGGATGCAGAACAGATCAATTATTTTCACACCATCCAAAATGATGTCTATATAAGCATGTCTAGATAAAGAAGTCATATCATTTTCACGTGATAAGTAAAATAGGAATGCAGAAGATTTAAAAATGTGCAAATGACAGGAAGTAATATATTTATAAATATATTTGCTAAAGACATTAATCTAAAGAATAAGTTTGTTGAAATCAGGTTGGAAATTTTGGAATCTGTTTCCTATTATGCACTTGCAATACCTTAAAATCAGATTAAATCAACATCTTATTTTTTTTTATTAGTTTAGAAATAATTAGAACAAAATGCATACACTGAAATGCCAAATAGATTTATTATGATTATTACTTTGCTACCAGGAGCTAACACATGTGACTTACTCTATTATTTACACATTTTATGAAACAAGATGAAAATTAATCTAATTGATTTCTATATTATATATGAGTGCTTGATTGCACAATACAGAAATAAGCTAGTCCTGCTTATGCAACTATCTATCTTTCATTTTAAAAAGAAATATGTATGCCATATTTTCTTTAGCTATTAATTCATATTCCAGTGCATGTCTTTATACACACACAGTTTTATATAAATTAGAATCTTATAGAAAAAGCAAAGATATATGTCATCAAAGAGACACAATAATTTTGAGATTAAAATGTTTTGCATATGTACATGTCTTTTTACATAGTCTTTTTAAGTACATTCTTATGTCTCTCTTAAAGCACTATTTAAATGTATTTTATGTAATTTCCTATATAGTACTTTTCTTATCACTTTCTATATCTGTTTTTCTTACTAAACCCTGAATTTGAGGATACTGATCATATCTTATTCTAATAGAGTAGAGGAATTAAATATGCCTTCTTGGTTTTGAAAATTGGAATTGCAATTTAGAGGTGCTTGCACTAAATGGTACTTCATTCATCATTTATTCATTCATTTATAAAATTGTATTTACATTGACTACCTGCTCACCTCTGTTCTAAGAGCTAAAACCATAAACACTTTAAGATATGGAGCATAAACTTTATACTAAGTACAAAGGAGTCATTAAATGGTATTGCACACTGGAAAGATATGTATGATCTGTTTTTACACAGAACAATCTGGGGGACTGCACAGGATCAGAGTGTAAAAAACTAAAGAGAAAATCAGATAAGAAGAGCATATTGTAATGCTAAATATGAGGGGATTTTAGGTATTAAAATTGTATACATTTGACAACAAATCTTCTGAAACTCTTCTACTATAGTTCATCCACAGTGATGACCCCCCATGAATGAGAATTTCTAGTATTCACACATAGTGTATACTACACATAGTGTAGTCTCCCCTTACTGAATCTGGGCTTTCCCTGTTTACTATCTTTAATCAATAAAGTGCAGTTGAAGTGATTGTGTCACTTCCAAAGTTCTTAGAAGATCTGAAGTGTCTACTTTCATGTTTTGGAAAATTCCCTCTTAAAAACCAATAACCATGCTGTTTGACATCCAAGCCACATGGAGGTGTCACATTGAAGAAACTGTGTTGTTCTTGTCAACATCCATGAAAGAGCTCCCAAACAGCATTAATTAGAACCACATGAGTTAAATGTCTTGAACATCCCAGCCCAGTATAGTATCCAGATGCCTGTGGCACCTGATGACAATGACATGAAGAAAAAGAACCATCCAGCTGAGCTACAATCAACAAACAGAATCATGAGAGATAGAAAAAAAAAAAAATCACTGTTGTTTCATCTAGCAAGTTTTAAAATGGATTTGTCATGCAGCATAGATAACCTACAGAAATATTGGTTCCAGAAGTGGGTTGCAGTTGTGACAAAACACTGAAATGTGGATCAGCTTTGGGACCAGCTGTCAGGTGCAAGCTGGAAGGGCCCTGAGGAGAATATTAGCAAAGACTGAAAGGGAAATGAGGGAATTTTTATTGGAGGCTAGAGAAAAAGGTGCCCTGTGTTGGGAATTCTGGCAGCATTCTTTCCTGCAAAAATAAAGAAAATAGAAATATGTATCAATTGAACTTGTACATCTAACTAAAAACAACAGTTTCTACCTTTAAGAGAGAAGCAGTGCCTCCTTGGCCTCTTTGGATTTTAAAAATAATATTTACTTCATTTGGGTTTGCAATTCCAACCCATTTACCTAATGAGCTGGGGGTATGCCAGTTTTGAGGGGGATGCAGCAGGAAAGGGGGTTGTGCAGTAAGTACAGGCTACAGTGTAAACTGCTATGCCACTTGTTCATATGACCCAGCAAATTTAATGGCACTAAAAGTTAGAGATGAAGTCTGGGATGTTTGGCAGGCCCCTGTGTGTAAATCACAGTACACACTGTCACAATTGTGGAGCAAAGCTATTCCATCCTCTGTAGATAACTATTCTCCCGAGTAGAAACAATCTCATGCTTGTTTTGGGGCCCTATAAGAGACTAAACATTTCACCTTTGGCCACCAATTTCCAATTAAATTCCATATGCCCATCATTAACTGGGTGTTGCATGGTCCATAAAATCTTAAGTTGGGTGTGCACAATATTATTCAATTTTCAAATAGAGGAGGTATAAATAAATAAGGCTCAAGTGGTTACTGAAAATAGAAATAAGTTGCATGAGAAAGTGTTCATGTTTCCATGACTTCTCCTATGAGTATATTGCCTCTCCTTTCTCAACTGACACTTACGGTACATGAAGCACTCTTCATGCTCACTTTTTGGAAGACAAAACTTTTGGCCTGGGTTACAAATAACTTTGCATAATAATGGACATCAGCAGCATTAGCACCTTACTCAGGGGTAGCTCTGAAACAAATTTTTTAACCAAATTCCTTCTATCAAGCAGTGTATCTTGTTAATTTGGCCCATCTCTTTGAATTTTAGATCTGCAATGACCTGTAGGCAGTGGTTAATAGTTTTGCTTGAGAGTCAGGAACTTGGAAGAAACATGGCTGGAAAACTGTTGACAAGGAGGATGGAAAAGAGATATACTGACAGACATTTCTAATAAAGATACTTGTGCCGCATGCCAACTTAAGAAAAGAACAATAGGAGCAGATGAAAATCTTAAGAGTCAGATGGACAAGATCAATGGTTTCTTGAGTGTTAGTCAGCCTCTCTCCAACCCATACTTCTCCTTGCCTGATGGGCTCAAGAATAATGTAGTCATAGGTAGAGATGGAAGTTAGGTATGAGTTCAGCAACATGAACTTCCACTTAGCAAGAATCATCTGGTTACAGTCACTGAGTAACAAATTTGACAACATCAGACTGTAACTCAGTGTTACAATCACTGAGTAACAAACTTGACAAGTTTGCTGAGTGACAAACTTGACAACATCAGAGACTAACGCTGATGTCACAATATGTCACCATGCCTTGAAAGGAACTTCTGACCATATTGGGTTAATTCTGTAATATAAGTTGGAGTGATTTGTTCTCATTGGAATAAATATCTACTTTGGATATTGATTTGCATTCTCTGCTTTAAATGTCTCTGATAAAAAGGAAAAAAATCACATCATTGATATAGTTACTGCACATCTAAATCTCATCAAGTTTATGTCAAGATCATTGCGTCTGTTTTCCCAACATCCCTGCTTTTCTTATCAAGGAACTCATTGTTCCTAAAATGAAGTGTGTTAATGAATTCTTCCCATGGAATTCACTGGTCTCACCATTTTCCCCATCACCCTGATAAATACTGGAATGACCTTTTGCAGATTTAGTCATGGTGCTGGCTTGATGGTAACACAGTGGGATTAGATAATATCCTCCTTGATGTGGTATACATTATGAATCAATATATTGTGCTATTTTTCCCATACCCTGGTTTCATGGGTCTGGGAACAGAGGGATAATATGGGTAATACCTCCTCCCATAATTATCCCTTATAATATACTGCAATTTTTTCCCATTTTTAAACTTTGGCCTCTGCTAAATGGATTAGAGGTTGGTTATAGTGGACAGAATTATAAAAATGACACTCCCACACACCCAGCATTCTTATTCCTTTATTATTCAAGCAAACATTAGAGCACTCAGTGAAAGAATAATTTTGTGACATAATTAAAATTGCTAGTCAGCTGGCCTTAAAATGTTTAGATTATCTACTTATACCTTATCCAGTAAAGTGTACCTTTATAAGTTAGAACAAAAGAATAAGTCAGGGATATTTGAAGCATGAACAATTTTCAAAGCACTGTTTCTGACTTTGAAGATGGAGAGGACCATATGATGAGAAATTCGTGTGTCCTCTGGGGGATAGGCTGAGTCTCTGGCCAACAGCCAGGAATCAGTATAATAAAATGAATTCTGCTAACAACTTGAAAGAGCACGCAGGTATATTCTTTGCTAGATCCTCCATATAAGAGTCTAGCTGGACAACTTGATTTTGGCCTTTGGAGAATCCAAGCAGAGAACCCCAGCTGAGACCTGCTGGACTTCTCATATACAAAAACTGTATGAAAATAAATGAATGTTTTAAGCTGACAAATTTAAATGTAATATGTTACACAGCAATAGAAAACGAATGCAGAGGTCTTGGTTTCCAAAGGGCCAACTATTTCTATCAAGATTTGACAATTATTCTATTAAACTAGAGATCATAGTCGCCACCAAACTACTTGATTCAATGGCAAGTGAGCAAACAGGAAAAGAAGGGGCTTACTGTACTAACTGGGGAGATCCACTTCGTTGTTACCATAAAATGGGTATGGGTATAATAAAACGGGTATAATAAATAATATGTCTATTAGTTAGAAGATCCCCTAGGTATATCTTAGTGATTCCCTTTTCCTAGTATGTTTCTGAGTGAGAGTCAGTCTGAGGAGGACTTTGCCTGAGATTTGAAAAGTGCAAGTAAAACAGAAGTCATTGATATCTGAAGGTTGCAGTGGCAAGAGAGACAGATACAGAGGTCCTAGGATATTCTAGGACCCAATGCTGCTCCATGTTCACTTCTACATGATTACTAGTTCTGCTAAGCAACAATGACATCAGGCCTACTACCAGAGATACTAGCTAATACTGGGCTTTCCCCCCAGCTCCTCTTCCCATTCTCACTCTGGCAGCTACCTGTGCCTGGCTTCCCACATGTCCTTACAAGCACCAACTCACCTGCCATTACTAGTGCTTCAAGTTGATGGAAAGTCTTTTTAGCATACATTTTCTATAATTTTCTGACAAACTCTTTAGCTTCTCAAAGCTCCCCACAATTGTGTAAAGCCATATTCCTACTATAAATTTCATTTTCCATAATAATAATAATAATGGTGGATAAATTCTCTGATTTAGTCCTGACTGTTCTGAAAATTGAATTTCCTCCCATATTTCTTCCCATCTCTCAGATAGCAGTGCATCTGATGACGTCTGGGTAAGTGCAGGTGCTCGGCTATTGCCCTTAATAACTCCTCTGCAGCCAAGCCATCCAGACTCACACCTAGAAATTAGAGTTTCTTCTGCTCCTTCTGAGCCTAGATGAAAGACTACATTAGACAGTAGGAGACCTGGCAGTCTGGTTTGGCCTCCAAGTGGCTACATCATGCAATAAGAAGTGAGAGAAAATGAGAATAGAATACGGAAGTGGGACTGGCAAACGAATTTCTCTCATTTCCAGGGACTAATCTGAGATACAGTTTTTCCATGCATTCCATGTAAAGAAATACCAAACATACACATCTGTAAAACAAACAAACACACAAACAAACATATTTGGCTTATTTCTTTTTAGCTCATTATGAAGCAGAAGAATTCACCATATTGGACCACTTCGCATTGCTTCATGTCCCTCTACATCTCATTTTCTCTCTTCCTCATATTCACTGTCCTAGGTTTTAACCTTCCAAATAAGCATATTTGCCTTAATTTTTATTTATTTATTTTTCTGAGGCATCAGACAAAGACTCAATGATGAATATGAATATGTATCAATGAGAATGGAAATGAGTGGAACAAATATGAGCAAACATTATGAAGAAGATAGACTGACTGGGTGTGTTCTTCATAGAAAAAGGAGGAACTGCCAATTTTGCCAAAAGGGATAAAATTTTCCAAGGATGGGGTAGAGAGAAAGAATAATACAATGTGACATCAGTCATATTATTAATTAGAATGGTCTCATGTTCTGTTTAGCCACTAATGCTAGGCAAACAGCAACAACAGTGATAGCAAATGATACTTTTTAATAAAGGTAGCTACAAAAATAAAATGGCGCCTCTGGTACCTTGTATTCCTTGCAACATTTTCCTCATAGAGTCCCTCTTAGGATTTCTTGTAGGGCTGGTTTGGTGGTGACGAATTCTCTCAATTTTTGTTTATTTGGGAACACCTTTATCTCTCCTTCTATTTTGAATGACAGGCTCGCTGGATAAAGGAATCTTGGCTGC
>CM053560.1:54417170-54503960 GCA_028646485.1 Cryptoprocta ferox
ATCATTTTGGCTAGCTTTCTGTCTCTTGTCAGTTTTAAAAGCTCGTTATGTACTGTGCACCTGTTAGTATTGCTCTTTTAAAGGAGGCTCATTGACTGTCCAGGGCCTGTCATTTCAGAAAGTGTTCTTTTAATGGTGAAAAGACATTTTTCGAAAGAAGACATAGAGACTGTCAACAGATAATAAAAAGATGCTCACCATCTAATCATCAGGGAGATGCAAATCAAAACCATAATGAGATATCAACTCACACCAGTCTGAATAACTGGTATCAAAAAGACAAGAAATTATAAGTGCTATTCATTTTCCAAAGAAGACATACAGATAGACAACGATATATGAAAAGATGCTCAGTATCACTCATCATAAGGAAAATGCAAATCAAAACCTTGATGAGATATCAACTCACACCAGTCTGAATAACTAGTATCAAAAATACAAGAAATTATAAGTGCTATTCATTTTCCAAAGAAGACATACAGATAAACAACGATATATGAAAAGATGCTCAGTATCACTCATCATCAGGAAAATGCAAATCAAAAGTATAATGAGATCACTTTATACCTGTCAGAATGGCTAAAATCAGAAACATAAGAAATAGCAAGTGTTGGCAAGGATGTGGAGAAAAAGGGATGTTCATGAACTGTTGGTGGGAATGTAAATATGTGCATGCCACTGTGGAAAATAACATGGTTATTCCACAAAAAATTAGAAATACCACAGTATCCAGTAATTCCACTACTGGGTATTTACCCCACCAAGAAAAAATAACAATAATAAAACACTAAATATGTTTAGTAACACTATAATGTTTATTATAGCATTATTTATAATAGTCAAAATATGGAAGCAAAATATGGAATATATGATCAACACACACACACACACACACACACACACACAAAGAATATTACTCAGCTATTAAAAAGAATGAGATCTTGCTATTTGCAACAATATGGATGGACCTAGAGAGTATATTGCTAAGTGAAATGAGACCAAAAGAGAAAGACAAATATATGATTTCACTTATACGTAGAATTTTAGCAAAACAAATGAACAAATAAAAGAGACAAACCAAAAACCAGACTGGTGGTTGCCAGAGGGGAGATGGGTGGGAGGATGGGTCAAATAGATAAAGGGGATTAAGAGTACACTTAATCTTGATGAGCACTGAGAAATGTACAGAATTGTTAAGTCATTATATTGTACATCTGAAACTAATATTACACTGTATGCTAATTATACAAAAAAAACAAACAACAAAGGAAAATCAGAAAATCATTTGAGATGAGTAGAAATGAAGATATAAAATTTACAGTATGCAGTTAAAGCAGTACTAGAGGAAAATTTATAGTTAAAAGAGAGAGAGAGAGAGCGAGAGAGAGTGAGCATGAGGGGGAGGGGCAGAAAGAGAGGGAGACATAGAATTTGTAGCAGGCTCCAGGCTCTGAGCAGTCAGCACAGAGCCCAACATGGGGCTCGAACTCATGAATGGTGAGATCATGACCTGAGCTGAAATTGGACCCTTAATGAATTGAGCCACCCAGGTGCCTCCCCCTAGAAACAGGTCACTTTAGATAAGACACTGTAGTTACTCTGGGTACTGGACTCTCATTCTCTCCAGGAACTTTTACTGTTTTTGCTTTTTTATTTGTTTAGTAACTGGATGAATTATTTTAGTGAAGTATTATCCAATCCCATCCCACCTCCCACACACAGCCTCTGATATCTTTCCTTTGGGAGATGACCTTTTGGTGAACCTAGTTTATCCTGGTTGACAGTGATTTGGGTAGGGCTCCTCTTCCATTTCTCTCACCCTGACCAGCTGTAAAGCTCCGTTAATGGCTAGCTGGTTGCTCTATTATTTCATCATTACCTTCTGGTATAAATTTAAAAGTAATCCAATCAAATTCTGATTCTTTTTAAGATACAGTTTCTGAAGTCAGTGTTTGATATTTGCTTTGACACAGGAGGGTTCCTCTCAGTTGTCATACCCCCACCCCCAGTTCTTTTTTGAAAACTACATGTCTCTTAAACCCCTACCAACTGCCTTTCACCATAATTTCAACTATGCTTGAGTGCATCCTTAAACTTATACTTCACCATACTTTGATGAAAATGCAATCAGTTCCATTTGTAAAATATTAGGCACTCTCTCTTTTAAGGCATTCTTCTCTTCCTGGGAAAATCACTAAGACAAGGCTCTGGGACTGGGGCTGGCAACAATGACAAGCTCCTCCCTTTGTGTCACCTCTGCTCCAG
The DNA here is from genome assembly GCA_028646485.1 of Cryptoprocta ferox. Taxonomy (NCBI): domain Eukaryota; kingdom Metazoa; phylum Chordata; class Mammalia; order Carnivora; family Eupleridae; genus Cryptoprocta; species Cryptoprocta ferox. The sequence goes on from CM053560.1 coordinate 54,419,436, forward strand.
GGGCTGAATGATAAATGGAGGAGGTGCTCCTGGTTCACCTCGCCTGGCATGGAACCACAGCCTCACAAGCAAGATCAAGAGAGATCAGAGCCCTGGCATCCCAGTGCACCATACCCAAGGAAGAGCCTCCATTCACTGAATGATGGCTAGGTGAAAGAATTCCTATCTCTTAACTGAACTTATCTAAGATTTAGCCTCAGCAACACAAGCTGGAGGCATGAAAAAAAACATTAAAATCGTCCTCTCCCTGAAAAGAAAGATTCCAACTGAGATCTGAGGAGAAAGAAAGTCCTGTGCATTTTTTTATGCACCCCAGTCTGGATTGGAGTCTCTACCTTGCTGAGCTGAAGGAGAGGGCAAGTGGTCTTGGTTCATATACCAGAGATTCAACTTTCTTACTGGATTTTTGTAGATTTTCTTCATTTGCTGTTTACCTTTAAGGCTATGTAGGCTTTCAATGTTCTTTTTCTTTTTAATTATTTTTCCCTAGTTTCACTGAGGAGAGGGTTCATGGAATTCCTCACAGTATCACACCTGAAGTCACTCTCTCTATATCATTTATTTTTTAATTCCTGAGTTTATTGGTAGTCTCCATTGGTATCTATGGTAGTCAATATATCAAACAGAAACTCAAATTGTCATGGATTAGACTCTCACACTATTTAAATAAATATTTATAAGGATCTAGGCATATGATATAATATGTGGAAATGCCATTCCCGCCTATGAGTTTTTAGAGTATCAATTATTTTTTAGTAAATGCTAACAATGAAAAGATGCTTTATAATAGAAATTACCATGCATGCTACAGAATAGTGATTCATCAACTATATGCTTTTATCATTACCACTAACTAGAGACACAAAAAAAAATGAAGAAGTTTCAATCACATGAGAGAATTACTTTAAAAGACTTATACTGGCTCAAAAATAGACTGCCCTTTATCAATATTCCCTTGGCTATTTAAATCTCATTTTTATAATTTGATTTCCTTGATTGTCCCTTCTAATTCAGTAATTTGTTGTTTCGCTTCCTAAAGTTGAAAAGAAAGTATACACATGTGAGTTACATGGAGTTTCCTCAAAAAGTTAAGAATAGAACTACCTTATGATCCAGTAATTGTACTGCTGGGCATTTACTTAAAAAACATAAAAACACTAATTCAAAAGGATACATGTACCCCTGTGTTTATTTCTGCCTCTTTTTTTTTTTTTTTTACCATAGTCAAATTATGGAAGCAGCCCAAGTGTCTGTCAATAGATAATGGATAAGGAAGATGTGGTATGTATGTATACACACACACAAATATTTATCACCCATAAAAAAGAATGAAATCCTGCCATATACAAGGACATGGATTGAGCTAGGGAGTGTAAGTCTAAACAAAATAAGTCAGTCAGAGAAAGACAAATACCATATGATTTGACTCATACGTGGAATTTGAGATACAAAACAAAAGGGCAAAGGAAAAAAAAAAGGAGTGTGAGAAAGACAAACCAAGAAACAGACTCTGAAGTATAGAGAACAAATATGGACCCTAAGATAATTTCAGTACAAAATCATGTGCCATTAATAAAGGGCAACACATAAAACTGAGTTTGAGTTTTAGTTCTGTCTCTAAGTAGCTAGGTAATCAGGGTCAAGGGGTTAATCTCTCAGGATCTACACTTTAGCCAAACTTTTACTGTGTTATGATACAGAGTAATATTAGATAAGGAGGGGCATAGCAGAAAAATGTGATTTGTGACTGACTCAGCCACATGACATATTTAATATATAATAACATTGGATGATAATGAAAACTTGCAATTAGTATATTCCACCAGCTCTATGGTTTATAAATAATTTTCATCAGTAGTATGAAATATAATAGACTGAGAATGGGTAGTATTATTTTATTTTTTCAGAGTAGGGTCAAAGCATTATGCCAGGTTATTATGCAGGGGAAAAGTACAAAAAAAAGTGAAGGGGAGGAGAAATAAATCTTAGCTAATTTTAAAGTATGGAAAAGGTAAAAAAGGTAGAAGTCTTATGACATTTACTTCTAAGAAGACCCAAGTTGTTTAAAAAAATAATAGTCCATGTAGAATCTGACTGAGTTTCTAATACTACTGCTGAAGTATATGCTATGGCCACAATAAATTTACATTTTTCAGCCTATGATACAGCCTATCACTTGTTAATGTACTAAAGAAAAGAATCAAAGTTAATACAGAAACATTAACTTCTACCACTTTCAGAATTAGGTGGAATGATAGATAACCTGAAGAATAAGAAAATTCATTGGTATAAAGTTCATAATCTTTATTATTCTAAACATCTTATTTTATTTTTTAAGTTTATTTATTTGAGAGAGAGAAGAGAAGAGAAGAGAGCGAGCAGGAGAGGGGTAGAGAGAGAGCAAGACAGGGAGAGAGAATCCCAAGTAGACTCTGTGCTATCAGCACAGTCTCAAACTCACAAACCATGAGATCATGACCTGAGCCAAAATCAAGAGTCAGACTCAACCAACTGAGCCACCCAGATGCTCCTAAACATTTTATTTTAAACTATATCTTTAACATAGCCACTATAAATCACCCAATGTAGTGAAAATATTTATATGTGTGTATGTCTATTATCTGGTTTTTAGTCATTCTTATAGTATATATTTTTTATTCAAATATTTTGAAAATATTAACGAACACTGTTAAGAAACTTAAAATGGTTTAATCCAAGATCAATATACCTTCCATTTAGTTTACCTACAAAGAGGCAATAGAACCAATTCTCTTTTAAATATTATGAGATGAACACATGTAGTATCTTATCAAATCACAGAATATTTGGATTATAACAAAAGTTAACTAAGAATCGATGATGGTGCAGATCGGCCAGTGGCTCAGCCAGTCCATGGTTACATATCTCTGAAATTCAAGTTAATCCACTGGGCTTTAGGAAACTCTTGAAATAACTGTCATTGCTACTAAAAAAGTTATCTCCCAAGTAACTGCAATAGTGGAAGCAATATTTAACAATGCTTTATTGATCAAAAGCAAAGCATATCTTCTAATATGACTTAGTGCTGTGACCTTAAGGCTTAGAATATATGTTTATTTTAAATCTCATTGGCTCTTACACAATTAAAGGGCATCATAAAGTTATACTCTAATCTTTCCTGAAATTATAAAAGTTATTACTTTATAAATCCCATGTATAAGAAGATATGTTGAAGAGGACAAATGTCTTTAACTGACTTATCACATACCACAAATTATCACAAATGTAAATGTTATATAGGTCACAACACCATACTTAGCTATTTTGTATCAGACATCATGCCATAACTTTTTTGCCTATATAAAACTGTGTGTGCATTGGCAGAGAGATAGAAGATAAAAATATTAGAAGATATTAACATGAAGCCAACAATGTATTTGATTCTTTCTTCATAAAAATAATCTAGGTTTATCAACATTACAAAATAAAGTTAATTTTTAGACTAATAAATAACTATCACTTTTGTTTTAGTTGTTGCTAGATAATATGAAAACATAAAATATTACACATGTTCTTGTTTTCCCTATTTTCTAAGATTTTGATCAATATTCATTAATGTTTAAATATTCAATAATCATATTTGTGATAAGTATAATTCATTTTAGAAGTTAGAACATTAAATCATGCAAGATTAAAATTAAAATAAAAACAAATATTTAATAGTTTAATAACATTTGATCTTATATATGTAATATACACATATGTGAATAAAATAATCAAAGTGAACTTTTTAATTATCTCAAAAATGTCAGATATACCCAAATACATATTTAGGAAAATATTCAAAACCTCACAATTTTATGTTAAGGACATTTACCTTCCTCTTGCAACTCAGGCTGTTTCCACAGAAACAGCAGCTGGCACACAAGCAGAATGTTTATAACTTTGATATTTCAGCTCTGCTTGTCAGGTAAATGATGGAAATGTCATTTTTCAAAGAAGCACCTGCAGCTTTTGGGTTCCAACAGGTTCACAGAATATAACATTTTACCTCCTGAAAAAATTTTAGTTCATAATGTTTCTGTACGCCTGCTCTTAAAAGAGGCTTAATTACTCAAGGTCTATTTTAGAAAATGACTTTTAAAATGTAATTACTGATTTTAGGTAACTTAGAATTATAATGGTCTACAGGGCTCTCAGAATCACAATGAGGAAAATTATCACGATAATTTGCCTTAGGTCAGACATTTACTGGAGGGAGATTCTGTCCAGAGCCATTTTTGTTCTGATACAGCATCTCTATTTTAGGAGTTCATTTCCTTTGGCTGAAAATTCATGATTCATTCTCAGTGGTAAATCACACCTGGGCAGTGAACTGGTTTATCCCTACTCATACCCTCCTCCCATCCCCCTCAACCAACCAACAAATATCAAAACTTGCTGACTTTTGACACCAATAATCTGTGGTGCTTGACATATTTCTTCCACAGATAGGCTATAAAATGCTAATGCTCTGCTGGTTCACGAATTCAATGAAGTACTTATTAACATAGTCATCATCATTTCCTCCCGTCAATGTACTTAGAAAATTTGCCAGTGACTAAATATTGTCAATGACAAAAACAAACATACAAAAGTAAAGTGAAACAGAGATGATCTGGAAAATAAAGAAGTTTCTCAAATTAAAATTTCAAGATTATATTTCCCAGTCATGAAAACATGGTAGTATATAGAAATAAAATGATAATTTTATATAAAGGACTCAATCAAGATGAACTAAAGGGTTCATTGATCAGGGTAGCCCTTCACATTGAAAAAAGGCACTTAGAATCTAAAACTTATTACCAAGATACATTTAGTCAAAACAGCCTAATCAGTTGGCCATAATACGCTGTGGCGGTTTGTAATCTAAGGGAAATAAGGGCAAGTGATCCATTTTCAGTAATTCAATGGAGCTTATTGAGCAACTGCTGCATGCAAGGCATTATCAAGGCTTTTGAATAACAGAAAGTAATTAAAGAGAAAATAGCACCAGTTGGTAACAGATCCACATCTAAACTTGAGCCATGTCAACAAGCTGCATCAAAAATAGTGTGCCCAAGCTTACATTGATGCTCCAATTTCAAATTCTGTGTTGTCTTCAGATTACTGTATATTCTATTGAAAAAAAAAGGGTGAGTGGACTTATGCAAAGGTGTTTGTGGATTAATTAAAAAGTTATAACACTTGTAAACCAAATGGAAATAATAATAAGAATTTAGAAGTGCATGTATACTATGACCAAATAATCCAAATTTTGGAATTCATACTAACAGAAATATCGTAGTATGGAACTTTTTTCAGTGGGAAAAAGGAAAAACTGATTTTTAAGGAATTGTATCTAATTAATATTTTATTTGCCTTTTAAAAAAATTATATAGGGGTGCCTGAGTGTCTCCATTGGTTGAGCATCTGACTTTGGCTCAGGTTATGATCTCACAGTTCAGGTCATGATCTCATGATTGATGAGTTCAAGTCCACATGGGCTCTCTGCTGTCAGTGCAGAGCTTTGGATCCTCTCTCCACCATCCTTACACCCCCTCACTTACTCTCTCTGTCTCTCTCAAAATAAATAAATGAAAAATACACACATATATATATATAGTTAAATAGAATAATTAAATTGTCACTGTTTCTACCCAATTGAAATTTTGTTTATGGTGTTTTGTTAAATTATGTTAAAATGAAAGCATATTACAATGAAATAAAATTGCAACAAAAATATGTATGTGCATGTGTTTAATAATACATACATAAAAGCATGAGAAAATACCAAAGTAAATATACCAGATTGACATTTTTTTTGCTAACTAGAAAGAGATAGGATTGGAGGAATAGAGAAAGAACAGCTGATTGATATTTTCTCTGTGTATTTTTTTGTCTCTTTCTTATACCAAACATTATTTTATAACTAATAAAAATAAAGACATATATAAGATACAAGGAAAAGGAGGCATGGCTTACTGTATTCTTACAATAAATAAGCTAGAGAAAAGAAAGATGTTAATACAATCATGGAAGAGAAAATAAATGTACAGAGTGCAGTACTGTAAAAAAAAAATCCACATAGAAGTAGACCCACACAGTTCAAATCTGTGTTGTTCTGTTTTTTTTTTTTTTCAGGTCAGTTTAATTATCTTAACTGACTAAACTCATTCAAAATTCTAATTCAGTGTCAAATATGTGTTTACTTTTCCTGAGTGAGTTGGAAGAAGAAACAAAGGACGGAATTAACAATACTTATAGCCCCTTATGAACTTGATGTGGGAAACGAAGACAAAAGAAAAAAATAAATTTCCTTACAACTTACAGCCCATTGACAAGTCCTGGAAACAGGCAGAGTGACCTTCCTCTGGGAGCTCAGCTGCCTCCATGTTGACACCTTGCTAAGGGCAAAAGGCAATCTTAGCTTAACATTATCCCAACCCCCCAGGATCCTGTGAGTCTCCTTTAAACATAGCAATTCCTTTGGAAACTTCCTTTATCTCTAACCTCCTAAGATATATGTTAGTAATTGTCCTCCAAGCATAAGGCCCACTGATAGAAATCTGAAGGGTCTCATGACTGAGGGCTTACTAATCAATAATAAATGACCTTTTCCTAACAATACCTAGCCCCTTCAGGGTCCTGGAAATTTTGTTTCCAAAATTCCTTGGAGGCTTATGCTGTCCCTAACCCCTCCCAGCTTGAAAGTATATAATCAGTCACCCCTCACAAACCCCAGGGGAGCTCTTTCTGCCCATAAGTCCTTTAATAAAATCACCTTTTTGCACAGAAGATGTCTCAATAATTCTTTTTTGGCCATTGGCGCTGAACCCCAATATTTCCACATCAAACTCACTAACTTGAAATATTATTCAAGAACTTATATATTTTTCCTTAAGTGCATTTTGTTTTTGTCATTCTTAATAGGATATGACAAATTTAATAACACTCATTTCATAATTCAGTTCTGGGCTTGTAATAAATGACATAATGAATTCCCTGCAAGAGTTTAACTAGATTCATGGACTTTATGAATTAGAATAGTCTTTCAAAAGAATCTAGTCTAAGCACTAACCCAGTTTATAATTTATCAGAAGACAATTCATTTTCCCTTTGAACACGCTCCTTGTCAGAGAGCTCACTCTCTTTAACAGTAATCTAATCAATTCAGAAATATTCTGATTGTGTGAAATATATTCTATTATGTTGAGGCCTTGGGATCTCCCACAACATCTTTGTACTTAATTAGAGAAAAAAGCAAAATAAAACAAACAAAACAAAAAAAACCCATAAATTTCCAATTGCTAGAGTTACATAGTATAAGTTTTCTTCCATGTGAAAATATTTTAAATTGTAAGGCAATTGCCAGTCTTCACAATTTTTATTAACTGTTTCCATATTATCTAATCATTATTTACAGGTACTCAGATTCATTCCTGTCAGCTTAATCAAGGGCTAAACCATCATTAAAATTCATAGGAAATATTATTTTATATGCTTTCTATAACATTTTACAAATAAAGATGTGTATTTATACCAAACATCACAACTAGACAATGGGAATCTTGAGAACAAGGATATTGTCTTGTTTAGCTTTGTACACCTACATGATGACATATGCTAATATATATTAGGTACTTAATAAATTTTTATTTAAAGACTATTTTTAGAAGTTTTTAGGGGTGCCTGGGTGGCTCAGTCGGTTGAGCAAACGACTTCGGCTCAGGTCATGATCTCGCAGTTCACGGGTTCGAGCCCCATGTCAGGTTCTGTGCTGACAGCTCAGAGACTGGAGCCTGTTTCGGAATCTGTGTCTCCTTCTCTCTCTGCTCCTACCCCATTCGTGCTCTGTCTCTCTCTGTCTCTCAATAATAAATAAATGTAAAAAAAAGTTTAAATAAATAAATAAAATAAAAATAAAAATAAAAAGCTTTTAAACCAAACTATAACTCCCTTGATTGAATCCTGAACTTTCTATTTTCTAATTTTGATATATTATCAGCTAGGCAGCCCAGATAACCTTTTCTACTTATGTTATCTGTTTTAGATATATAATACACTTTTGTTATAATTAATATAATCATTATAATCACCATAAGATTTATAAACTTATAAATTAATGCACTTAAGGTACTAATTTTATTGGCAACTTGAACACAGATACTATGGTAAAATGGAAATGTTATTTCTGAGTTGAGGAATTATATTGTTCTTATTACATTTTTTCCCATTAACTTACTTGCTAAATTTGATAATAAACAGATTTTAAAATATTTTTCTTATATGATATGTTGACAGTATAATTATGCATATTTCATTTTTTGAATCTGTATTTCCTTTCACTAATTTAATTCTGAGATAAAAATATTACTTGCTTTTATGTTGGTTTCCTCTTTGTATTTATCTAATTATCTTCACTTGCAACACTAATGTGGTCATTAGATGGCTAATGAAAAAATATGCCTTTTAGAAAAAAAAGAGGTAATATGTTGAAGACATAAACCGCTAACTTTAAGCATTTCATATTTTCATGCTTTTCTGGCTCCATTTTGGAGAGTTTTTGTTGAAGGTAGTGATGAAAATATGAAGTGGAACTGGCATGATGAAGAGTAACCAAAGCTAATTATCTTGGCTGACTGAGAAGTCAGATAAATCAAAGGAGGATACATACAGGCAACAGTAGCCAAATTATGGAAACAGCCCAAATTTCCATCAACTGATGAATGGATGAAGAAGATGTGGTATATATATATATATATATACAATGGAATATTACTCAGCCATTAAAAAGAATGCAAACTTGCCGTTTGCAATGACTTGGATGGAACTAGAATGTATTATGCTAAGTGAAATAAGTCAGTCAGAGAAAGACAAATACTATATAATATCACCCTTATGTGAATTTAAGAAACAAAACAGATGAACATAGGAGAAGAGAAAAAAGAGGGAGGTAAATCATAAGAGACTCTTAACTACAGAGAAAAAGTTGAGGGCTGATGGAGGGGAGGTTGCCAGGAGATGGGCTAAATGGGTGATGAGTATTCAGGAGGGCACTTGTGTTGAGTACTGGGTATTATGTATAAGTGACAAATCACTAAATTCTACTCCTAAAACCAATATTACACTTTATGTTAACTACCTAGAATTTAAATAAATACTTGAAAAAAAGAGAAGTAGACTTTAACAAGAATACTCATTAATAACTATAAACCAATTCCATTTTAGCCTTGGACCAAATCCTAAATTTCTATATCATTAATATAAATTTAAACTAATAAGAAATCCCACAAATAGCCAACCATTCAATGCTGAACATAAACAATACTGAACAGGTGGAAAACAAGATGGCCAACGGATTGTTTAATCATTTTTATAAATGACTGCTGTGGTGCATGTCTTGGTCCTATCAGAGATCTGACATTGTCCTTCAGTTATCACTGTAGCAATCCCTAAGGGGTGTTGCTGTTCCTGAGCAACGAAGAGAATCCTTAACCCCTTCTCTCCAAGAAGAGATGTAGTTTTAGTCACACTGCAAGTAGTTGACATTTACTGAACAAATATAAAAGGCAAGGTCTCAGATTCATAATTCACAAACTCTGAAGTCTTTGTGTGCTAGCCACATTCAGCTTCTGAGATTGTGTTATGTTTGAAATATACAGAACAAGGCCTCCCTCACTTACCAATGAGTATGTTAGAATATCTCAAACATCCAAAAACCCTAATAGAAGAAATTCCTCATCTTAATTTTCTTGAGGAGAAATGTTATTATTTGCATGTCTAAATTAGGTTAATTAGGTGGTCACTTGCTCGAAAATCTTTTTCTGGAATGAATTTAGATGAACAAGGCATATGTGAGTGTGTGCATGTGTGTGTGCACATGTACATGTTGGGTGACACATTCAGAAGCTGAAACTGCAGTATCTTGCCCCTTCTTTTTTTCTCCTAATAATTGCTGTTCTACAATGATTCAAAAACCATCACCATAATGTAATGAAATTTAATTTTGGTCAGCAGTATCACTTCAAATTAGTACGTTGGTAAATATATCTTATGTATGGCCATGGGTGTGTTAATATCTATACAAATAGACTACCTAAAACCTTTTGTGCTCAATGACTAAATGCTTTTTTGTTATAATATGTCTTCAAAATTTACATGATAGATTAAAGGAAGGAAAAGGCTTCACATTGTTATCTGGATAGATGTGCTGCTTATTTAGATTCCAAACTTTACATCACACATAAAGATTATACAATTTAAGGGCATTTTATTATAATGAAATCTTTCTACCTCCATAATTTTATAGTAATCCAATATTTTGATATCTGAGAAAGTATACAAGATACAGAAAAAATACATTTGTCAGTTACAAAATTATGTAATACTTGAAAGTTTACCTCTTAGATTAGTGATTTAATAGGGTTTATATAATCATTTTAAAATTAAGTAAATATTGTTTATAATTTAACCTAATAGATTAATTGAAGAGGTTGAACATGTATGAGTTTAACATTTTTTTTACAAATCAATGTCATTTCTAAGTCCAGAAATTAGGAAAGGCAAAGAGAATATTTTTTCAACTAATGAGTTTTAACTCAATAACTTTTCAAGCATGAAATTTGCTTTGTGAGTTATTCCTAGATTGCTTTCTTTGACTTTTATTTACAAGTATCAGGAATCACTCTTGTTAAAGTTAGTATAATACATGTCATCGTAAATGATTAAATAATTTTCCCTGAAAGGCCTTATGCTCCTATATAAGAATAGGCCTTACATTTAAACTTTTTTTCTGTATTGACTTTAATGGTATTCCCACAGACTAATACAACATATGCACATCTACCCACTGCTCCAAGTTAATTTAACACAAGTTAACATATTATAATATTTGTTTCATATCTGTGGATATGATATAATGTTAAAGCCCATGTTGTGTCACTCCTCAGTTCCATTTCTCCCCTCATACATTCTGGATGCAATAATTCTCATGAATTGGTGTAGATTCTTCTTGTCCATATTTTTACATTTTATGTAGACTCTTCAATTTTTATGATAGTAGCATTTTTGTGTTTTCAAGTTTATGTAAACGGTGCCATGCTCAATGAAAATTATGCAATATTATGTTTTTACTTAATGATCTCAAAATCATTCCATACTGATATACATAGTTAGGAAACTTTATTTCAACTACTTATTTTCAGACTATTAAAACTACATGCATATGTTAAGTTACTTATTTCCCTATCAGTGGACTCCACTGTAAAAATGCTGCTTTGAATAACCCTGTACATTTCTTTGTGAACATTTATAAGAGACTCAAGAATATACTGTTGATCCTTAAACAACATGTATTTGAATTGCATGGGTCTTCTTATACACAGCTTTTTTATTTTTTTGCCAGATACTGTACAGTACCCTAAGTGTATTTTCCCTTATTATTTTCTAGGTAACATTTTCTTTTCTTTATGTTACTTTATTGTAAAAATTCAGTATATAATAGATATAATATATCAAATATAATAGATAACACATATCATAAAATATGTGTTAATATGTTATTATAAGGCTTCTGGCCAACAACAGACTATAAATAGTTTGGGAGGAGTTAAAAGTTATACACAGATTTTCGACCGAGCCGGGGATCAGTATCCCTAACTCTCATGTTGTTCAAGTGTCAGTAGTATATACTGGTGGGATTATGAAGATATAGAATTGAAATTTTGCACTTTACTGGGTGTTTTCAAACTTGTACCACTAGAATTTTGCCTATGCTCTAAATTCATTACACTTTTTCCACTGTTCTACAAGTTCTGCTGATTCTCTGTGGAACCCATGCTATTCTGTCAACAAGCTGATGTGCTTTGCTATGTTGCATTTTTCCTTGCATGTACTCAGATTATACTTGTCATTGCTTAAACGCACACTTTATTAATTAAATTCTATCAGTAATATACGAAGAGAAGTGTTCTAAGAAAGGCTGATTGCAATGTTTCAAATGCCTTCATCAGTTCTGCAGTGCAGCTTTCTATTAAAGCGTGTTTAATATCTATGCAACATTTTTAGAAAGAGCATCACTATTTTTGTGTGTTGAGTATCCCATAGTGATAGGAGGACTTCTATTCTACTTAATGATAATTATTAATCCCAGTTCAGGTTCCAGATTCAAAATTAGTTTCTCAAGGGCAGGAACAGACTCTATTATAATATCTCTTTAACACTATTAATTACTTTCCCGATTTTGGTAACTTGGGGTATTCTTAACTGTGTCACATTCACTGTGTTGTATATTCCAGTGACAAAACATGTCATTTCTCTACTCAGACACAAGTAAATCATGATTACCCTTATTTTATGGAAAACAGAATGTATTCTTTTGTTGTTTCCCAATAGTAAGTTTCAATTTAGATTTGATTTGTTTGTTTTGTTGAGGGGGGAAAGGGAAGAAAAAGAAATGGAAAGTGACTGCTTAATGGGCCCAGGGATTCTTTTGGGAGATATAAAATGTTCTAGCATTAGATAGTGGCAACCAATGCACAACATTGTGAATATATTAAAAATCCTCAATTGCATACTTTAACTGGTTAAAGTGGTAAATTTTTAAGAGTTATGTGCCTTTTGTCTCAGTAAAGAAAAAAAATTAGAGTTGATTTTTTGCTAGATCATGAAAAAAGAAGAAAACAAAGGAAGTTGTAGTCAGGTTAACTAGGAGCAGTCACAGTATACAGGGCTGTAGAGACCATATTCATGATTCAGACTTACCCTATTTGAAATGAAACACCAATGGAGGATTTTAAGCCATGAAATAGCTCACACTGAAACCCACTTTTGAACTATTAGGCTGTTCTGTGGGTACAGGATAATAGCAAGGTAGAAATGAAATAAGCCGTTCCAATTGAAAGTCTGCTGCAATTGTCAAGACAACAAATGACATTTGGGGTATTTGGGGTTCAGATGCCTATTAGGTCCAGCACACTAGAATAACTGAATGAGTGCTTGTACTCTTAGTAAGGAAACACAAGGATCCACATTGTCTGGACTTCAGCTTGCAACACACTCAGGACTCTAACCCTCTGCTCTTCTTTCAGAACTATGTAGCCATCTGCCTCAAGCCTGTGATGATTAACTTTGTGTGTCAACCAGGTTGGGTATGGTGCCCAGTTTTTGATCAAATGCCAATACAGATGTTGCTACGATGGTATTTTGTAGATGTGATTCACATTTACAATCCATTACCTTTAAGTAAAGGAGATTACCCTTGATAATGCTGGTAAAGGCCTTAATCCCATCAGTTGAAGGTCTTAAGAGCAAAAACTAAGATATCCCAAAGAAAGAATTCTGCTCAAAACTGCAGCATAAAAATTCTGCCTACGGTCCAGACTGCTGGCCTGTCCTGTGCATTTTGAGCTCAAGACTGCCACATCTTTTCTGACTTTCCACACTAATGGCCTATCCTAGGGATTTTGAGCTTATTAGTCTGCTGGGCATACATATACACATATATATACATACAGCTTTAAAAATGTATTTCTAGATTCAAATCCACTGGAAAAAAATATAGAATTGCATCTTTTCTGAAACAAGTCTGAGGCAGATTAAAAATGGCCACAAAATCTTAACCACTTATCCATTGAGAAGTAGAGTCTACATTTCCATCCTCTTAGTATGACTTTCCCATCACTAACTTTGATCAAGTAAACATTCTTGAAATGGTTCTTCATTAATACCTGACATTGGGCCTCAAGATTCTACAGTTTCCTTTTCATACTTAGAAAATGCCTTCTTAGAAGCTACATGCCATGTAAGCTGTCTGACTTTCTGAGATCAGCACAATGTGTGGAACACCAAGAGAGCCACATGGAGAAAAAGAAACATATGGATGTGTACCGAGGTGCCAACGGGTGCCAGAGTCCAGCTCCTAGTAGGTCCAGGGTTCCCCTGAAGGATGGACGGTGTCAGCACAAAATGATGAGAATCAGTGAAAGGGGAAGGAAATGAGAGAGCCATGAGGTTCTTTCTGATCAGCAGGCAGGCATCTCTGCTCTCCAGTCAGGCATCTCTGCACTGCTGGCAGGAATCTCTGTACTGACCAGAGAGTCAGCCTTTTTTATTAAACAAGTGTATGGGATACAAAACAGAAGTGGCATTTCCTTAGACAATGATTCCTGATTGACAAATTCATTGGTATGTAAAAATTTCCCAGAACATAGATTGGTAGAAGACTCATGCATAATCTTTATCAACAGTGATTGACTGTAGGTTATTTAGATGCTTATCATAAGGGGAAGGAAGGTGCCCTCAGTATTCAAATACAAGGCAATGTTTTTAGCATAGTAAAAGCAAAGGTTAGTCCTTTGTGAGCAGGGTTCAATAGCCTGTTTTCTTGAGGGGGAAGAAAAACAGGTTTCTCAGGAAATGCAATATTTGCTCCCATAAACACAAAAGAAGAAATTTCTATAATCTGCTTCACAAGGTACAATTTAGCATATTTTTGGCATAAAAAGGCAAGTCACTCGATGCCAGCTGGCAATGTGTCATGGGGGTCGGTGCTCAAGCAGAAATGGTGGAGTGTTAGACAAACTGAAATGGCAGAATGGTAGATGATGGGTCGCCATCTGACAGTGGGAGGCCTTGCAAACCTGCCTTACTTCAGAAATGGCTCCCAGCAAACAGGTAACAAAGCCTTTGAGAATCTTCCAGCCCAATCCAGATAATAATGCAGTGCATCTGAGACATGACGCCAACCAATGCCACTTAGATCAGAATTACACAGGCTAAACTTTATCCAATGTTTGGCAAGATGTACTGACATGTTGATAATACTGACATTTGAATACTTTGAAATTCTACTGTATAAAAGGCAACATAAAATATAAAATACAAGTCATGAGTGAGAAATGATATTTTTAAAGCAAGTAACTGTTATAGCACTAGTGTCAAAGTATATAGATCTTCTATAAGTCAATGTTAGACAGACACAACTAGTTTAATGTAAACATTTGTAAACAATTTATAAATTAGAAAAGCCAGAATGGCCCATAAGTATACAGAACTTATGGCTGTATACAAAATGGCTAGCCCTCATGTAAGCTAATATACTAGTATTAGCAATTTCATATTTATCAATTTGGTTCAAAATTAGAAGTTTGAACAGTTATAGCACATTGGGGAACATGTAGAGAAAGGGGAACTTTCAAACACTGACAGCTAAAGTGTAACTTGGTACAAACAAGACAAGAAAAGATGGTTATACCTAAAGCTAGAGTATGATATTTGAATTTTGCATACATTTTGGAAGTATACTTCTCAAAGAGTTATATTTTAATTGGAGAGAGAACATTAAGTATTAGTGTTAGATTTGATACAGATCTGATCAATTTCCTAAGTTGCAATGAAAAATAACTTTGGGGTTACTTTATACCAAAAGAACTCCCTTGAATTTTCACTAAAACAAAATAAACTCTAATAATGACCTGTTAAATGTAAAAGCAACTATAAAAAGTGAAGACAAGAACATGACAAAAATTATTACACTTACACCACGGAAGAAGGAGTGTTATGTAGGAGTCACGACATTTTTGTAAGAAATTACTTAGAGACAAAGTTGAAAATATTATGCAAAATATCACTGAAAATTAATCCACATTATTTATACAATTAACTCATAACTAAATTAGAAACTGAGAATAGGTCAAGGGCACCTGGGTGGCTCAGTCAGTTGAGCATCCGACTTCAGTTCAGGTCATGATCTCAGGGTTTGTGAGTTTGAGCCCCACATCAGGCTCTGTGCTGACAGCTCGGAGCCTGGAGCCTGCTTTGGATTCTGTGTCTCCCTCTCTGCCCCTCCCCTGCTCATGCTCTGTCTTGTGCTCTCTTTCTCAAAAGTAAATAAACATTAAAAAAAGAAAAAGAAAGAAACTGAGAATAGGTCATTGTACAAAACTTCCAAATAGGTTATTTTAATTACTAATAAATATCTAGAAATATCAACCCAACAAGGAAAGAAGTGAAAAATAAATCACTATAATACCATTTTTAATTTGTCAAATTAGCAAAGATCTTGAAAAATGATAGTAGTGTTAAATTAGGAATAAATGAAATTTGTTAAATCAGATGCCTTCTAACATATATCTAATATGAATGTAACTGAAGCTGTATTTTCTAATTTAATGTTGTACTTAGATATTCATATCAAGAGGAAACTGAGAAATGTACACAAAGATTTTAGTAATAAAGATCTCAAAAGAATGTGATAGAGAAATCTCACGGTTAAGAAGCGATCTAAATGCACAGCCAAAGGTGATGTTTCAGTAAACTGCATGCCATAGTTTTTAATAATGAAATTTTAAAAACACTAATTTCACTGGACAATAGTCTGACATAGCTTTTAAACAGCAGACTAGAAAACCTGGAAGTTTGCATATTAATTATATAAAAAATAAAATTAAGTTTAAATAATTAAATATATGACTGGGATTGTAGTTAATCACATGTTGAATATGTCTGTGTTGGATTAGGGCTCATTGTATATTTTATCTTTAATCTTTATAAATTCCTGATAACAACAGTTTTTATATTTTTAATAAACTGCTTATATAGTATTTAACAAAATCAGAAAGGATGATTAATGAAACATTCTGATATAGATTAAGGGCTGAAAATTCGACAGAATACTTTAAACTCTATCTTGTCAGTCTTAAACTATGAACACCCAACATACTACTCAGAGCCAGCAATTAAAGTCCTACTAATTTTTTTTTTGCATTTTCCCAAATCCATTTCTCTTTTAATCGAGTAGCCATTTTACTGCCTTATATGGTATTGTCTCCTCAATTTGCAGTTGTAATAACTTCTTTTTAAAAAATATTTACTTATTTATTTTGGAAGAGAAGGAGAGGGAATGCCCATGCAGGAGAGGGGAAAGAGAAAGGGAGAGAGAGAATCCCAAGCAGGCTGTCATCAGGGCAGAACCCAACATGGGGCTCCATCTCACAAACTGTGAAATCATGACCTGAGCCAAACTCAACAGTTGGACATTTAACTGACTGAGCCACCCAGGCGCTGCAATTGCAATACCTTCTTAACTGGCCTCTTGTTTTATATACCTTTAGTCCTTTACCAATGGCAACACTGCACTACCATGAGATAATCCTACTAAATAAAATCCAAATTACTCTGTTTTGTATTAAAGATCACGGTCTTTACAATCTGGACTCAAATTTATTATATATATGTATATATATTATTAATCTAAAATATATACTTAATATATATATATACAGTACATATATATACAGTATATGCATATATATACACAGTGTATATATACAGTATATACATATATATGTGTGTGTACAGTAAAATCTTGGATTAAAAGTAACTTGTTCTGTGAGTATTCTGCAAGATAAGCAAATATTTCTAATAAATTTTAACTTGATAAACAAGCAATATCTTGCAATATGAGTAGTATGTGACCCCAAACATCCTGTGATCACAACTGAGGCAATGGTTCTCTCTCTCTCTCACTGTGGGATTGTGGGTGATTGTCTCCCATGCTCAGATGCTCAGTCTCAGGCCACAGCATTTGGCAGAAATCAGTGATTTTTCAGAATGTTGGAAGGTGCCCACAACTGGCACTAGTGTATCTTTTGTCACTTCAAAGCACCGAGGGACAGTCCTTTGCTTTTCCATACAAAACTAAGCTTAGGAATACTTTGCTTCATTCTAGGTCAGGCTATCTGAAGATATAGACCCTTTCCTCTGTTACCTTATTGCCAGTTACATTAAATACAGTATATGACAAGAGATTATTAACACTGTACTGTAGTCAACATCCTGTGAGCATATACAATGGCCCCTATACAGAAAAAGATTCCATTAGTGATAGTGAAAGACATCCTACACAATAACTCTCCTCTCTCTTGTCTGCCTCACACCAGCCACGGAGGTTTCAAAGGTAAATGCAGGTTAATTTGTTTATTTTTCTTTATATTTTTTCTTTTCTTTATTATTTTGTATCATATTACAGTATTATAATTATTTTTATATGAATATCTTTGGGTTGTGGAATGAATCATCTGAATTTCCATTATTTCTTATAGGGAAATTCGCTTTGATATACCAGTGCTTTGGATTACAAGCATGTTTCTGGAATGAATTATGCTTACAAACCAAGGTTTAACTGCATAGCTAAATTTATGCAAGTATAAACAAAATGAGTGAATGAAAGAATATTAAGGTATTTAGGGAAGAAGACCAGAAGATGCATCATCAAGAAGTGTGAGGGATACAAGTGAATATAAAAAAAATATATAACTAAACTTCTTATTTGCAGATTTAAAGGATTGTTTCTTTTTTTGTCTGTTTCCTTATTTTAAGATTCACATTGCAGCAGGCATCCACCATGTATGATAATTGAGTTTTGATTTTTTTTAACGTTGGCATTTTAATGATGTATTTATAGCTCCCAGAACTTGGCATAGTTGAATAATTTCAAGTTTTCTAAGAGGCCAATTTCATTCCAAGGTGGAGGAACAAATATGGAACCTTATAACAACTTGAGGAGCAATTCACAATAGGAAGCGACAGGAACAAATACAGAAGCAGTAATAACCTGGGAAGTTGCATTTTGCTATCACCAAAATCATCTAGTCCTTCACAAAACAATGTTTGTTAAACTGAATTGCAATAGCAGTTAAGATTTCTAATTTTTTTCAAAGGTATCTAAAACTTAGACAAGCTTATTAGTTTAACCACTTTGTCACATTACTATATACACATTACTATATACACATTACTATATAGTTACCAATTATTCATTGGCAAGTGAGAAATATAAAAATAGTAAAATCATGAAGGATTACAATCTAATTTGAAATGTAAAGAATGCTATACTGTTAATCCATTCACGTACAAAGTATTATTTTAAAAAAACGTGCTCAGGGCACCTGGGTGGCTCCGTCGGTTGAGTGTCCTACTTTGGCTCAGGTCACGATCTCATGGCTCATGGGTTTGAACCCTGCATCAAGCTCTGTGCTGACAGCTCAGAGTCTGGAGCCTGCTTCAGCTTCTGTGTCTCCCTCTCTCTCTGCCCCTCCCCCACTCATTCTCTCTCTTTCTCTCTGTCTCTCTCTCTCTCTCTCTGTCTCCCTCCCCCCTCCCAAAAATAAACATTAAAAAATAAAAAAGTGCTCATTATTTTCATCATAAATAGCTATAAGAAAGTTTACTAAATTATTCCATAGCTTCACTATTACATTAATTTTTCAGGGAAATTAAAATAGGCCCTATGCAGAAGGTAATAGAGCAACTTATAACAGTGAACACAAAGCCCCATTCTGTAGTGGACCTGAGGATTACTAACAGTCATAAAGAATAAAGAAAAGACTCAGTTTTGTTTTGAATATTAGATCTTTCCCTCACTGGATGAGTGATGTGGCATATCTTGACAACAATAACAAAAAAGTAGTAGAGTTTTGCCCTGAACAACTTTCTCATTAAATTCAAGAAAATGTTGTAAATCCAAAGTCTACCAGAAGATATTATTTTGCCACATACTGGATGGCATTGAAAACACCATGGCTGTTGACTACACTTTACCATTGTAGTTACTTAAATCAGAACAATCCACCTACACCTAAACCCCCCCTTCTATGGGGAGCACAGAATAATATATAGAGATGTTGCATCACTGTTGTACACCTGAAACTCATGTAATACTATATGCCAACTATACTCAAATACAGAAATTAAAAAAAAAAAGCCCTCCCCCCCTTCTCTGCCTAAGGGAATTCTACTTAGTTACCAAACTAAGATTTCCATACTTCAAAAAACGAGGTCAAAGTGAAAAAAGAAGGTATGTATTGTAATTAATGCATTTTTAAGAAAGTAATTTTATAACTTGCCTTAGCATCATTAGTATGTCACTTAGGCCATTCCTCAGTTATTATCAGCCAGCCAGCAAATGAAGGAATTCATCTGTTTCCATTCATTAAATAGAATTTATTTCTAGATACCATTTTAAATGTGGAGAGAGATGAAACTGAAATAAAATATATTAGAATCTCATTTTAATAATTGAATTATACCCCATACAAATTACTCCAATTAAATTACACCCTCATTTTTTTGTGTTGTATCATTTTTCCTCATTAAAAAGATGAATACATAAAGAAGTATAATCCTAGTCCACAGAATTAACAGATCTCCCATGTGTCAACATATTCACAATGTCCCTTAGTGTTGGATTTGCATTTAGAAATGTGAGTGAAGATGTGAAAAATCACACATAGGCAGAAATTCTCTATAGACACAGACATCAGAAGAGGTGGCTGTGTATCATCCATTCTGGCAAATACATGAACTACCTTATGCTGAAGTGCAGCATAACTACCTTTAATTTTCAGTGGGAATATAGTACATGCATAAATGATGTGTGCAACTGAAACCTCTCTTCTACTGAGAAATAAAATATTTTAGACATAATTCAACAGCTGCATTAGATAGACACTGCACTCATTCCAGCCTTTTAAGTCACCAAAGTCATCAATTAGCTACATTTTTTTATGCTGAGATAGAAATGGCTTCAGAAGTATTAGCGATTCTCTGCTGTCCACCACACTTCCATGACACAGAGTTGTATTCTGGCTTTACGTAGTAAAGTTATCTTGTCTGGGTCCATTTCAATTGGTGAGCATTTTTTTCAAAGAGTAAACTTCATTTTACAACTAAAGGAAAATATGATACAGACAGTTTTCAAGCCAACTTGTTCATTAAAAGATAAAAGTGATAATTAGAAACATTTCAGATTTTATTTAGCCAGTAAGCAATTATAATAACTATATCAAGGAACTTAAAAAAAAAACATTTATGATAGTGTTGTCAATCTACCTGGGGAGAGAACTGTCCTTAGGACACACTATTTTTTGTAAACCAAAAATATACTTAATTATCCAAACTGCACATGGTGGCACTTTGGTACTGTTCAAAGTAAATTTAAAATACTTTCTTTGTTCTCAGAATTTTTCATTTCAAGACAGATTTTGATATAAATCACAGAATTTCAAAAGCAAAAAGCAAGCCAACACACAATTTATATTTAGAACAAGAAACAGTAAATTCTCACATTGTGGAAGTTTTCTATTTAGAATTATTTGGGAAATAAATTATTTCTCTTACAATTACATTGATCTGGGATGAGAAGATAAGGGTAAGACAAATGTCAGGATTTAAAAAAACTTTCAGGCATAGGGTGAGGCATAAAAGACATCTTGTGGGCAAAAATTCACATGAATCACATAAAGGTATATAGATTTGGAAAGAATCAAAATGCTTTCTCAAAATGTAGGCATTGTTAAATGAAGTGAAACTTTCCACATCTATTCCTAAAATAGGAAATACAGTTCCTTTCTTATGAATTATGTCCCCAAAGCCAATGTTGAAACTGAGTGAGAATAGTCACATAGTTATATACCTAGACCCAGGACAGCCTCTACTTTGCAGTAGGCCAATGGAATCATAACAGGGGCTAGAATACCAGATGTTATGCATTCAAACCTTGCTAAAGAATGGAATAATGAATTACAAAGTTTCAGGGATATCATATACTTATTATATGCAATAATAATAATAATAATTCATTTAATTAATTATCTTCTTCTAGTCTTCAGGCCAAAATAATCATTTTCCTGTTTAGAATTTAAAATCAAATTTTAATAAATCCAAACGTATTGGCTAATCATCTCAAGTCATTTTGAGTGTTATGACGAACATTGACTTGGATAAAGAGCTCTTGGAAGGGATCTTAATTTGGCTTCACTCTGAAAAGCAATAAAGACTATATGGGTAAGGACCATAGGAAGTCACACGAAATGTTAAATGTCTGCGCTACAGATATCTCTGTATCAAAGAGATAATGTGACTTACTCAAATGTATTGCAGCCAGCTTGATATTTCCAATGAAATATTAGCCCTCAGACTATCTTTCCAGTAATTTAAGGAATCAAAAATAAATACATATGTGATATTAAATAAATACCTCCAATGAAACACTGTGGAATGTTTACTACATAAAAAGTACTACAGTGATAGAATTCATAGAGGATAAGAAATATTTGAGAGAACGAGCTATAGCTATAAAATGTTATGTAGGAATAAAATTATATCTTTCCTAATTCCAGATAAATTAATTTGCATCCTAATTCCCCTCCTAATTCCATATACATAAATTTGATAAGCATCCAAATTAAACTGTCATAAAATATGATCTTTGTTCTTATTACTGGAGTGAAATCTAAATAGACAATTAGCTTTAGAAATCAAGAAATAATTGCCAAATAGCCTTCAAAATCCAGATTATTATAATAATTTAAAAGAACTTCATAAGACTGAATCAATGATAATAATATGGATCTATGTGGCTTTATTTAAAACATTCTGATCTGTTTTTGACAAGAGGAGGATTGGTTATATAGATTAATCACCAGAGAGAGTAATATTTGTTTCTTTCAAAAAGAGAAGTCAGTACATATACACCCTCCAAAATTGAGGACAGTTCTAGTTTATCAGATATTCTTAAGCAATTTTCATTATTTTCAAAAGTTCTGGTTTGGACGATGATATGGCCACTCAATTTATAATTCTCAATGGAGGTAGTAACACAGTTGTTTTCCTTTTATGTTTTTAACAAACATCAGAAACTTCTGCCAGGTGTAATAAATATGAATCAAGGAAATGTTATTTTGTCATTAAGTTAAAAGAAAATCAATACATATACCTTTATATTGTAGAATTTCTGTTTCATTAATAATTTTTTGAGAAAATATTTTTTTCTATTAACAGCTTATTATTGTTTTCTTTTAAATACCTTTTTAATCCACATAATCCTAATACACAGAATAAGCAGAGTTACTTTAAGGTTCAATTGGATATAGACAGGCAGTGGCCTCAGAGAATCTGTGTAAGAGAACTGGGAGCTCAGGAAAACATGTTTCATCCTGGGGTGTTTAAATGAACCTTGGAACTCTCAAGCCCTCATTTGAATTTCAATGTGCTCATATAGCCTAAGTTCAGAGTTATTTATTCAAGATTGCTTATGGCAGAAGTCCAGAGTCATATAGCTGTGGATTTTCCTCTTGTCAAATATGAGGAGATGGCTGTAGCTTGTATTTGCATTTCTCCTGAAGTCTGTCACCACATCTCCACAGGAAATAGAGTTAATGACTAAGGATTTGGCACACTTCCTAACCAGTGAGGAAATGACAATGCCCAAATTACTCATGGAGGATAATTCTGATGTGACTACCTTTCAGACTGCATCAAGTAGATGCAAATATAGCTTAAACCTTTCCATTTAAAAATGATAAATTGTTAAGCTTTGATTTGCAACTGAAGAGCGACTCAAGGAAAAGCATGAGGCCATACTTAACTTGATCACACACCTGACATAAAACGCTGAGTCACATGGTGTTCCCCTTAATATTTGTCAAAATGTTCTGTTTATTTGTAATATAATTGTGAATTTTATCTGCCTGGAGGTAGAGAGTCAAGTTGCCAACTTCTTAAATTATGGAGAGAACTTGCTCGTTCAAGGAATGGTCAATGAAATCTCAGAATGAAAGTGATAAATATTAAAAAACAAAATAAAACACTAATGTTAATTATAGACCAGAAATGACTAAAAACACACACAAAAAAAGCATTAGTGAAATTAAACAGGTGAATAACAGAGAATCAAGGAGATCAAAAAATAGTAAGAGAAAGACAAATTGCAAAATATAGTAAAGTCAGTAATTAAGATGATTTTAGGTTTATTTAGGCATATTTACAATCTGTAAGGAGAGGGGGAGGGGAAAATGAATGAGTTAGTGTCAGTATTTAGGAAGTTAATTTAATACAAATAGGGGCACATGGTTCATAATTCTATGGATTTAGAGGAATTAATCTCTTATGGGTGCACAATTAATGACATAGTCATTTGAAATTTTGAGCTTTTGTTTTACTTCTCAATGATACTTAAAATGTTTTGGAATGAATAAAATAAAAGATGCTAGTAAAGTAGATGTAGGATATGATAAGGAGTAAAAATGGTACAAGGATTTTGATGAAAATTTGGAAAAAGAAGGACTTGAAAAAAATGAGCAACATGATTTGGGCAAAGTTTTGTTTTACATGTCATGAAGTTATCCAATTATAAATGTCCAAGCTAAGTCAGAACATATACACGCACACACACATGACTTCCTAGTAGAGGAAACAGTGAAAAGTACACTATAAAAATCAAAGCCTTAGATCTCTATAACGATTTATCAAATTATAACTTGGTATATTTTACAAATATTTCCACTTAAGTCAATCAGAAAATAATAAAATAATGTGGCAATGAAGACTATCAAAAATTGTTACACTTTTATCATTGTTGAATAACTTTTACTTAAGAGTCATTCAAAAATGTCCAATTAGATCTCTCTGTGTGATCAAATATAATCCTTCCTTTTACACACACACACACACACACACACACACATACATCATCTCCCTGTCAGGTAACGGTTCTCTGTAGCTTTGATAAAAGCTCAGTTTCTGATCTGATGTTCAGATTCATTAAATTCAAACTCTATTCCACTTCTTCCATTCAGTTAGGACATAGACATCTATTTTCAAGTATTATCCTTCAGAGCAGGAATAATTTGGCTGGTGAAACCTTTTAGGCTTTGGAAAATCCTGAATGCAAACTTAATGCTAACAATTCCCGCACAAAACTAGAAAAAAGCAAAGCTGGGAAAAATTGGTCCCAGAGCTAATTTTATAATAGTAATAATGTAATAAAATAATCTCAAAGAATTTGAGATTTTAGAACCCATAAAAATATATATTAAGACTTTGTAACAGATAAAATGAGTTTGAATGACCTCCTTAATCTCTTTCATCCATTTTACTGGTTATATTTAGATCATAAACATGAGATATGTAAGACTGAGTTGCCCCAAAATTTCAAAGGCTGATAATGTTATAAATAATTCTAATGTAATTTGCTCCACTTGTTCTTTATTCACTGTTTTTAGAAAATGGATGGGCAAGCTATGGGCATGTTTAGAAGGGAAATTTGAATATCCCTGGGGATACACATGCTCTTTGTATATCAGTATATTCCATGTCACACACTTAACGCCATCTACAAGCAAGTAACTAACTGTGACAATTTCCCCCAAGAAGATACAGGTGCCTGCTGAGATGGAGCCAGTGCTCGGGGCGGCTGGCCTGCCCTGTGATACTGTGGGGAGGCTGACAAACCACAGCCCATTGCTACAAGTGCTGCAGGTAACGTCCCCCTGCACTAATGGTGATGCCTCCCACCACTGTGTGCGAGCACAGCTGAAGAAGTTTATGCTGTTCCTATGGCAGCAGTATAAGCTTCAACTTTTTTAAAAAATTATTTTGTCTTTTATTCATAGCAAAGAAGCTATTTTGAAATCTTTAGGCAAGATTAAGAGGAAGGCCACCCTGCGGTTTGTGAGGCAGCCACAAGCACTAAACTAAATCCAAAAGACCGTTTGAGCCTAAGGGATGCTCCGCAGCCTATGTGCTTCTTCCTCTCATTGCTTCTTAAGTACTATCAGGCAGGTCTTTTAGGTTCAGGGCTCATGCAGCTTTCTAGAGGATGCTAATTAAGAGCACGTTTCATTCTGGTGTCTGGATTTTACTGGCAGCCTTACCTTCTCTGTTCTGTAGATACATACTTGTCTTTGTAGCATTATTTGATGTCAAATCTGTTCATATTTAAACCATGTTTTTGCACACTCCTTGTACATTCCATTTTAAATCAAGATTTGGTAACTAAAACTTTAAGGGTAATAAAAAGCTTCTGCTATGGCAAATCTATTGCACTATCGGGTAAAAATCTGTAACAGCAAACTTATACATTTATTACAAATATCTCATGTGTAATAATAAACCCTTTCACTGACTTACTTTGCCTTTAATTTTGTTATATAAATAAATAAATAAATAAATAAAAAATAAATATGTAGCTATTCATTTACATTTAGCTACAAAAAGAATTAGCTTATTTCTCTTTCAGTGTGTACCTCTCTTCCACTCAATGTGGCAGGCTGGAAAATATCTTTAATCTTAAAATCTCTTCTGATAAACCCTAGATTTCTCATTATTTAAAGAACTGTCTTAAAAGCAGTTAGAAAGTAATTTACACTTCATCATTTTTTTATGCAAAAGGAATCTGAAGCTCAGAGGTAAACACCTTCAACTTGCCAGTTACAAAATGCAGTAATGTACCAGCTGGGAAAAGTACTGCATGAATCCTGGTCTCTTCTCCTATCCATTTTAGGCTGTTTCCTCATATCTATCTATCTATCTTTCTTTCTTTCCTTCCTTTGTTCTCTCTCTCTCTTTCTTTCTTTTTTTGTAAGAGACTCTTGCATATGAATTATCATTAGAATAATCTTCCAAACTATATTTCTAGTCACACTTTAGCTATGTGAACACTTCTGGATTAAGCAGTTCTATGCTCATTTTGGTGTGCCCTTAACATATTCCTAAACTACATTGTAAGCAACCTCATGAAACATATGTCCACTTAAAAGCATTCATATATTTTCTTTCCCTAAATTAGTCAACAGGGACGAATTAGCACAACATAGTCTCTTGCTAGTTCATTAAAATGTGATTACTTCTGGTACCAATAAGTAATATTCACTGGTTCACTTGTGCTATTTGTAAGGAAATTAACAGCAGTGATGAAACAAGGGGCTGCAGCAGTACATCATCTTCTAAAAGCAATGTCTAGAAAATTAAAGTCTAAGGAAACTACTAACCAAGGACAAATTAATAAATATATATTCTTCTAAACCATTTATCCAATAAATATATACTTGTACAAAAAGAGTGATGAAAATTTTGTAAGAGATGTGATTTTATGTCTATAATAACTCCTTTAGGATTTAGTATTTATCAGTGATAAACTGTCAATTTTATCTTATTCACATTCAAAACGGCTTCAAGGGGTAACTGGTTACTAACTAAATACTATAGCAAAAAATAAAACCAAAATAAGCAAACAGAACACAAATACTCCTCTAAAAAAGTAGATGAAATACAACACTGCCTAATAATAACCGTGTTGAAATAAGGATATTTTTGTCAAAATTAATGAATGTCACCCTCCTCACAGAATAGGTAATACAATTTACATATCTTTATTCATATCTTTTAAATACAAAAAAATAAGAGTGTTTTCAAAGACTACTAGAAACCCATAAAGTCTAATCTTTCCTAATTTATATGCATTAGGAGTATTCTGAGAATTCTCTCCATCTCGGCTATAGTCCTCAATAGGATTTAAATATATACCATTTACATAAATTTAAATAGCACTAGGGTGGCCAGTTTAGAATAGTTTGAATATATAGCATGATAAATTTTCACATGAAATTAGAAGAAACCCACATTTATATTTGTTCTCTTCCTTTCTCATTTCTTTTTCAATGATATTAAATTACATCTTCAGTATATCAAAAATAATCTATTAAACACCCACATGCCATCACAAATTTGTAAAAAAGCAATGTGAAGTTCTGAAGCTTATACAACTTCTCCAAATACTGTATCATCACAAAGGTGTTTTATATGTGCAAATAAATAGGTAAACTCCTATTCTGTGCTGCTCAGTCACCATTTCTTTCAAACCTCTGAAATTGATCTCTATTCAGGAAAAGCAGAGTTAGACTGTACGTTGTAAAGAAGTGAGCTATGTAGATGAGACTTGATCAGAGGGCTGTACTCAATAGGAATGATGATAATTAGCTAACCAGTCTATTCACTCCAGAAGATGGACTTAAAAAAAATGAGTAAAATGGCTAAGGACCAAAGGAGAAAGGAAAACGAGCTGAGTGAATTGGTGATGTTCTGGCAGAGGACTGCAACACTCATTAGATATAAAGATAGGAGGGTATTACGTACCAAAGATTGTCACTGGTCTAGGCCAAATTGAAGTCCAGCTTAAAAAAAAAGTCTAATTTTTCTGTACTGTCTTACAAGATGTATATTAATGTTCTAAAAATTGAAAGGACACATAAAGCCTTCCTCATATTATCCTCTTAAATTTTCATTCTTTTATAAATGTGGTTTTATTTTGTAGCAACATGGATGGAACTAGAGGGTATTATGCTAAATGAAACAAGTCAGGCAGAGAAAAATGGATACCATATGTTTTCACTCATATGTGGAACCGGAGAAACATAACAGAGGACCATAGGGGAGGGGAAGGGGAAAAAATAGTTAAGGAGAGGGAGAGAGGCAAACCATAAGAGACTCTTAAATACTGAGAACAAACTGAGGGTTGATAGGGGTGGGGGAGAGGGGAAAATGGGTGATGGGCATGGAGGAGGGCACTTGTTGGGATGGGCACTGAGTGTTAGAAACCAACTTGAGAATAAACTATATTTTAAAAAAATAAACGTGGTTTTCCTGTTTAGAATATTCTTCTCTACTTATTTTGGTTGTATTCCTTAGGACAAAAACAAAAACAAACCCCCAAAACCTCAAATGCAATCATCTTCCTAAATCTTTGAAGACATTGCAAGGCAGGGTCATGGATCTTCCTACCAGACTGAAGCTACAGCACTTGTTTATAACATGTTTCACATTGTGCCATAAAGTATCTGGAGGGAAGGGAACCTGTTATTTTTCCACTTTAGGCTCACAACTAACATAACACTTAAAATATTATGTCCATGGATAATACATGTCCAAATCAAGTATAATTAGAACATAGATATATTTCTTTTCTAATACAGTGAATTTATTCAATAATTGTTGAATGTAAAATTTGTACAAATTTCCAAACTTCAAATTTAGTTATTGAACTTTGTTATCTTAAACAGAAGACTAGAGTGTTAATCTCTCTTTGAAATCCTCACATTCATTGCAGCACTGTTCACAATATCCTGCATGTAGAAAAACCTAAATGTCCAGCTTTAGATGACTAAAGAAGATATGATATACATACACCATGGAATAGTATTCGACCTTAAAAAGAGGGAATTCTGCAATATGAAACAAAATGGATGAACCTTAAAAACATTATGCTAAGTGACATAAGCCAGTGTTGCAAGGTCAAACACTATATGATTCCAAATTATATGAGTATTTAAAATAGTCAACTTCATTAAATCCATCATGCATGGAATGGTGATTGCCAGAAGCTGAAACAGGGTGAAACAGGAAGTTACTAATAAATAGATATGAAGTCTCCTCAGTTAAGGAAGATAAGTTCTAGAGATCTGCAGTACAAAGTTGTACCTATAGTTAACAATACTCTCTGTACACTTACAAATCTGTTCACAGAGATCTCCTGTCCAGTGCCCTTACCACAACAAAATAAAATTTAAAATATAAATAAGAAATTTTAAAATATAGACTAGAAAATAATCATTATTTTAAACAAGTTGTTTTGCTTTAGAAATCATGTGAGCTTGCAATAACACTTAGGCCAAATTAAATGTAAAATTGCTAAATTCCATATTGGATTTGACTGGGAACATTTTGAAGTATAATATAATATAGTATATACTATGGTGTGATACAGTATAATCACTTATAAAGATAATGCCCAAAAATGAACAATCACAAAGGCATGAAGGGAGTAATTTTGCCATCAATGAAACAATTAAGTGATTTAGGAATGGTATTAGACTAGTCTCCACAATAATTTAGCTTCATTTAATAGGGAACATCTCAGGAAAACATAGGTCCTTTGAAACTAACCCTCAGAGCCACTATAGCTTTTATTTTAAACATTCTTTATGCTTTCCATAGCCTTTAGGATATACATTCCTACACAGACTTCAGTGTTCAGGTCTAGTCTAAGTTGCTCAATGGACTATCTCTGATACCTTCTACTAGCACTTTTCTCTATGTCTGGACATACTGTTTTAAGTTTGGCCAATTTGGTAGTTTTGGGTGGAATACACAATTGAGCTTATAGAATGTGATTTTAAAATTCTTGCTGATTCATTTTGTAAAATTTTTGGAGCAAAAGGGCATGCTAACAACATAGCAATGCTACAATACTACTAAAAATACAAAGATGTAGCAGAGGGATTGAGGTAGAAATCAGTCAATTTCTGTGAAATTGTATCTTTCCATTTTAATTAGTCTTAGAAAATGTAGAAAAGCTTAACTAGTAAAGAAAAGGAGTAACCTACAGAAGTTGATATTATCCTCACCTTTTTTTTTTTAAAGAAGACATTCTTATAAGTGGGAACAACATTGCGGCTGAAAAACTACATTTCCCTCTTCTGTGTCTTCCTTCTCCTCCTCCTTTTCCTTCTTGTCTTACTACTTCTTTTTGCCAATCCGGCAAAAATTTAATACCATTTGTTGAGTACAGTGTCCAGGAATTCTCTTTGAAAGCAAAGGGGGATGGGGGCAGTTTTTCTGGCTAATATCTCTTTCCAGTCACCTTTTGCTTTCACCGGCATGGAACGTAAGAGACTCCTGAACCTCTAAGTAATCATGAGGCAACTTGAAGGGGAAAGCTGTACACTGAGAATGGCAGAGCAGAAAGATAGGAGGAGGATATGTCTCACTGATAATACTGTGGAGGAGCTATCCCACCAGACTGGGAACATCCAACTCTATTTGTATTTGACTTGGAGGAAGAAGAAACCTCTAATATATTTAAACATCTGTATTTCTGTCACTAGGATTATCAGTAAAATGCAATTCCTAATTGATTCATAAAGTACAGTCATTGGAACTTAGGCATTAGAAAGAAATAAGTTACATTTGAATTTACCCCTGCCACTTATGCCTATCTATATTGATAATTGTTAGATATCTTAGGCTAAGGTCAACAGTGGCATCAGATTCATTGGAAGACTATAGGAAAGAAAACAGAGCATGCCAAAAAGGCAGAATCATATATTCATCTTTAATTGGAATAGTTCTTGGAGCGTCCACAGAAGTATCCAGCAGGGGTTCTCTATACCTCACCAAATGATGGTTTCAGAAGCAATGAAATAAAATTTATCAGGCAGATATAGAAATATCATGAAGCTATATGGTCCTCAGGATGTTTCTTGTTACAATTCCATAGACAGCTTCCAGGTCTCTTTCTGGGACATACCAGTTACAAAAATCACCAGATTCAGGGAAGCCCAAAGACATGTTCAACCTAGTTTATTTCTCCTAGTTCATATATAGACTACTAAATTTGGGTCATTGTTACAATAACTATATGCCCTAATTAACATAGTTGACATCTCATTTTTAAGTTTCCAGAAAAGAGCTAAAATACTCAGGAAGAGTAGAAAGTGTTGTTTTAAATACTTACCCATAAGATATTAAGTAGAAAATGATAGGTTGATTTTATCTGAGGAGACTCAAATTGTAGGGCAAGGAGGTTGCAGTTTAATCTGTATACTCTGTGAAGCCATGGAGAGAATACGGTATATAAAAAATCTGAGAATGTAAAAAACTAATGTATAAGTGGACCTGCACAACTCTGACCTAATATAGAACTTTCGTGGATGTAAGTCTCTAGAAAATGAAAAGAATGCCATTTTCTCATACAGCTTTTTAAAAATTTATTTATTTAAATTGAAGTTGGTTAACATACAGTATACTATTGGTTTCAGAAGTAGAATTTAGTGATTCATTACTTACATAGAACACCCAGTGTTCATCCCAACAAATGCCCTTCTTAATGCCTATCACCCATTTAGCCCATCTCTCTATCCACCTCCCCTCTAGCAATTCAGTTTGTTCTCTTTAAGAGTCTCTTATGGTTTGCCTCCCTCTCTGATTTTATCTTCTTTTTCCTTTCCTTCCCCTATCTTCATCTGTTGTGTTTCTTAAATTCCGCATATGAGTGAAATCATATATTTGTCATTCTCTGACTGACTGATTTCCCTTAGCATAATATATTCTAGTTCCATTAACATTGCTGCAAATGGCAAGATTTCATTCTAGTAGTATTCAAATTATAATGACATCAAATTTCAAAAGTTTTTATACGATTTCATCTGGCTTTCAAAAAAAAGCTACCAAGAAATCCTAAGACTCCATCAGACTGATTTACTTATTATAAATGAGAAGCAAATTTAATGAATAATTAAATTATGTTTCCCAAGGAATAATGAGTGAGATAGTGATACTAAAATGATTAAATGTATTTTAATATTCAATAGTTTCAGCTTTCAACTACTCTTTAAATGTACATGTATATGTCATGCAAATTTATAAAATAGTATAAAACATAATTCTAGTATAACATTGGAGATTATTTCATAATTAATGCACATCTATTTTACTACTCTTGCTATTGAATTTTACTTTCTGTTCTGTATTCGTATCAATTCTCTAGCTTACATGTTACTGAAGTTTTTCTAATATTGGCTTACTATTTATGGCTTCCAATTAACTGCTTAGATTTAAATGATAATTTTTCCACCTGGTAGAAGATGTACATTTTAAGCTTTGAGTCAGTTTTATTTTCTGATGATATAATCTTCTTATTTGCATTTCACTAATTCTTTTAAGGAAAATATATAACCCTCATAATAAAAAAATGCATTTTAAAAATAATAGCTATGGCTCATTTTACATAATTTCCTTTTTTTAATGAATGACACAGATTAAAAATAGATAATGCTTCTTGAAATAATGGATGCAGTTATGTAATTTATTACTTTATAATATTTATAATGTATTTGGATTAGAAATTGTTAATTTCTGAATTCACACGTTGCATTTAGTTGACATTTTAATCTTATATAGTCCTACAACAGCATTGTTTTTAAAATGCTTTTCCCCAAATATTTTTCTTTATTTCTCTGTTCCTTTTTTAATTCAATTACTATAATAATTCTCTTTTTGTTTGGAAAACCAAGCAAATAAGCAACAAACATTCTTCAAAAAAACCATCCATCATGACTATTATCCACTGATTTCTTCTTTTCTTTATATTTTCATTAGTTTTCTTTTGTGAGTTCTACTAATTGTTCTTTTTCTAATACAGTATATAATTCTTATTCTATTTAACTTTTCCCTTTAAGTCTTATTTATACTAAAAACTATGATTTCCCCATTTTTATAGTGGAAATCAGTAGACAATTTAACAGAGGATTCATCAAATAAATCATAGCAGTTATATTACTAGATTCTCATTTATGAAAATTTGGCCAGAAAGGAAAATGGCTCTCCTATAACACTGAAGCCATACTATAACACTTGGGTTTAATAGATGTTATAGACTATACTTCATTCCTCAACAACACAAACTCATATATGCAGCCTTAACGCCCAATCTGACTGTATTTGGAGATTAAACCTTTAGGAGGTAATTAAGGTTAAATGAGGTTGTAAGGGTAGACTCTAAAACCAACAGGATTGGAAACCTTGTAAGAATAGAAGAGAGATCTCTGCCATGTGAGGACAAAGTGAGAAGGTGGTATTTAAAAACCAGGAAAATAGCTTTCACCTGGAACCAAATAGGCCTACACTTTGAACTTGAACTTTCCAGCCTCCAAAACTGTGAAAAAATTCATACTTATTGTTTAAGCCAATCACACTGGTTTAAACAACAAAAATGTTTAACCCAATCACACTGTATTTGTTATGGTGGTCTAAATGGAGTAGCACAGTAAATAAGCAAAGAATATACAAAAGATGCTGTATGTTAAAATGTATTTTCAAATAAAGAATAGATAACATGGAGTGTTAGTGAAGGTCTATAATTTTAAATACTTAAATGCTACATTGGGATAATATTTTTTTTTCTCTTCTGCATTGTTAACAATGAACTAAAGGCTAGGTTTTATTAAAATTTTATATGAAAGGAATTATTTGCTATTTACACTTGATCTTATCTGAATGTGGGTCCAATGGAAGTATCATCACTTTCAGAGTAGAAAGAATAGCTATTCCTTAGACTCTGATTGGATGTCATAGTCATTGAAGTGTAATGTTATTATAAAAAATTGTTTTATAATATACTCCTTTGTCATTTAAACATATAAATCTTAGAAAAAATAAATCTATGTATATTTTATTCTAAAAATAACTAAACGGTATAGAACTACTTCTTATATGTCTTATGAAAGCTCTAAACAGATAACTGAATAAACTGAGTTTTCACTCCTAGTTTCCACAAAGAGAATGGCAAATATTAAGTGGTTCCTTCACCAGAAATTAAGAACATAGAAGATACCCAGCATCTCTAGCCCAAGTTTTTGGCTGAAGTAGTGCTTGACTGCCATCTGGAGACTATTTAACCAAGATGCATCTTGAATGACTTCATTATTTTTTTACATGATCAGGGCTTCCTTATTTGTTTCTTTATTTTTTAATTGTACTTGTTATGTGTCTTTCATATTTTACTGATCATACTCTTGGTAATACTTATTTGGCTTTATTAAAAATGAACAGGGAAATTAATCAAATTTACGCATTACAAAATATTTGAAGTATTATTTCCAAACTGATACATAAACATAAATAACACCTCGTGTCCCTCCTGTGATATTTAAATGTACTGTCAACATGAGAGACCTGTATTCACTAAATAATGTGATTCCATTAAATGTAACAATGGGCCATGGTGTAATTTGTTTCAACTATTGAGTGATTTAGATTTAGATTTTGAAATAAATATATAAGATAAACTTTCATATACATTTTGTAAAAAATATAGTCTCTACAAATCTTTTCCTGATAATAATATTCAAGTTAAGTTCAAAAGAACCTAATTAATTAATAATATTTATTTAGTACCATAAGATAATTTCTATCATCCAATTGTTTATAGTTTATTGAAGATATAACATGAATCAATGTATGCTTTATAAAAAGCAAGTAGTTGCCTTTTCATTGTTTATGAATATTTCTTGTCTGTCATTTTAAATTGTAATCTAGTTAAACTGATCTACATTTTCCTTCATGTTTTTGCATTTAGTGTCTTCTTTAATAAATCTTTCACTGTAGTGATATAGTAGAGATATACTCTATTCCAAAATTAAGAGTAAAACCAATTTCTTTTAAAATATTACAAAAAGAACATTTTCCAGAATCACCGGGAAGACTGGAGAATCATGGAAGGTCTAAAATCTTCCCAGCGTTTACCTAGAGTTCCATCTATATGCTTTTATTTTACTTAGTTTTTAAGGTGGCAATTCTCTTTAATCTTGATAGCTCAAATCTATAATTCAACCCAACATTATTTCTCCCTATTTTTGGATGTACTCCAAGTAAGAGAACTGATTGGGTGGGAGTCACAACTTGCAATT
The DNA here is from genome assembly GCA_028646485.1 of Cryptoprocta ferox. Classification (NCBI taxonomy): domain Eukaryota; kingdom Metazoa; phylum Chordata; class Mammalia; order Carnivora; family Eupleridae; genus Cryptoprocta; species Cryptoprocta ferox. The sequence continues at coordinate 54,454,736 of CM053560.1, forward strand.
CACTTGGATTGTGCCTGATAGAAATTTTTCAATTTTGTACTCTAAGAGCTCAAAAGAGCAGTGCCTAGAATGACAAAAATTGTTGTCAGAAATGTTGAGAGTAGGCAGTTTATTTTTTCCCCTTGTTTCTTGGAATTCAGAGTATATTGGCTATGGTATAAAAAATAATACAGATTGGCTATTTGTTCAGAGAATATTTTGCAATCACTAAAAGAGCATTCCAAATATTTAAGATGTTTTATCTGGGCTGGTGCTATAATGAACTTCAATATATCATTCCAGTCTTCTCTATATCCAATGGTTTTGAAAACTGGAAGAACAGAAAACTATGGGATTTAATTGGTTGTCTTCATGTTTAATTGGAAAGCAATATCCTTGAACAGATGTAATATTATATGAGAACCAATAATGGTGAATAAAAGTATTCAGAAAATCCAAGAATGGTCGTGCTGATTACATAAGCATCAGCATTTAGAAAATATAAATCTAAGCTAAGTTCCTATCCAATAGAGAAAAATATCTGATCTTTCCATAATGAAAAGTGACCAATGTAACCAATATTCAGCCAATGGGTTAGCTAGTTATCTTGGAATGTGGTACCATATTGGAGTGAAGAATTGAAAGTTACTGTTAGTTAAATGGGATGTTAGCAGTACAGTGATTTGGCTCATGTTAGATGGTCATTTGTTGTCCCTGGTATATTATTTATTCTCTATCAGAGCCATAAACAGTCAAAACTATTTCTCAAAAATGATACATTTACTTGCTTAACAGGACTGTAATCTCTACTACAGTTGTGTTATTAGGACTTACTTCAGGCTCTATCTCCCATCTCATCAGTTACAGACATGTCAAGCACCATCGATATCTGTAATAAGTTTGCACTGCAGCCTTCATTAGCTGGGAAGACATTGCTTCTAAGCATCATTAATATTTGACAAGCTTTGAGTTAGTTATGCAGCAGGTTAAAATGGTTTACATAAATATCACATATAAGTATGAATACTGGAAGGCAAGGATGGTTGGGGGCCAGCTATCAAACTACTTATGAGACTATCAGTGTTGAAGGGCTTTTTCTTCTTGGGCTTGGTTTGGTCTTTGTTCCCCAGTAGTATGTTGGAATTCTGACTTTGGTTAGAAATCTACAGATGGCAGATCATATTATGGTACATAAATATAAGTAAATATAGAGAGCAAAGGGGAATTTTTAAGGTAGATTTTTAATTTTTAAACTATTCTGAATGATATGTGATGGTGGATAGATAACACTATGCATTTGTCAAAACCAAATGCACAGCACAAAAAGTAAAGCTTAATGCATATAAATTAATAAAAATCATTTAAGAGATCTGGGGATCCTAGGAGGGAATGAAGAAAAGAATATCCATAGTATACTGATTGAGAAAATGTCTACTATTATTACTAAAAGCATTGTTCATAGTATATCAATTTCTTTTTTCACTTTCCCCCCTAGCCAATAAATAGCTGATAGGAAATTTTATTTTACAAATGCCTCATTTTAATTACTAAAGAAGTCATTTAAAACATAAATGGATGCACCTGCTAATCCCCAGATGATGGTCATGGTGAAGGTGGTGGTGGCAGTGGCAGCGATTATGATAATGATAAGAAAATTAAACCCAGATTTTTATTCTGTGTGTATAAAACGTAATCACCACCTCGGAAAAATTCACTAAAAATTTTAATCCCTACAACTTTATTTCCATAGCTAGAACTCTAGTATTTAATAATTAACTTTTTAAGGAAAATAAATTTAAAAACCCAAGAAGAATTCTAGAGAATAATGTTACAGCATTTATCAATAATACTAAAAAATGAATGTGCTGCAATCCAACAATTTCAACATTAGGCAATAATTATGTATATAAGCAAAGATCTAGTTTCAAGCATGTTCAACAAAGTATTATAATTGAAGAATCTGCAATAATATAAATGTCGAAAAACAAGGTTGAATAATTTATCCTTACCCTTGATAGAATATACCTAAAATAAGAATGAAGTAAGAGGTAGAGACATGGAAAAATATTCAATATATGAGTAAAAAAAAATTGGTTATATGAGACTAAGCACAGAAAGATCATATTTAACTAAAAATTAAACCGCGTTAAAAAAGTATATTAGTGAAAGCTGAAGTTAACTAAATCTCTAGCTATGTCACCTCTAAAATGAGGAGATAAGGCCAAAAAATCTTTCTTCCGATTCCATGAACACATTATTTTGCAAAATCCAAAACTGTCTATATTGATATAATTTTTTGTCAGTAATTTTTAAGCTAGCAATAAACAAGTTATTAAAAATATTCTTTTCAAAAAGATCTACTTTCATAAGTGTTACCTAAACTTTAACTAACCAAACATTCAATACATGAGAAATATGCTCATTTTTTTGGCATCTGGAAAACTGAACTTAAATCAGAAAGAAAAGCAAAACACTATTATTAAAGAACTTGTATATAAGTTATATACATATTAATTTATATATATTATATATATAAATGAACCTTTATGTCTACTGATTAATTTCAAAATTAAGTGCAAGCTCCTTAAAAGCAAAAACCTCTGCTGATCCTTACTTCTTCTACAATGATTGCTGATTTCAATATAATGAAAAATTAACCAATTCTCTATTGAAAACTAAAATTCAATATGAGAAAATTACTTTTAAAAAGACATCTTGATTTTTTTCCTCTCCACTAGGAAAGCCTGGATATAAAAAAAAAATAAAAATCTTACTTAGTCCTAATTAAAACAATATCTGGCATAAACTACTCTTCTTTAGAGAAGTAAAACAAAAATATTTAAATCAACACAACCTGAAAAACATTTCTAAGGCTCTATTTATGCAGTCCATGCACTGTGCCCTAAAATTATATATGGTGGGACATGCCTGTAAGGAATACCCAATATAGCCCAGCTGTACAGTTAGATAAGTGAGAGCCCTCACACATCCTGAATCAGATGGCTTACCTAGAAAAGTAATTTAAAACACATACACACACACACACTCCAAAACCAAACCTGCAATGGCACAAGTGATGTAATCACAAGAGATATAATACCAATTAGTCAGATATAATGCTATTCTCAAAAACATAATGTAATCCATAGATGTTCTCTCTGATGCTGAACCTGCTGTGATCATTTCACGCTTTCTTTGCTAAGTATTTGTACATAACTTGTCTCTGAACTAAACAGAATAGCAGAATAAGGCACCAAGTTCAGAACATCATTAAGCTGAGGAAATATTTTACATACCAAAAAGGTGAAGAAGCTACAGAGAAAAAAATGTACACCAATAGAAGGTGCAACGTTCTTGCCAACCCAGCTTGTGCCCAATCATTTCTCTTCAGGTGGTCTGGTGCCCAGCATGAAGGATGACACATCCTGCTGCCTGGCCCCCTACTGCGGTCATGATGAGTGCCCTGTCTTTGATGTAGTTTGGCTATTCTGCCTTTCATCTTAGCAGATGCAGGAAAGGTCTAAAATGTTACATTTTGGCATTCTGCATAAGCCTAAACTTACTTATCACTTTCTTTTAACTATATTCCTAAGGAGGAGGAAGGCCTTTACTGGTCAAAATCAAGGACATTTTAAAGGCCAGTTTTCCGGGAGAAATAGGGAGTTCCCTACTTCCCGCATGCATCTCTCAAACAAAGAAGGGCTGAGGCCAAAGGACTCTGGACTGTAAGTGTCTGGGAGGAAAGGAGACAAAGAGATGGAATCCACTAAGAAGACAGCCTCATAGGGCTTTCAGAGAGAGATCCCATCTTTAACTGCAGAGCTTTCTTTGGGCTGGGTGCCCTGTTCCAGAAATTCCCTCCAGGATAGACAGTAGGAAAGGGACACAGTTGGCACCAGGAGGCACCGGTCCCTGGCTCAATCCCCTGCTCGGTTCCCTGCTCCAAAGAGCCCTGGGTCCCAGAAGCTCCCACCGGGATAGATGGTATGCAAGGGACACAGTCGGCATCAAGAGGAACAAGTCCCCTGCTCATCCCCTCTCTGTCCCCTGCTTAGACTCCTGCTAGGAAGTGCCCAGCCTTGCGGGATTACATTTCAGGTGTATCATTAATACGCAGGGAGTAAGAGCTCAAAATGCAGCTGGGTGTGGGACATAGAACATGGCCCACCTTGGCCGCACCCCCCGCACAGTGAGATTGGACCCAAAGGAGTGTTTTGGAACACCTGATTCGAGAAGGGACTGGGGGATCGCCATTTTTCTCCCCATGACCACCAAGGCAGGGCCTCAGGGAGCACCCAGGGACCCACAGTGGAGGTGAGACCTGCCTACACCAAATCACGCCCATATGCACTGGGTAGCTTCTTTTTTACCAGAGCCCAGATAGATGCTGCAGAAATAGTCCCTCCCCCAAGACCAGCAATGACGCATTGCCATGATTAACTCTAGATCAATTCTTGCTATTCATATATATTCTCCCTTAATCTCATTCTTATCTCTCCCCTCCTCTGCACTGGTTATAGGTTTGCTTAAACAGGCATATTTAATCCATTCTCTTGATACATGTTCTACACCTCCTTCAATACCTTCCTTTCTCTCCCTCTCTGAAATAACCAGACTATATAGTTTCTCAGGGTAACATTATCTTTGTTTGTTTTTTCTCCTCTACTCCTGCCTTATTCTCCTTTTTTCTCTCCCTGAATTAAGTCTTTTAGTCTCTCTGCCTGGTCAATGTTCAATCTCTCTTTCTCCCCACCCCTGTCATTTCTCCCTTTGTATAGCTCTTCCATCAGCACTGCCTCCACCCTGCTCTTTAATTTGTAGCTGGGATTTCTGGCTTTATGCTTTTAGATTGTCCTTTGTCTGTTGTTGTTTTTGTTTTGTGGGGTTTTTTTTGTCTTTTTTTTTCAGTTTGCTTGTTTGCTTGATAAGTTTGTGTGTTTGCGTGCTTTTGTCCCCTGTTTGCTTGTCTGTCTGTTTTCCTTTCCAGGGCTACCTCAAGAAACACACCAAAGTACACATGGTGGAGAGTTCAAAATAACACTACAAGTAGGGAAATAAAATAACCAAAGTCACAACAAGAGAGACCAAGGGACACCATTAAAAGAACACTTCCTGAACAGACAGGCCCTGGACAGTCTATGAGCCTCCTTTAATATAGCAGTACTCGCAGGTGCAGAGCACAAAACAAGCTTTTAAAACTGACAAGAGACAGAAAGCTAGCCAAAATGACGAAACGGAAAAACTGTCCTCAAAAAAAAAAATTCCAGGAAGAAGTGACAGCTAAAGAATTGGTCAAAACAGATATGAGCAACATAACTGACCAGGAATTTAGAACAATAGTCATAAAGTTAATCACTGGGTTTGACAAAGACATAGAAGACAGCAGAGACGCTATTGCTACAAAGATTATGGATCTTAAAAATAGTTATGATGAATTAAAAAATGCTATAAATGAGGTGCATAATAAAATGGAGGTGGCCACTGCACTGACTGAAGAGGCAGAGTGGAGAATAGGTGAATTAGAAGACACAATTATAGAAAAAGAAGAAGCCGAGAAAAAGAGAGATAAATTGATACAGGAGCACGAAAGGAGAATTCGAGAACTGAGTGATGCAATCAAACAGAATAATATCCATATCATAGGAATTCCATAAGAAGAAGAGAAAGAGAAAGGGGTTGAAGGGATACTTAAACAAATTATAGCTGAGAACAATCAGCAATCTGGGGAAGGAAGCAGACATTGAAATCCAAGAGGCACAGAGAACTCCCCTCAGACGTAACATGAATTGATCTTTGGCATGACATATCATAGATAAACTGGCAAAATATGAAGATAAAGAGAGAATTCTGAAAGTAGCTAGGGATAAAAGGGCCCTAACATACAAAAGGAGACACACCAGGGAAGTAACAGACCTATCTACTGAAACTTGGCAGGCCAGAAAGGAATGGCAGGAAATCTTCAATGTGATGAACAGGAAAAATATGCAGCCAAGAATCTTTTATCCATCAAGCCTGTTATTCAGAATAGAAGGAGAGATAAAGGTTTTCCCAAACAACCATAAATTGAAGGAATACATCACCACTAAACCAGCCCTACAAGAAATCCTAAGGGGGACTCTATGAGGGAAATGTTGCAAGGAACACAAAGTACCAGAGACACCACTACAAGCATGAATCCTACAGAGAACACAAGAACTCTAAACCCATATTTTTCAATAATAACACTATATGTAAATGGACTAAATGATCCAATCAAAAGACATAGGGTAGCAGAATGGATAAAAAAAACAAAATCCATCTATTGCTGTCTACAAGAGACTCATTTTAGAACTGAACGCCTTCAAATTGAAAGTGAGGGGATGGAGAAATATCTATCATGTTGCTGGAAGTCAAAGGAAAGGTGGAGTCGCCATACTTATATCGGACAAACTGGACTTTAAAGTTAAGGCAGTAACAAGAGATGAAGAAGGTCATTATATAATAATTACAGGGTCTATCCATAAGGAAGAGCTAACAATTATAAATGTCTAGGCACCGAATTTGGAAGCACCCAAATACATAAAACAATCACAAACATAAACAATCTTATTGATAAGAATTGTGCTAAAAGCAGGGGACTTGAATACTCCACTTACAACAATAGATAGATCAACTAGACAGAAAATCACTAAGGACCTGAATGACACATTTGACCAGATAGACTTGACATATATTTAGAACTCTATATCCTGAATATCCTGAAACTATGGAATTCACTTTCTTCTCAAGTGCACATGGTATATTCTCCAAGATAGATCACATACTGGGTCATAAAGCAGCCCTCAATAAATATAAAAGAGTTGAGATCATACCATGCACAGTTTCAGATCGCAATGCTGTGAAACTTACAATCAATCACAGAAATGATTCTGGAAAATCTCCAAAAATATGGAGGTTAAAGAACACCCTACTAAAAAGTGAATGGGCCAAACAGGTCAATTAGAGAAGAAATTAAAAAGTATATGGAAACAAATGAAAATGAAAATACAACAATCCAAACTCTCTGGGATGCACCAAAGGCAGTCCTAATAGGAAAATACATTGCAATCAAGGACTATCTCAAGAAACTAGAAAAAGGGAAAATACAAAATCCAACAGCATACCTGAAAGAGCTAGAAGCAGAGCAGCAAGAACACCCCAAACCCAACAGAAGAAGAGAAATAATAAACATCAGGGAAGAAATAAACAATATAGAATCAAAAAAAAAAAAAAACAGTTGAACAGATCAATGAAACCAAGAGTTGGTTTTTTGAAAAAATAAACAAAATTGATAAACCTCTAGCCAGGCAACTCAAAAAGAAAAGAGGGAGCACCCAAATAAACAAAATCATGAATGAAAATGGATTTATTACCACCAATCCCTCAGAAATACGAGCAATTATCAGTGGATACTATGAAAAATTATATACCAACAAACTGGATAACGTAGAAGAAATGGACAAATTCCTAAACACACACACACTTCCAAAATTCAAAGGAAGAAAATCTATACAGACCCATAACTAGTGAAGAAATTGAATCAGTTATCAAAAATTTCACAACAAATAAGAGCCCTGGTCCAGATGGCTTCCCTGGGGTATTCTACCTGACATTTAAATCAGAGCTAATACCCATTCTTCTCAAACTATTCCAAAAAATAGCAATGGAAGGAAAACTTCCAGACTCATTCTACAAAGCCAGCATCACTTTGATTCCCAAACCAGACAGAGACCCAGCCAAAAAAGAGAATACAGGCCAATATCCCTGATGAATATGGATGCAAAAATCCTCAACAAGTTACTAGCAAATTGAATTCAACAGCATATAAAAAGAATTATCCACCATGATCAGGTGGGATTCATTCCTGGGTTACAGGGCTGGTTCAATATTCGCAAATCCATCAATGTGATACATCACATCAATAAAAGAAAAGATAAAAACCATATATGATCCTGTCAATAGATGCAGAAAAAGCATCTGACAAAATACAGCACCCTTTCTTAATAAAAACCTTCGAGAAAGGATAGAAAGAACTTATTCAAACATCATAAAAGCCATTTATGAAAAGCCTACAGCTAATATCATCCTCAATGGGGAAAAACTGAGAGCTTTCCCCCTGAGATCAGGAACACGACAGGGATGTCCACTCTCACCACTGTTGTTTAACATAGTGCTGGAGGTCCTAGCATTAGCAATCAGACAACAAAAGGAAATAAAAGGCATCAGAATCGGCAAAAATGAAGTCAAACTTTCTCTTTTCACAGATGACATGATACTCAACATGGAAAACCCAACCGACTCCACCAGAAGCCTACTAGAACTGATCCATGAATTCAGCAAAGTCGCAGGGTACGAAATCAACGTACAGAAACCGGTTGCATTTTTATACACCAATAATGAAGCAACAGAAAGAGAAATCAAGAAACTGATCCCATTCACAATTGCACAAAAAAAAACCCATAAAATACCTAGGAATAAACCTAACCAAAGTTATAAAAGATCTGTATGATGAAAACTAGAAAACTTATGAAGGAAATTGAAGAAGACACAAAGAAAAGGAAAAACATTCCATGCTTATGGATTGGAAGAATAAATATTGTTAAAATGTCATTACTACCCAAAGCAATCTACACATTTAATTCAATTCCAATCAAAATTGCACCAACATTCTTCTCAAAGCTAGAACAAACTATCCTAAAATTTGTATGGAACCTCAAAAGACCCCAAATAGCCAAAGTAATATTGAAGAAGAAAACCAAAATGGGAGGCATTACAATCCTAGAGTTTAGCCTCTACTACAAAGATGTAATCATCAAGACAGTATGGTATTGGCACAAAAACAGACACATAGACCAATGGAATTGAATAGAGAACCTGGAATTGGACCCACAAATGTATGGCCAATTAATCTTTGATGAAGCAGGAAAGAGTATCCAATGGAAAAAACACAGCCTCTTTAACAGGTGGTGCTGGGAGAACTGTACAGCAACATGCAAAAAAAAACAAAAAACAACAACAACAAAAAAACGAAACTAGACAACTTTCTTACACCATACACAAAAATAAACTCAAAATGGATGAAGGACCTGAATGTGAGACAGGAAACCATCAACATCCTAGAGGAGAAAGCAGGAAACAAGCTCCTTGACCTCAACCACAGCAATTTCTTACTCGACATATCTCCAAAGGCAAGGGAATCAAGACCAAAAATGAACTATTGGGATCTCATCAAAATAAAAAGCTTCTGCACAGCAAGGAAACAATCAATAAAACCAATAGGCAATCAACAGAATGGGAAAAGATAGTTGCAAATGACATATTGGATAAAGGGCTAGTATCCAAAATCTGTAAGGAACTCACCAAACTCCACACCCGAAAAACAAACAATCCAGTGAAGAGATGGCCAGAAGACATGAAGAGACACTTTTCCAATGAGGACATCCAGATGGCCAACAGACACATGAAACGATGCTCAATGTCACTCATCATCAGGGAAATACAAATCAAAACCACACTGAGATACCACCTCATGCTGGTCAGAGTGGCTAAAATGAACAAATCAGGAGACTGTAGATGCTGGCGAGGATGTGGAGAAACAGGTACCCTCCTACACTTGGTGGGAACGTAACCTGGTGCAGCCACTCTGGAAAACAGTGTGGAGGTTCCTCAAAAAATTTACAACTGAACTCCCCTATGACCCAGCAATAGCACTGCTAGTAATTTACCCAAGGGATACAGGATTGCTGATGCATAGGGGCACATGTACCCCAATGTTCACAGCAGCTCTTTCAATAATAGCCAAATCATGGAAACAGCCTAGATGTCCATCGACTGACGAATGGATCAAGAAGATGTGGTTTATATATACAATGGAATACTACATGACAATGAGAAAGAAAAATCTGGCCATTTGTAGCAACGTGAATGGAACTCGAGGGTGTCATGCTAAGTGAAATAAGTCAAGCAGAGAAAGACACATACCATATGTTTTCACTCATATGTGGAACAGGAGAACCTTAACAGAGGACCATGGGGGTGGGGAAGGGGAAAAAATAGTTAAGGAGAGGGAGGGAGGCAAACCATAAGAGACTCTTAAATACTGAGAACAAACTGAGGGTTGATGGAGGTGGGGGAGTGGGGGAAATGGATGATGGGCATGGAGGAGGGCACTTGTTGGAATGAGCACTGGGTGTTATATGGAAACCAATTGACAATAAACTATAAAATAAATAAATAAATGCCAGTTTTCCAGTTAAAAGTCAATTGTACTTGGCTATATTCTCACCTTAGGCTTGCTTTCTGTTTAGTAGCTGGAGTGATAGGACCATTCAGACACCACACACTCTATCATACCAAGCAGAAACCACCATAAGACCCCTGATTAAAAAAAAAAAAAAAAAAGGCCATTTAAGACTGTCTAATCAAGTATAGACAAGTTAAAAGCTTGCTTTGAAGTTTTGGGCCTAACATGCAATCAATATTTATAATTATTTTTTAATCTTTTCCTGGGCATTTCCTAAGTGCATGAAATCTTGAGATAGAAAAACTGATAGACTGACAGGATCCAGGTGTCCCTGGATGCCATAATTACAGGTTCCGTCTCTTACATCTGACATAGTTTAAGCAAGACAACTAATATACCTACTGAGGTTAAGAAGTTAAAGAGACTTCCAGGGCAGTGGGGTTTTCAATCCAGATGACAGATTATCTTTTAGAGAAACTTTCAAACTATTCTCAGATCTGAAGCTTTTCATACTCATTCCTTCACAACAGTACTTCCTTCTCTATTAACGTTTGCCTTAACTGTGTTTAACAGAATTTTCTAAAGGAAATATGGTGCTTGAATTTAGAAAAATTGTTAGAACTCATTCTTTTAGTGTTTTAGGTTCTAACTCAAGTTGAACTGGTAGGATATTATTAGTTTAATAAACATATTTAGCACTATTTCCCTAACATTGCTCTAATGGTTTTTATTATTATTAATATTAATTAATAATTCCTTTAATCTTATAATAATCATAAGTACTATTTTCTAATTTTTCAGGTGAGGAAAGTCAGGCTTAATAGATTAAGAAATTTACCCAGGGTCACACAGCTAGTAAGTGGTTGAGAGATATCTGAACTCAGACAATCTAAATCCCTGTGTCCATGCTCCTAACCACAAAACTTTGTTTTCAATGTCTTGAATGCACAAAGAAAGGTCTATCATTAACAGTGGGACATCGTCTAGAACTTCAAAGAATGACATAAATGACAAAACTAACAACATATGGCTATCTAAATTTAAATGTATATTAATTAAAATAATATAAAAATAAAAATTCCTTCCTCCATGATACTAGCCACATTTCAACTGTTTGATAAGCTACATGTCTCCAATGGTTACCATATCAGAAAACACAGATAAAGAATTTTTTCTATCATCACAGAAAATTGTATTGCACAGTGCTGAATACCTCACAACTTTTATCAGTATGTGTTGTAGAAAAGTCCCATATCACAGGCATTGTTTTTGCAGTGAAAGGATATCAGCTAGATCAGTGCTTTTCAAACTTTAATGTGTATTTAAACTACTGGAAATCATGTTTAAATTCATATTCTAATTCACTAGGTCTGGGATAGGACCTACAAATCTGCATTTCTTTTAGGGAAAAAGAAAAGCTCCACCTTGTTGCCAATGTTGCCAAGGCAGCACTTTGAGTTGCAAGATGAAGGTCAGAACCTGGTTTGGGTCCATAAAAGATTCCTTTGTTTGGATTAAGAATCATTTTCCTCAGTGATCTCTGATTGCAGGATTATTATTGTTTCTGGACGTCAGAGCTACTTTTGTGAAAAGAACTAAAAGCACCTATAATATCACCTCTGGTTGCCATAAATCCAGAAAAAAACATGCCAGTCATATCTAGGACAATGTTCCCTGGAGACAGGCAGACAGGAAGTGCTTCATCTTTGTACACTGAGACTGTGCACTGGTCATAGTTTTTCCTATACTAGCTCAAGTTTCCTTAGTTTCTTTTCTTTTCCAGGTTTAGGAACTAACAAACATAAACAAGTGTTATAATGAGAAAAAAAATTAGCAGAATGGGATTTTGTTTTTCTACTTTTAGAGAAGTTTAACCAAAGCCTATGGAATTTATTGGATAAATGGAGAGTTTTAAGTGGAGTTTAAAAAGGTGACATTCTGTGCTCTTTTATTTGGGGGCAAGACCGAGTTATTGCTCTGCTCACCATTTCCTTGCAGAATAGCATTTCTTCATAGGCCTCAAGAGGAGATATTGCTCATCAGGAGTCAGATTCAGATATTCTTATGTCCCCTGGCCAAAACTTGGCCAATGATAGTCATTATCTCCAACAAGTCTCAGTTAGGAATATCCAAGTTTTAGCATGTGTATGTGTGTGTGTGTGTGTGTGTGTGTGTGCATGCACGAGTATAGTTGTATGTGGTATACAGATAAATTATATGGAATTTACATAATGAATATGATGGATATGAATATCCATTCAGCAAACTGAATGAGCTTCACTTTTCTTGTATATATGGGTAATAAATACCATACATTTGTATCAATCAAGTATTTGCATAAAGTTGATAAAATTATTGTATTTAAAGAAAATATTAAAGTATTTTTTGTAAAAGTAACCTCTTAGGAAATCTGCTAATTATTAAGATTCAAATGTGTACACTGTAATAAATATATGTAGCAAATAATTATGATAGCTTAAATTTAAGGTCTGAATAGGCTTATAAGAAGTCTGTTTTAGGTGTGAAAAAAAATATATTAAAGCCGTCCCTGAAATCCTCTCATTTTCTTAATCACACAATAAAAATAAGTAGTAATTTGTATATCTGAAAGTCCTATAATAGTTCTAAGGATCTTATTATGATTATCATAAACAAATAAATATTATATTCCAATTATATATTCTCCCCTTAGAGGAAATTTTGATCTTGCAAGTAGAAATAATTGGAGTTAGAGGTGACATTTTTGAAAAATCAGCTATCCAGTGATTCCTGGAATCAATATCTACTGCTTAGGACTTATTATATACTTTCAGGATGACCCTTTAAATTAGTGGCATCAACTACAAACAATATTGCTCTCTTGTAGTTCTGTTGCCAGTCATTGTTCAGGTGAGCTTAAATGGGTTTAGCTAATATTGTTTGAAAGCAATGAGACTTATTCCAGGCCAAAGACTGGGCTCAAGGTAGCTTTATTTCCTGGGACTAGTAGCTAGGTTGGCATAGTTTTCCCATGGAGAAAGACAGGAGTGCAAGAGGGCAAACCAACCAATCCAAGCACATCTGAAGGCTTTTTTTCTCACACAGTAGTCACAAAAAGTAAGTTTCATGGATAAATGGAGTAATTTTAGTAAGAAACTATACTCCTCTGTGAAAGGTAGAGGAGAAAGTGAATATTTGCTGAATATTATTACATTCTACTACATTTACTGATTGTTGTACCTTTTAAAGGCTTAAGACACCCTCACTTCTGCCAAAGTTTAGGCAATGAGTGTTAAGACAGTCAAGGATCTGACATATTTACCCTAAGCCTGCCAGTTTCATAGAAGCTGGGAAACTACCCAAGATTCCTGGTCAGAGGCAAACGTCATTATTATTTACAGTGCAGCAAACTGAATGAGCTTCACTTTTCTTGTATGTTCCACTGCCCCCCACCCCCAAAGTTAAAGTCACACTGGGGAGATGAGAAGCAGAGCCCAGGTGGATACTCACACACAACAGCTTTATGTCATAGCTAATGAACTCTGAGTTTAGGAAACCTCCAATCTTGTTTTGTTTTTAATTTTTATTTATTCATTTTGAGAGAAAGAGAGAGTGAAAGAGAGAGAGAGAGAGAGGGAGGAAGGGGTAGAGAATGACGGAGGGGCAGAGAAAGAGAGGGAGAGAGAATCCCAAGCAGGCTCCGCACTGTCAGCCCAGAGTCAAATGCACAGCTCAAACTCACAACCCGGGAGATCATGACATGACTCAAAATCAAGAGTTGGAACCTTAACCAACTGAGCCACCCAGGTACCCAGCAAACTTCCAATCTTTAAAGGGAACTACTAGCCAAACTGCTGAAGTTTTACCTGAGAGGGTGACATAATCTTTATTATCCTAGTCAAAAAAAAAAAAAAAGAAAAAAAAACCAGATCTTCTTTCTGTGCCCAAAGGACACACTATATCTTTCAAAAAAGTTTTCTATATAAAACATTGAAAGAATATTCTAGAACAAAAATTAATATAAGACAGGCAGAAATTGCATGGAGAATTGTCCCTCACCAATGAGAAAACTGAAAGCGCTCTAACATGGCTTAGAAATGTGGTGTCCTTATAAATGTAGTGTCTTTACAAATCTGGTGCCAATTTTTTTTTATCATAGTAATAATATATAACATTGATTTTATTTATTGAATTTGCCTAATGACAGGCATGACGCAAAGCATTTTTCATTAAATTAGTGCTCATTATAACCCTATGAGGCAAATACCATAATTTAATCAATAATAAAATTGAATTGCCAAAGAATTAAGTAAATTCACCAGAGTTGCATATCTTGAAAGTGATGGGTTCAGATGTGAACCTAGGTTATCTGGCTTTAGGTCATGGTCATTATGCTTCGAAGATGAGGTTGCTTACACTTATCTTCTCCAGAGCCGTTTTCTTTTGAACATTCATACAACAAGCAATGGCTTCCTTTGGATCATGGTTGATTGAAGTTTCTGGGAGATGGCTCTCCAGTGTCAACACGAAATACCTCCCATGTTCAGGAAGGTCCTTTGCAAAAGTTCAAACTTGCACTTTTAGGATTCCAGTTGAAATAAAAAAAATATGCTACTCAGAGAAATGGATTACATTCACAGGAGTCAGGGCAAACAGAATATCCTACAAACATCACAGAACAGGGCAGATGGTACTGGGGGGAACTTAATTCTTTCTCTTGCAAAATTTCAATAGGAATGATCATCTTCACATGAGAAAACTTTTTTGTTTTAATTTGGGAGAGAGAGAGAAAGAGCGAGAGAGCGCACGCTAGAGAGAGTAAGCATGAGCAGGGGAGTGGGACAGAGGGAGAGAGAGAGAGAGAGAGAGAGAGAGAGAGAGAATCTTAAGTAGATTTCACATTCAGTGCAGAGCCCAATGCAGGGCTCAATCCGACAACCCTGGATCGTGACCTGTGCTGAAATTAGAAGTCAGACACTCAACCAACTGAGCCACCCAGGGGCCCTATGATATAATTTTTGTAAAACAACTGTCACAGACCATATTAAAGCATCCTCCATGGAATGGCAATTATGTTTCTCTGGTACTTTTGCTCTACTCTACATTACAAACACTCAACCAAACCATAAAATAAGCTTTTAAATTAAAAAGAAGTAACTGAGAGCTACTTTTAATCACTTAAAGAGAGCAAATATCAGAGGGATTATTTTAACTTATAAACCATACTTAATTCCTCACTAACCCTTACCTCAGATCACACTTATCCTTAAGAAAGAAAGATATTTTTTTATGTTTTTTATTTGGTACTTAAGATTGTCAACACATGACAAATAACACTTGAATTTCCTCTATTCTTTGATATATACATTATCATTTTCCTGCTACAATTGACAAAGAAATGTAATTTATTCATTCAAATATCTGTAATGAGGCCCATAAATATTTAGTCCTAGGTTTATAAGAGACCTCTAAAAAAGGACAAATAGGAGGTAAGCAATATGAGAGAAAAATGCAACTTGGAACTGTGTTTCACCTCTCAAATATACACAAAATACTCTGTGGACCATGGAAAAATAGTAAAAGTCCTTGGGCCATCTAAAAAGAAAGATCTATTGCTTATATAGGCAGAAAGATGGAATGGAGTATATGCTGTCTGCTCCAGCTCAGATTCCTTGAGGCCACACCTGGTCAAGAAAAGATGTAGGTCAATTCACAATAAAAAATTCTTAACGTTCATGAAGTTTATGCCAAGCTATAATGTTTCATCATTTATTAGTTATGCTCTTCAGTTATTTTATTATATATATTTTTTACTAATACATTTTTAAGCATTAAGTTCCTAATTTTCTAGCTTCTGATCAAGAATTTCAATAATATGTCTTTTCTGCATACAATGATTTCTCATTGAAATCATCTCCTTTCTTTCTCTACCATGCTTTATTATGAGATTGAAATATTACAGTACCCTTTAAAATAGTATACTTAAGATCCATTGAATGAGAATTCCTAGTTCTTCTATGGCTTTGGTTTATCATTTAGATGAGTAACAGTTGATCATTTTAGATGCCAATTGAAGACTTTAATTTTGTAATTATGTATTTAATATACAACACACATTTATGAATGTCTATTACATGTTAAGTGATGTGCCGAGGCATGCTAAAAATAGAAGGTAAAATTAACCAAAATACTCTAAATTAAAATTTTTAAATAGGTTTTCTTAATTAAGAAAAATTAATAAAGTGATAGATCAAGTACAATCACCATAATAATCAATATGTCAGAGTTTATTAGAAACAAACAGATTTATGTAATTTCATTAAGACTAGGAGAAACATTATTTTCAGGATTCAAGAGAAAAATTGTTTCAAGAAGGAAGCACACTGTTTTTATTTTAACCATTAAAATTTTTTTTCTTAAAGGAGGCCTTTGTAAGTAATTATCTATATATGGCAATTTAGCAATTGGTATGCTATTTTTAATTATTTTACATGCTGTTACTGGGAAGAAAATATTTGCTATATTTACAATAGCAAATAATTGCATATTTCCAAACAAATGAGGGAATTACTTGTTATGTTTTGCTTGCTATGTACAAAATTTTGGTACTGCTCATTCACATATGATGAATGCCCTATTTTTTTCTCATATTATCAGATAATTTTTCTGAGGCCAAAGGTTTAAAGACATATCCAAAATAATTATGAAATTAAAATCTGAATCATGTTATTGTCATTACTGCTTAGAAGTACTCCTGTATATATTATTGTACACTAGTGTATCAGTCAGGAAAATAGCCTTGTGCATAGAAAGTGGATATCTTCATAATAAATATTAATCAATCAGTATATTTACTAAAAAAGGGATAAACCTGCAAGAAGTTGCATGCTACCTCTATTCTCTTTTTTAAGCATAGCTGACATACTATGTTACATTAGTTTCAAATATACAACATAGTGCTTCCACAGTTCTCTAAAACTATGCTCACCATGGTGAGTGTAGTTACTATCTGCAAATATACAACACTATAAAGTATTACTGAGTATATTTTCTATGTTGTGCTTTTCATCTTTGTAACTTATTTATTTTATAACTGGAAGTTTGTACCTCTTAATTCTTTTCTCCTATTTCACCCATCTTGTCCAACCCCTCCCCTCTGGCAACTACCAGTTTGTTTTCTGTAGTTATGATTCTGTTTCTATTTGCTCATTTGTTATGTTTTTTTAGATTCCACATATAAGTGAAATCATATATTATTTGTCTTTGTCGGACTTACTTCAACTAGCATAATACCCTGTAGGTCCATTGATACTGTCACAGAGAGCAAGATATCATTCTTTTATATGGCTAAGTCATATTCCATGGTATATATATACACCAATGCTACTTCTATCTTAAATCTACTTATCATTCTGAAGCAACTGAACTTGGCTTCTAGTCATCCATGAAAAGTAGATTTATTCCTATATAATAAAGAACTGAAAAGACTGATCTCTTCTTATATGAGAAAATAAATGCTCACAAAACAAAAAGTGTGTTACATTGTGTTTGAATTTATATAAGCCTAATAAACTATCAGGAATCATATTTTTTAAAAACTGTAGTGTAACAGAGGAGGAAAATTATGCATCTTAATATTATCAAGGGAAATTTAGCCTTTATAGTATTTGAATAAAACATACTTGAATAAAATTTAGTTAAGTTTCCATATGAGACACTGACAATCAGTATTTACAATCACTATTATTCTTCATACAAAGAAATGTGTTATGGCTTATGGAATGTTTATGAGTCAATTTAAAAGATATATATAAAGAGGCGCCTGGGTTGCTCTGTCGGTTGGGCATTTGACTTCAGCCCAGTTCATGATGCTGCATTTTGTGGGTTCAATCCCCGCGTCGGGCTCTGTGCTGACAGGTTGGAGCCTGAAGCCTGCTTTGGATTCTGTGCCTCTCTCTCTCTCTCTCTCTCTGCCCCTTGCCTGCTTGCACTCTGTCTCTCTGTCTTCCAAAAATAAATAAATATTAAAAAAAAAGATCTATAAAGGGCAAAAGCAAAATATAGAATATAGTAACAGCAGAATACTTATTCTTTTCAGGAATATATACTTTTAAAAGTTAGTTAAAAATAGGTACTCTTAAAAATCTGAAGAATATATATTTATTTAAAATTTATATATTTATTTTAATGATGCATATACATAACACAGAGCTTGTTTAGTTGATTAATTCTCACAACTGTATACACTCTTGTATTTATCACCCAAACACAAGAAAGAAGATGTCCATCATCTCAGAAAGCCCTTTTATGTCTCTTTACAGTAATCCTTGCCCCCCTCACAGGGGCAACCACTAACTAATTTCTATCAGTATAGATTAGTTTTCCCAGCAGAATTCATATAAATGGAATCACACAGTATACTCTTCTTTACAGACGCATTTCTTTTTTTATATACATATTGTTTTTTAAATGTTTATTTCAGAGCGAGAGAAAGAGAGAGAAAGAAAGATCTAACAAGCGGGAGAGGGAGCAGAGAGAGGGAGAGAGTCCCAACGCAGGCTCCTGGCTGTCAGTGCAGATCTTACAAGGTGAAGTCATGACTTGAGCTGAAATCAAGAGTTGGTCTCAGCCAACTGAGCCACTCAGGCGCCCTCTAACTCATTTCTTAATTTACTTAACATAAACTTTTTGAGATTAAATCACATTACTTGGGGTATTACATGTGTATTCTCTTTATTGCAAAATAAAAAATATATATATTGTAATGAATGTACCAACATATGTTTATACATTCTTTCTTTCATGAGCACTGCATTTTTTTTTTCCCATTCTTAGGTTAACTCTAAATCAGGCTGCTTATAGGACAAATCTTTGGGTGGACGTACGTTTTATTTCTTTGAGTAAATAACTAAGAGTAAAACTGTTGAGTAAAAAGGCGGATGTTTGCTGAACTTTATTAGGAATTATGAGACCATTCTACAAAGTGTGTGTGCCATTTTACACTCCCATCAGTGATACTGAGTGTCTAATTCTCAGTATCCATATTCTCATCAATATTTGGTTTGGTCAGTGTTTTTGTTCATTTGCCTACTTACTCCATTGGATCTATAGTGTTATCTAAATGTGCTTTTCAAGTGCCTGGGTGGCTCAGTCAGTTAAGTGACCAACTTGGGCTCAGGTCATGATCTCACAGCTCCTGAGTTTGAGCCCTGCATTGGGCTCTGTGATGACAGCTCAGAGCCTGGAGCCTGCCTGGATTCTGCGTCTCCTTCCCTCTCTTTCCCTCCCCTGCTCACACTCTGTCTCTCTCTTTCAAAAATAAATAAACATTAAAGAAAATTTAAAAAGTGCTTTTGCCTTGAATTCTTTGATGGATAATGATACTGGGAAACTTTCTTATAATGTTTGGACACTGCATATCTTCCTAATAAAGTAGCCATTCAAAATTTTTATTCACTTATTGAGTTGCTTATCTTTTGTTGTTTGATTAGAGTCCTTTATATATTCCAAATGCAAATCACAGACACATTCTGTGAAAAATTTCTTCTAGCCTAGGTCTTATCCGTTTATTTTTTTAAGCAACATCTTTTGATGAGCAGAGGGTTTTGATTTTATAAAGGCCAACTTATGTATTTTTTTCTTTTAAGGTTTTTTTCATGTTAAGTGCTATTGTAAAATATTTTTAACCATAACTGCACAAAGTAATCTCTTTTGTTTACTTGTAGAAACTTGTAGGCTTTTAAATTTAAATTTATGATCAATTAATAATTAATTTTAAATTTATGGTCAATTAATAATTAACTTTTAGTATGAAGTGAGGTAAACAGGGGTTCTTTCATCTTCTACACTTTAATCCAGTTATTCCAACATTAAGTGTTGAAATGGCACTCCTTTACTTTTCAACTGACTTTATTTACTTTTAACTGGCATCTTTAATAAAATTAATTGAACAAGAGTGCATGTATATGTGTATGTGTTCTTGTAATATCACTTTTGTTTCTTTATATAATTTTGTTCCTATATATAACTATCATTTTGTTCCTATATATGTAATTATCCTATATAATAATATAGAATATAATTATATAAAATATATAGAGAGAATATATATAGAATATATAAAATATATGTTATATATTTTTTGTTCCTATATATTATATATTATAATATATAATAATTATTTTGTTCCTATATATATAATTATTCTAATACAGTTGTCTTGATGAAGAGAATAAAATTGAAATTGAGTAGTGTAAATATTTCAATTTTGCTCTTTTTTCTTCTAAAATTTTTGATTACTCTAGAGGCTTTGTCTTTCCATATAAATGTTAGTATCTGCTTGTCAATTTCTATGTTTTCTTTCTTTTTAATGACTTGATGAGAGTTTATTATAACACAGCTGACAATAAAATCTGGTTATTTCTGTGACACACAACACTTCAATAATTAGAATTATGAGCAATGAGCAATTATGAATGAGAACATATCAAAATTTTAGGAATTCTGTATAGTTTCTACAATAGTTAGAGCCTGTCAATTTCTATTAAAAAAACATTACTAAGAAACATTACATTATTTTAAAAAAGGCTTGGATTAAAATTTCATCGTGTTAAATATATAGTTCAGTTTAGAGTGAATTGATGATACTAGCATTTATTTTAATCCATGAACAGAGAACATGGTATACTTATTTAGTTTCTCTTTAAGATTTTCTCAGTAATGTTTTGTCATTTATTAGAGTGATCTGACACAATTTGTCTTAGATTTATTCTAGGCACTAGATATTGCCCTGGTGATACTGTAAATGGCATATTAAAAACATTTTTATATATGTTGAGTCTATATAGAAATAAAATGATTTTTTTTTCTATTTCAAAACTGTGTATCTTGCCACCTTGCTATAGTGTTATGCAAATTCCAGTAGTGTTGTGTGGAATCAATAGTATTTTCTCCTTATACTATCATATTGACTATAAACAAAGGAAACTTCACTTCTCTCTTTTTAATAACTTCATTGAGAAGAAATTAGTACCATAAAGCTCACACATTTAAGGTGTATGATTCAAGGTTTTTAGAATATTTACAAAGTTGTGCAACTACCACCATAGTCTAATTCTAATACTTATCTTTTAAATTTTATGTCTTTATCATTTTATTACATTATTCCACTAAGATTTACAGTAAAATATTATATGGAGATGCTGAAAACAGATACCCTTGATTTCTAATACAGACTTTTGTGTTTCCTGTAGTTTTAAATTCCTATTATCTCCTTTTTAATTAGAATTGACATATTTATCATCTATTTAAGTCATAACATATTGTCAAGGATGATATAAAAATATCTGGACTCCTCTTTGTTCCTTGACCTTGGTATGAAAGTACCCTAAATATTTATGTTTCTATCAAAAACATTTACTCTCTATAAATCATAAAGATCTCATAGATTTTATTCCTAATATTCTTTGCTTCTTCTTTCTTGGTTTATACTAATATTTTACAAAAGAAATTCTTAAGAAGTTCCCAAATAGTGTAGGATGTGAAATTTTTAAGATCTGCATGTCTGAAAATATTATTCATTTTTCCTTATACTTGACCAATGGATTAGCTGGGTAAGTTATCCTTAACTTAAAGTAAATTTTCTTCAGTTTGTTTATTCATTGTCCTTTGTATGCAAAGTTTCTGAAGGTCATTCCTTTACAGATAATATTTTTCACTTTCTGAAACATCTGATGTTCTGAAATTTTATAATAATATGTCAATGCACAGATATTATTTAATTTTTGGACTAGGGATTTACTATGTTCATTGTAAGTTAATATTCTCATCCTTCAGTTGTAGGAATTGCTTTTACTGCTTTTGAAAATTTTATATTTCTGTACATTTCTATCTAGATATCCAACAAGTCAAAAGTCGCATCATTTAGGTTGTATCTTCATGTTTCCTATTTTTAGTTGTATATATTTATTTCTTTTTCTTTCTGTTCTTCTTTTGAAGATATTCCGTCACTTACACTACATATTTTACCAGGATTTTAATTTATCAAATATGTTTATGTTTTATTATTACTTATTTTTAATATTCTTTACTCCTTGTAGATAATACTATTTTCATTAACACCTCTAAGAATATCTTAGTTATTTTTTATTTTTATGTTTCTCTGAAGATTCTATTTTGTTTCATTTGGACAATATGTTTTGTATTTCAAGTTTTCTTCAAATAACATGTTATCCTACACATACTTAAGAATGAGTGAATAAATATGGTTGCAAATGTGTTTTTTGTTGTAGGGCTGGTCCAGAGATCTTCACATTTGGGCAATTGGTCAGAATCAAATGGCCACTACATTGGAAACTCTTAAGTGTCAAGATACTGAAGATGTTTTTTTGTAAGAGGTTATTTTTGCCTGACTGCAAAGTGTTCTAAATCATCAGCAATACAAGAGTCTGATACCTTATATATTGACTTCCAACTGATTCTATATTCTTAATCTTACAAGTCAATTCCACTTTCTATATTGTGTGTTCATTTTCTCAAAGTTCTAAGCGACTTCAGTGGGGCACATATTCAATTGACTCCTTCATGACAGATAGCACTCACTTTTTATTCCCAACTAAAGGCTACTCAGCCTTCCAGCTTACAAAGTATTTTAAATGGCAGTGTCTGCTGCTTGTTTTACATCCCTTCTTTACATTCTTATAAATTTATACCACTTAGAATATTTCCATATTATTATTTGTAATCTTTGGAATTTCTTGCCATTAGGAACAGAAAGTTAATATTTTACTTTTTAAAAGAAGATTTCCTTCTCTGAAAGAAAATTAAAGTGACAATTATGGAAGTATAGAACTTTATGGTCATGTTGTCCACAGTCTAAAATTTATACGTTCATTAAAAAATATTAATAAATATTAATGTCTACCCACTCAATATTCCTGATTATTATTAAGATTTTTAATTATTCATATCTCATCTCCTTCTTTGGATCCTATATGTTTAAACATTTAATGTTAAGAATGCTGCAATGCTCAGCACATCTTGGTAGTTAAAAAATGTATTAAATAAAAAAGGCAGAAAGTGTCTGTAAAAAAATCCACCTGGCTAGGCAGTCTATTTTACTAAAATTTCTAAGCAATAATAGCTTTAAATTACAAAATATTTTTTGCATGTCAAACATGCTTAGTGTTTTGCATTCATTATCTCACTTTAATTTTTCTAGTAGGACTGAAATTTGGAAGTATATTCTCAATAAAGATGTAGAACCTTAATATCAGATTAAAAAACACGTTCCAGGTTATAAAGCAGATAAAGTTCAAAGCAAAAATGGGAACACAAGATAACAGCTTCTGCAATTTCTTGCCATAATAGAATATCACACATTATATAAAAATGTATTAAATTCAAATAATATTTAAATTTATAATTAGTTTTCTGTAAATTTGTATGTAAATGTCAGGAAATGACAAAAACAAGATGTAAAATAGTATGCAATAAATGTATTTTAAAAATGATAAAATTAGCAAAATATAAGATATATTTAAATAGATTTTTATCTTCTAATTGAAAAGATAACTTTACATTTAATTGTATTGATAATGAATTTCATTGTCAGTCTTTCTAGCATCTATCCACTTTCAAACATATAAACAAAATAAGCATAAAGTAATCAAATATTTTATTTTAAAATGAGTCAACTATAACGATGTCAAACATGAAGAAATACATGTCTATTAGAGCAGAAAAGATACTGTGTGATTAAAATAAAATCATAAAAACAATAGAAATGCTTTCACATACTTAGTAAAGCTATCAGTTCTTGTTCATTTAAACAAATAATGGTAACAAATTTTGAAAAGTTATAATTAATTTTTTTACTCTTGCTTGTTCCTAAAACATTCATAGTAAAGTTAGTTGTTCCTGGAATTGTAAATATATGCATAGGAAAATAAAGTAATCTGGCAGTGTAGCAACTTGATGCAGAACACTCATGTAGGCATTTTTGATAGCATAACTCCTGAAGTGTTGCTTTAGAGAATGAACTTTTCTGCAAGTGATATGTCATGTGATAAAAAGAAAGTTTCCACTGCAAAATGCTCATCTTTCTTCTGCATTCATTATATCCTGAGATTGTTGAGTTTCTCAGGGGTTATTTCTTCCTATTTCCACTCAAACTATGCTCTTTTCTGTAATGCAGCCACATTAGCAGACACAGCTTTGCACTCTTCATGCTGACAGAGATGCTGAAAATATTGTTGCTAAGCAACTGGATGCTGCACATTGGAACTCCATTTTTTCTGATGAAAGTGACAGGAGAAAGATAGCGACATCAATAGCTTACTGATTTTTTTTTAACTTAACAGCTGCAGTGAAAAGAGATGATAGGCACAATGAAAGAAAAAGTAGGAGAAGGCCAAAAAGGAGGAGGTCTAGACATAAAGAAAAGAACTGTGGAAGAAATCCTAAGAGGAGACTTGATTCATAGAAATGGATGAAAAAAGTATTAGAAACTAATCCAGAAAATAAATAAGAACTGTGTATATAGAAACTGTTTTTGTAAACTAGATATTCTGCTAAGGAAGAAAACCAAAAATTAAATACAGAGTGTTGATCCTGAAATTGAATGAGTTAGTGCATTGAAACTTCCCTAACCCTTCCAGATTCCATCTCTTTTCTCTTATATTAAGCTTGCAGGTATGACATTTATCTCAGAATCTGAAATCATGTCTGATGTGAACATTTTTGGCCTTTGAAATTTGGCGGATATAAAAAATGAGACTCTGAAGGAATAATAAAACTGTAACAGGGATAGATAGCTTTGAGTCTCTCCAAGGAATTGAAAATCTGCACTCTTGTTTAGCCTAATGAAGGGAGACCATCTAAGTAATAATGGCTCAGAAAGAGAGAAAAGAAAAGCCTCTGAATGGCTTTGAATGCAATTAGACAAGTACTAAACTGCAGAAAATAAAATGCAGGAGTGATAATGATAAAAGATAGATGACTTATTATGTTTCAATTTGAATAATTATAAAATCAAGCCAGTGTTGTAAAAAAAAAATGGCATAAATACCACTAACTGTAGGATTGCAAGATAATAAAAAGCTACAAATTTATCCACTTGGGATATTTCTGGTACACATTTGATTCCTGGTTCAAAACTTTCTATGTGTTATGTAACTTCTCTGAATTTCGGTTTATGCCTCTGTAACACGACAATGGCACCTAATATTCAGGGTCTGAGGTTGTAAATGAGATCCTACTCTGAACGCCTACCATGTGCCATGATTTCTTTCACCAAAAATTGCAGCATATTAAAAAATGCTTAGAGTATAAAATAAAATATTGACTAGGAAATGTGCCAATTCTTACTAATCTAGACCATCAGTATTGTTGAACACTTTCCCACTTTTGGTTGAGCTGAGGAGGTAAGAAATACTATTCATTGGAAATCTAAAGCAATAAGATTTTAATGAAAAAAATTCTTCCTAGTCTTCCTTTGGAAAAAAAAAAAGGAGGCAGAACTAAAATTTTCACTGATGGAACAACTATAGTCCTAACTCTTCAATTTTTAAATGTCTGGACTCTAAAGGTAATTTGGGAACTTTATCCATTCTGTTCAATCCAGGCCTGGCTTGAAACAGTGATTGGTACATGGTTATGACAAGGTGAAAGAAAATTAGAAACCTGTGGAAGAGAAATAGCAAACTATTGATTGCATTCTGATTATCTTTGTGCCAGTTAGTTCCTGGCTTGGGTTGCTATTGATTGCTCCTGGTACTGGTATGTTATGTTCCTAGGACATGATTCCTACCATTCAAGAGAAGGTGGACAGAATTAGGGGATCTGATTCTGGAAACCAGATCCTTTAACTGGAGGCTTATAGGTTTTACAAGTAAGAAAATTACGAACCCCTTCAAGTTAAGGATTAGAAATATACAATGAACAGGGAAAAAAATAGAAACAGAGGTATTGATGTGGGCAAAATAGCACCCTGAGAAGTATTTAACTTTTTAAAAAATTTTGTATAATTACATAATTCATTTTTGCTAATAACTTAGAGATATAAGTTATTTTTCATATTTATTGTAAGTAAAGAAATCTAGGTAGTAGAAAGATTGTCTTCTGCAAGCCCTTATTTTTCTGCTTTCCAAATCTGTTTTGTTTTAGCTTATTATTTTGCTTTGGTGGTTTGTGAGGTGCTCTTCCCCACTACAGGTGCAAAAGCAATTCTTTTCATCCACCAATTAACACACTTTTAATTTTGCTAAACAAAATCACTGTTTTCAATGTATTTAATCCTCATCAAAGCCCTGGAAATATTAACTAAAGTATTACAGTCAATTGATACGTAAGTAGCTGAGAAAGTAGCTCCTCCAAAGCCACAGTTAGGAGGAAAAAACAAACACATATAACCTGTCCCTCCCCCAAAAATGTTTTCAGTTATGCTAAATAGCAAGTTAAGGGGTTACCCTAACTAGCATTTTGTGGATTTCACATGCTGATTTTCTTTTCTTTTCTTTTCTTTGCTTTTTAATGTTTATTTATTTATTTTGAAGGAGAGAAAAAGCATGAGTGGGGGAGGGGCAGAGAGAGACTCCAAAGCAGGCTCTGGGCTGACAGCATTTTCAACGGAATCCTGAGATCATAAACTGAGCAGAAATGATCAAGAGTCTGATGCTTAACTGACTGAGCCACCCAGAGGCTGCTTTTCAAATCTCTAATAATGTACATGTTTGATTTCTATTCATTTTGACATAATAATATATTTATGAGTCTGTGTTTGTTTTTACCAATATCAGATATTATTTTCTTCTTGCATAAGTAACTCTACTCCTTTCTACTAATTAATGTTAATGTTAATATCGATGAGCGATATAGTAGAGGTAAGGATGCCTGTTTCTTTCCCTGAAACATAATATGTACTCTTTATTTTTTTCCTGTTTTTCTCAGGTACATTTAATCAAGTGCTTCTTCTATCTAATTTGCTCACATCCTTGGAAATATAAGATGTCTGTGAATTAAAATGAGTCCCTAATTTTGAGGAATTCTCCAGTTTGTAAAGGGCAATACATTTGAAAGTAAGTAAGTTCAAGAGAGTGATATTAGATTATAATCACTGAATATGTGAATGTGATAATTAATTTTATATGTCAACTTGACTGGGACACAGGATCCCCAAATATTTGGTTAAACATTCTGGATGTGTCTGTGAGGATGTTTTTGGATGAGATTAACATGTGATTCAATAGACTGAATAAAGTAGATTGCTCTCCTCAGTGTGGGTGGGATTCATCATATCTGTTGGAAGCATAAACTTAAAAGACAGGTAAGAAAGAATTCTCTCTGCCTAACAGCTTAAACTGGGACATTAGTCTTCTGCTGCCCTCAGACTGGGATGTTAGTGTTCCAGGTTCTCAAGGCCCTTGGACTCAGACTGGCACTACACCACTGGCTTTCCTGTGTCTCCAGTTTGCAGATGGTATATCGTGGAACTTCTCAGCTTCTATAATTCCCAGAGCACATGGTGAGGGGATAAATAGAGCAGGTCTTGAGTGATAAATCCATGATAACATCTCAACCTCCCTAAGCCTGTGATACCTTTCTAAATAACTTCTGACATTTACATTTATTGTAGGTCATTCTTGGGTTGATAATTCAGTATACCAAGCAAGCAAACTACTAGAGTCATTACCAGCTCCTCAAGCCTACCCACTGAATTTAGAATCTCTGCTTATGATGCCATATCAATAAATGTGTGCTTATTCAACTTATATTCTTTATACTCTGATATCTTATTCTTAACATCCACAGATTTGTTACTAAAAATTGGCAAAGACATACAATTCTGTTTTTATATAACATATCTTCTCAAGGGTTACATTTCTATCTCACTGTTGAAGGCATGCTGGGAATTCAGTCTAGTTATACATATAAAAGTAGGAAAACTTGGTGGGGAATAGGTACTGAAGGAGATTAGCAATCTCTTGTGGAACTACCATGGGGAAGCCAATACAGGTCTTCAGGCAAGTGAAGAATATCATCCATATGGAGAGTATGAAAGGGCTGCTTCAAGTTCAAGGTCCCTAGCTTCACTGGAATCTGCCCATATGGCTGCATTCCAATTTTCAAGATCTCATCCCTTTCTGAGATACACTACATGTTTAGAAATAAAATTTGCATTATAACAGCCACTCACAGGATTTTATTTTGGATACTGTTTTTTAGAAATCTCAGCTTTGTGGCTCCAGAAGATGAGTTTTAGAGCAGTCACAGAAGCTTATGTGGGTCCCGTATGCAGACCTTGAGTTGAGAACTAACTCAAAGTCTGGAGCTTAGGAGCTTCTTACCACATGTTTTCCAGTGCACTTATGAGATGCCAACCTAATCATTATATTTACTAATATTTTCTATGGCAACAAATGCTTGTCATGAGGCATATTACCTTTTGGAGATAGGCACTTGCATTATCTACAGGCAATAATTTGCCACTGCATGTCATAAGCTACCATTGTGTTCTTTATCATTAAAGAGTCATTAATGCCATTAAATCTAAACAGATAAATTTTAGATAGCCTAAAAGGAATTCAGAAACACATAATTAAGATAATGCTCTCTCAGAAACACTATCAATGCCAAATTTTGTATTAGTCAGAGTTCAATAAGAGAAACATAACTATTTCTGTAAATGAAAAGAGCAATGCATTGTAGGAATTTGACATATGCAATTGTAGCAGAGATTTTTAAATAGTCTCTTTATAGCTGTTGTCTTTGTGTCTGATACTGGAGGTTGAAATCCAAAGAATATGAAATCATATGTAAAGAAGGGGAGAGTAGAGATAAGTTTAATCTCATGATAATGAGCTGGGATACAGGTCCACAAGCAGTCTCGAATCCATAAGGAAACACTGGAAATTCATGTTATTCTTACCATCGCTAACCTTGTTAACTAGTGTCCTAAAGGAGAAGTTGGAACCTGGGTGTCCTGAAGAAGTTGGACCTGTCTTTACAGTGCTAAGTACAGACCTGGTCCAGGAAGCAGAGAAGCTAAAAGAGGTAGATCAGTTGCTGGCCCAAAGCTCCCCCACCTCAGTGAGGTAACCTAGCACATAAGCAAAATGACAAACACCTTCCTTAAACTTCCAAGCATAAAAACTACATGTCTTTTACTTCACTATTGATTGACAAATCTCATGAAAAAAATGTCTCTTCTCACTCAGACTAACTAGAAACACACATGGAAGGGAATTCAGGGAAATGTAGTTCTGTCTAGCCAAACTGACACATTGAAAAAAGAGTACTGTAAAGAAGCCAGCTTAGTCACACCCACGTAATCATGGCTAATCACTAGCCAATTAATCAAATTTACAAATTATCAGTATGTTTACCATAACTTGTGTTCATAATTGCTTGTTAGAACCTTTCCCTTTGAATTCTCTAAGATATACTAACATTTGCTGGTGTTATCTTTATAGAAATCTTCTGTCAGTATTGTATCAAAAATTGTATCAATTTGTAGATAATCTCTCTTTGTCTAGAGTTTCTTCTAATATTTCTCATTGATATATCTTACCACTGTGTATTTAGGCATGGGATTAATACTTAGTAACCTCTTAGGACTTAAGTATATCTTTTCAATCTAGAGATATGTAACTTTCATTAAGTCATTAAAATTAGCCATCATTATCTTATTTAACATTGCTTCTATCATGTCGTATGGTAATTCTGAGAGCTGTTTACAAATATACTTCTCTTCCTTTCTGTACATGTTAGAATTGCATGTCACATTCCTGCCAAGTTAAGATTGGTCAAAGTCCTCTGCAAAAAGTGGCATATATCACCTTTCAAGTCAGTCTTTAAGGTCCAGGGCTTAATTTGCTATGGCCCTATCTCCCAGGTCAGGAAAACTGAAATTGCCCCAGTTGTTAGATGTTCCATTAGTTTATATGAGGAACTGGGAACATTGGTGATGACCTTCATGAGTGGCCTATACATCAAATTTCCTAAAGGTAGTGTTCTGACTTCCACATCTGCATTTTTAATGGTAAGATAAGCCCTTAATTCTTACTAATAAATGGTTCCCTCTGCTTCACTTAGGCTTTCTTAAAGATTGGCTGATGAACTGACATTTTAAAAAATACGTTGGAAATTTAAAGAGTAATGAACCTAGCACATACATGTTTCACAAACACTAAGATATAAAGATCTTGAAAACTTTTCTCTCCTTAGCAGGGATGTTTAAGGTCTAAAACATGCCTCAGCCCAAAATCAGATGACCATATCTGTACACTGTATGCACCATTTTGTATACACCTCACCTGTATTTTTCTCATAACATAAAGATCTGCTCTTTCCAACACAATAATCGCTAGTCACGTGTAGCTACTGAGGATGTGAAATGTGGCCAGTCCAAATTCAGCTGTGTTTTAAATATAAAATACACATGGGATTTCAAAACCCTAAGACCAAAAAAAAAAAAAAAAAAGAATGTGAAATATCTGTTTATTAATATTTTTTACATTGACTACTAGTTGAAATAATAGCTTACATATAGTTACTTAAATGAAGTATATAATAAATATTAATTGCATATGTATTTATGTTAGTTTTAAGTGTTTCTAAATTTTGTATTTGAATTTTATTACATTTCTACTAAATAACATTAGCCCAGACTTTAAAGGTCAAATATTTCTATTACATATAGAATAATTTCTTATGAATTTTTCATGAAGTAATCACTATACCAAAATTCTAACAGTTTTTAGTACTCCTTCTTAAAGAAAATTTCTTTTAAGATATTTATTTACTGAGTATAAATTAATATTATTTTCACAAATTCTGTGAGTGTAATCCTTTTTTTTTTGCCTATTTCATTTTAACACTGACCAATTTCTTGTGAGTGCGTGTGTGTATCTGAGTTTTGTCTACAGAGCATTTGTTAATGTAGATAATGTTTCACATTTTATATTAGACATCCTAGAAATTGTTATCTGTCAAGATTTTATTAAAAATGAGGTTAAAGATACCCAAGGTTGGATTTTATATCTAGAGTTTCAATATCAGGCTTTTTAAGATGTAAATTTCATTACCTGTCACTCAAATATATCTTTCAATTTGACTTAAAATTTATGACTTTCAAATATGATCAGATGGTTGAAATTGTTTCTTATCCTCCATTGAACTTATTATAAATCTATGCGACAAAAAGTGATCCAATTTCTCCTCTTTCTCAAGCACATTGGCCTATAACCCAAGTGCCAAGGATCTTCAAGTTTGAATTTTGCTAAGAGTATAGTCTTAGGAAGAGTAGTAATAATGAAAAAAAAGTATCTGTTATCTGATAACAAGTTATGAAGTCTATGAAGATATTTCCAAATCTTTGATAATATCATATGTATGATATATATTATATATGTGTCCCTATGTAGTAAAAATATTGACAGTTTTCAAAATTATTCTAATAGTGGATAGAGATGAATATATAGATAAATAATCTGGGCTACTGATAAAGCTAACTTCTATACAACAAAATGATTGCTAAGTTTTATTTTGTATGACACTTTTTGTTTTTTCAAATTACTTTCACATATTTTCATAAAATAACTCACTTTAAAGACAGCACTACCAAAAGCAATAGGTATAATAACTTAAAACACTTATTTATGCTTACTCTATGACAGGCATTCTTCAAAGTAGTTTATACATGTTAACTCATTTAATCCTCACACATAATCATCTCTATTTTACAGATGAAAGAACCAAGGAATAGAAAAGCTAAATAGCTTGTTAGCATTTCCCTTGCTATAAATGGTGGAACTAGATTTGACCCAGGCAATTTAATTCCATAGTCTATGTTCTTAACAATCCAATTTATAGAGAATAATAAGTGTATTGTTCCAAGTCCTGTTATTTACAGGTATAGCCAGGACCACAATACAGATTATCAGATTTAAAGTGAATTATTCTTTTCATTACATGGGAATCTATAGCGAAGAAACCATAAGAGGGAGAATATACAGAAGGGAAGGAAGGAACAGAAAAAGCAAAATCATAAACAACTTAAATAGTATATTATTACTATCCAAATATTTACATTTTTAAAGTTTTTAACATCAGTACTGCACTTGTTTTTTAACCTATTAACTAAACTATGAATCAAGTACCTACAACCTACTAACAGACTGTTAATTTCAATTTTATTTCATCTTATTTTTTAATTTTTATTTATTTTCAAAAAGAGACAGAGTGTGAGTGGGGGAGGGGCAGAGAGAGAGAGACACACACACATACACAGAATCTGAAGCAGGCTCCAGGTTCTGAGCTGTCAGCACAGAGCCCAACATGGGGCTCAAACTCATGAACTGTGAAATCATGACCTGAGCTGAAGTTGGATACTTAACAGACTGAGCCACCCAGGCACCCCATCAATTTTTAATTCTATACAATTTCATGAGTAGAAATGCTTTGATACTACATTTGCACTCCTTCTCTATGTGGTACTGTGGATGTAGTTCATTTAAATAACATAAAGGAATGATTGGAAATTATACTGAAAAAAAATCGTTGTAAATATAGCATATCTATCCAAATTTATCTGTTTATTAATGTCAATCACAACCAAAACCACAGGAGCTATGCATGTATGTGTGACATTGACAAGCTGATTCTAAAATGTATATGGCACTGCGGTGAACCAAGAAGAGCCAACATGATCCAGGACTATGTTAATAAAGATGTGCAAATTTAGTAGATGTAAACTATCCAATAATTAGGACATTTTGTTTTTTTCGAGAAAGAGAGAGAGAGAACACAACACAAGGTGGGGAGGGGCAGAGAGAGAGGGGGACAGTGGATCAAAGTAGGCTCTGTGCTAACAGCAGCAAGCCAATCCAATGCAGGACTCTAACTCATGAATTGTGAGATCATGACCTGAGCCAAAGTGGGACGCTCAACTGACTGAGCCACCCAGGTGCCCCTAGGAGTTCCTATAAGGCCAAAATAATGCAGATAGGGTAATTTGAGCAAGAAAATAGGCAAATACACAAATGGAACAGATAAGTGTCCAGAAATAATCCCAAAGATATATGATAATTTAATTTATGGCAAAATTTAATTTATGACCCTCAATAAAGTGGTGGTATTTTCAATAAATTATGTTGAGTCAATTGAATATTCACATAGGAAATAAAATAAATCTTGCTTTTACAATATTAACAAAATAAATTTCAGGTGAATTTTTCAAAAAATTTAAAAGGTCCTAGTGACACCTGGTAGGTAGTTCAGTCGGTTAAGTGTCAGACTCTTGATTTTGGCTCAAGTCATGATCTCACATTTCTTGGGATCAGTCCCTGTGTGGGCTCTGCACTGAGCATGGGGACTGCTTAGGATTCTCTCTCCTCCCACCCCCTCTCTCTGCCTCTCTCGCACTGGCACTCTCTCTCTATCAAAATAAATAAACCTTTAAACACAAAGTCCTAAAATAAATTTTTAAACGTTAAGGCAACCACATTTTTAAGAGTAGGCAAAAGTCCTGAAAAAGTATTTCATAGAAGATAGTATCCAAAGGCCAATAAACATATGAGAAATTAACTCATTGGGGAAAGTAAAGTCTTGAAGCAATACCACTACAAATCCAACAGAAATGCTATAGCAAAACTAACAATTTCTAATGGAAATGCAGAGAAACTAGCACTCATACTCTGCTAATGAGTGTGTCAATTGATAAAACTATGGAAAACTATCTGGAAATATCTACTATATCTGACAACTTCAATATCCTATTACACAACAGGTCTATCCCTAGGTACATATATCAATCTATTTTTGTGCACAAAATATATGCATAAAAATATTTATAACTGGATTATTCATAATAGTCCCAAACTGGGAGGAAATCTAAACAAAGCAAAACAAAGGACAAAAAGATTACTACTACTACATTCAACAACTGAAACTCAAAAATAAGATATTGAGCAAAAAAAGCCAATTATAAGACAGTACCTACTGATAATTTCATTCATATAAATTTCATAAACAACCAAAAAAAATCAGTGATGGGAATCATTAAACTGGTTATCTTTTAGAGATAAATGTGTAAGACAAAGTCTTCTGGAGCATTCATAGTGTTCTGTTTTTTTGATATGGATGGTAAGTGTGTAGTTAAATAGTTGTCCTTGTGCACTTTCTTATCATAAGAAACAAACAACATGGTCAGTTTTTTTTTTATCCTGTGCAGGCATTTTCTTTTTAACTTTTAAAAATTTCCCTCCAAAAAAATAAAAATAAGAAAACACAATGAGGGTTAGATGAAGACACAATATCTCTAACTATGCTTTGGAGAATTACTTTGTGCAACAACATTGCAAAATTTAAAAAAAAATAAAATCCTAAAATTAAAGACATAATTGAATACTTAATACATGCTATACATTACTGTTATCTTTGCTCATTTCATAAATGAAACCTGTCATTGAGCTATCCTTTCTTACATCAACATGAATGTTTACCTTTCTGCTCACCCTCATCATCATGAAATTCCCTTCAAATTCATTTCAAACTTCCCAGCTACTTAAATTCTTCATTAAACTTCCCACACTTCTACACTCACTGAAACATGATAAATGCCTGCTTGCCTTGTAGCTTTCTCACTTTCCTAAAAATCATTTGGTGACTGGAAGAATTGCTATTCTAGTCTCTCTTGATCCTTCCAGATTATAGTAGTTTTCCATTATTGTTGTACTCACTTATCATATTTTTTTTGGCTTAGAACAACATACATTTATTATCATATAATTCAAAAGGTCAGCAGTTTCACTGAGGTAGAATCAAGATGTCAGCAAGGCAGCATTCCTTCTAAGGTTGTAGTAGAGAATCTGTTTCCTTGCCTTTTCCAACTTCTGGGGCTGCCTGCATTCCTTGGCTCAAGGCCACTTCTTTCATCCTCAAAGCAGCTGTGCATTTTCATATCTTTCTCTAACTCTGACACTCCTACCTTCTTCTTATAAGAACCCTTCTGACTGCATTGGGCCCACTTGTATGATTCAGAATAATCTTCCCATCTCAAGATAGTTAACATGTATGAAGTTCTTTTGCCACGTAAATTAACATATTCATTTCTTTACCATCTCGGGCTTGACCCGCTTCAAAAACATCTTAACTAGATTTCCTGTCCCTAGTATTGTCCTCCTCACTCCCAGATCTATTATTTATTATATTGCAAATATGTCAAATATGTCATGTTACTTTCTAATTATTTTTTAAAAAGTAAACACTTTGTGTTACTCTCTAACTCAACCTAATTCAGTAATTATTCGCTAGAAAACAAACTATTTTTCAAGGGTTACAAAATAAAGTATTTTTCAAGGGTTACATGGATCTTAATGCTGCTGATTCAAGCTACCTTTCAGTCTTACAGACTATCTGGGCTATTTAAATTGTTATCTCTTAGCTCCAAGTCTCCCCTTTACACTATGCATTGTGATTCTAGGACTAAGATCCTGAAACACCATGAAATCTACTGAAGATAACTATTCTCTTTATTAAACACTATTCCTGTCTTGTTTTTAAGCCCTGACAGAGACTGAATACCTGACATACAACACCAAGTGATAAAGGGATCTCAGTAGCCTATCATGAAATGTGTCTTATCTGACTCAGTCAGCCAAAAAGTTGGGCATTGATGGCAACAGTCTATCAAGTACAAATAAGATTCCAGAAACTGGGCTTCAACAGACCCAGAAGCACAAGACAATTACACCAACAGGGTGCTGAGATGCCTGACATATTTTACTTCTAGAGTTACATCCTCTCCTCTCCCTCAATCCACACCTACAATCTGGAAGTACACAACTACCATTGGCTGATTAAAAATAAAAACATTTTACTTAACATTTTTTATCCCGTACTAGTATCAACCAGAATTAGATGCCTGCAACACCACAATCTCAATCAAGAACTTCCCTAAAACACAATAGAAAAGAGAAATAATACTAATAGGCAGAACCTGGAAGAGTATATTTCAAGTTATCTACTTATATTTTATATACTTATACTTTATACTAAGAAATGGCGGGAAATATGGACCTGCACAAATTAATTGGTGCTGGCTAATAGTTTGGCCTTATTGTCAGGAACTGAAAAGAATTAAATGGAAGACTCAGAGATTAGAAGACAAGTAATTATAATTTTTTAGAAAAGGACAAAAGGTGTTACAATGTTTGGTTTCATCTGAAGTGCTCATCCATGTGTAAGCAGGTGGATAATATATATATTCTGTGAACATCAGTAAGCCTCTTTCTCAGCCATTCTGGTGTCTCTTTAATGAATACAACTATGCTATGGTCACAGTAACAGAGACAGAGTCTATATATGGGCTCAACAAAAGTCAACTTTCCTCACCAAGTCTGAACTGGCTGCCATCACTATTGAGTACCTCTGCCAACAGCAAAGACAAATACTGTCCTGACATACAAATCTCTAGAGAGACTAGCCAGTTCCTGGAGGCAGATCGATTATACTGGATCCCTTTCAATATGTAGATGTCAACTACATTGCATCACTAAAATACACATGTAGTACTTTCCATGAACATGTCTTTCATGTCCACAACTCTTCTCCCAGTATCAAAATCTGTGAAATTAGGGAATGGCTTACTTATGTTTTATTATTCTACCCAATGTTTCTTTTGTCAAGAAATTCATTTCATATCAAAATAAGTGTTAGAATTGGCTTCTGACTACGGAATTCACTAATATTACTATGTTGCTTAGAAGATGCTGGCATGAGAGAATGGCAGAATAGCCTAATAGGCTACTGAAGACTCAATTATAGCACCAGTTGAGAGAAAAGAAGCTGACAAGTATGTGTTTCTGTCTTTCAAGACGAAGTCTATACTCTGAATAATCATATTATATGTTGCAGTTTAGCTCAAGCTCAATAAATGAGTCCAAGAATCAAGGGCTGGTAGCAGGATTTGCTAGAGTAAACTACTTTACTTCTACTCTTTGTTTCCATGGCAGGTGACAATGGCTGTGTAACATGAGGAAACTAGTCTAATTAAAGTTCTTGTTAGGTGAAACTTAACCAAGCGATTGGTGGCTGAAGAAAGAAGCTACTCAATTAATCACAGCCTCTTAACCTGTTATACAAACAAGGATTAATGCAGTTTTGTACATTTTCTTCCTTTTGTATTTTGTGTATACACATAAGAATACATATATCTTCACACACAAAGGTTTATATTAACTATTCTTATTTAATATTAACTATTCTTCTGTCCTTTATTCTTATCATTTTATGTAAGAATTCCTGGTGGTAGTTGACTTTTTAACTTAATCTCCTAAATATAGAATATTCTGTAGTCATTGTGATTGAATGAGTGAAGTACTTTACATTGCTAGCAGATGGATACTGGGACTGGTGCCCAAAGATCACACTGTGACTGCTGGGATTTTGTTTCTCACACTTTTGTAGAAACAGTAAAGTGTCTTTTTTTGTACAAAAGATTATCACATGTTGTTGGACGGAAACATAAATATATTGGTATGACATGAAAGTCTGAATACTGACTGACGAAGGAAGTCGACCAGAATGGTAATTATTTTAGTACATTCCAAACTGTGCCTCCTAGTTGGCATGCTAAGACTGGAGACGCTAAAAATATTCTTTTAACTTTCTCACTGATTTCTTATCAGTCCCTACACAAAGTGCACTAAGAATTTAAAACAGAAAACAGGGAGAACCAATGTCCTGCTTTTCTCCTTTCAGCTTCTTTGGTTCATCAGAACTAACTTACCATGCACTCTCAAAGGTATCAGCACCAGCTGAGCAGCAATTTTCCCTCAGAGATCTGAGCCCCAACTTCACAGGTACCCTCTTCTAAGTTTCTCTATCCTTATAATGTTGATTCCATTTGTTGCTTTAGTCCAACAGTTAGTACCTCTTTTCAATGTCATTATCTCATTTTATCTTGAATTTGTTTTTCTAGCCTTCTAACACCTGTATCCAATTCCCTAAATTATAGCCCCTCTGTTGAAAGCACTATGGGGATTTCTGTATTATTAACTCAGATGATTGATAAACCATTGCTTGCAACCAGCACCATATGCTGTAACTGTTCTGACATCTTGAAACGCCTTGAATATTCTAAATTCTCTCATGAATTGATGATTTTGCACATCTATCCCCCCACCTGAAATTCCTTACACTGACAAATTGTTCATGGTTCAGAATGAGAGTCACTCCATCTCCAAAGCAATCCTTTCTTCCCTTGCTCAACACACAATCCATCCTATAGAATGTTTCTTGTTACCAAAGCTATAATCTTATAAATCATTCTTTTAACATTCATCAAAAATTTGCCAAACAGGCTTGGTGATGAATCTTTCTCATTAAAATATAAGAGATTTGAAGGCAGAAATCCTATCTGTTTTTCAATGTTCATCATCCAACACATACACACCACATAACAGTACATAAATGAATGATTTAAGACCTTCAGTCCTTCTTTCTCTCCCATTCTAAATTGTGGGCAATATATTTAATTCTTAAAAATTGCTATAGTTGCTTACTATAGAGATTAT
This sequence comes from Cryptoprocta ferox, assembly GCA_028646485.1. Lineage (NCBI taxonomy): Eukaryota > Metazoa > Chordata > Mammalia > Carnivora > Eupleridae > Cryptoprocta > Cryptoprocta ferox. The sequence goes on from CM053560.1 coordinate 54,493,529, forward strand.
GACAAGAATTATTTTTAACACAGTTTATTACATTTTTATTGAAGTATAATTAACATAGTGTTATTTCTAGTTTCAGCTGTTCAGTGTAATAATTCGACAATTCTATACATTACCTAGTCCTCATCATGATAAATATACTCTTGATTGCCTTCACCTATTTCACCCATCCCCCCACCCACCTCCCCGCTGGCAACCACCAGTTTGCTCTTTGTATTTAAGAGTCTGTTTTTGTTTCCATATTAATTATACTTCAATTAAAACAAATAATAAAAACAAAATCCAAAAAAAAAAAAAGGAAAGGAAAAGTCCAGGTAGCATGGTAAAGACGATTTATTTCCCAATCTCTCTTTCTTTTCCTAAGTATCCAAATATGAAAAGATAATAGAGACATCTCATTTCTATTAAATTTTTCATCAATTCATTAAAATATAGTTTAATAACCAAATACAAAATAGAGTGAAGATGGAATTCTACCCACAGAAATGAATGAGGACCAAAGTCAGCAACAGAAGACATCCAAATAAAGGCCTGAATCTCAACCAAGGTGGGAGGTTCAGAACCAAGAGGACTTACCACCATGACATGAAGCCACCAAGAAGACGACAGAGTCCAATGAATTCTTGTAGGTACCTCACTTGATTCTGAGGCAGCGCCAGACATGGAGGTAAGACACTTTGGATCCTGCTGACTGTTCCAAGTAATGTCTATCCAGAAGAGCCTGTAAAACAAACAAAGCATTTGGGGGGGATCTTAGGGATTGCAATTTCATACACTTATCAAGAAGAACACTGATTACAGAATTGTTGAATCATTATATTCTACACTTGAAACTAATATAACATTGCAAGTTAATTATACTTCAATAAAAATATTTAAAAAATAACAGTTTATTACAAACTGTCCTAAGTTCTGCTTATCTCTTAGTTTCGAAAGGTCTTTGTTTTTCCATTATATATATAACTTAGCCACAGTAGAAATATTTTAAGTACTCAATATGCATATCTGATTAATGGCTGCCATGTTGGACAAAGTAAGCACGGAACATTCAATCATGGCAGAAAATTCAATTTGTCAGTGCTGTCCTAGAGCAAACCCTCAGAAATTTTCATCACACATTACATCTGAATTTGTACATATTTAACACAAATAGCCTAAAGACATTATTACCCTCTTTTTAAAATATAAGAAATCTATTTATAAACTGATATATACAATATGCTTTGGAAAATTGAAAGACATATACTTTTTTTGTACTTTGTGGATCCTTAATAAGAACTGTGACTCAATTTGAATGACAGAGACAAAAAGGTTCCAATAGAATCTGAATGTTATCTGAATGGTACTGGCAATACAGTAAAATTGACCTCAAACTTCAATTCATAGAACTGAGGCTTTCTATTCATTCATCAAATAATGTTTGATTGAATTAATTTCACTTATGAAGTTCTTTAGGCAGTGTACAGGATAGCATTTCTCCAAAGTTCCCACCAAATAACTTCTTACTAAGGAGAATCATCTATAAGCCTGGAGGTCTGGTGGAATAAACTTATGTGATCCTTTCTTTTATGCCAGTTGCTGACATACCTTAAGAAATGTTTCTTTTTAATCCATGCCATTGCTTTTAGTATTGAAAACATTGTTTTTCAAAAACTCATTCAGTAAAATAACTCCCCAAGAGTATTTGCCATGCATGTAGTTTCCCATAGCCCTTGGACTATCACTGACTAACTCTAGGAAAATACATACCACAATCTGAGAAACACCAATGTGGACACTGGTGAAATATAAAATAGTCAACCTATTTTCTCTAAACAGAAGAAAAATATGTACATATTAAGTTGAACGATAATGCAACATTTAACTACTGGTGTAGAATTAGCTTTAGAACCTGTGCTTCCTTTATCTAAAAGTGTTTTTATTTACACAATAAGATAGTGCTTAAAAGCTTTTCAGAATATGCAAAGTCTATTGCTATTCTTTCTTATTTACTAAGTCAAGAATAACTTGCATTTAATTATACTTTGTTAATTTTTTTACTACATATCTTGAAAATAATGTTACTTTCCGTATTGAACCTATAGCATAGTAGCATGTTTTATTAATTCATAGTCAAAGTGTAGTATATAAGTACAATATTGTATAAATCTTATGAATGTATTTAAATATTGAATTGTTTGATATTTTAACCATAAAATAAAATTTTAAAAAATTCAAAACATATTAAATAAGTTTAAAATGAAATCTATATGAGGATGTTAATAAGAGCTTAAATTATTCTATTTATCTGTTGAGAGTCTTCATATAGTAACTTTTACGTTCCTGTAAATGTATTTCAGAGCCTGGCTCAAGTTTAAAATTTACGTGCTTAAAAAGTTGATTTGGGAAGTGTCACAGATTAACAAATTATGGAATCCTAACTCATTCTAAATGTGGGATTGCTGTTTAAAACAGAAGGCAATTTATCAATGTCAACTGAGAATAATAAAGGTTTATAAGAATAAATACACACATCTTCCGGTTAATGCATTCTACAAAAATGAAAGATACAAAGATATAAAATTATGCTTAGAATATAGTTGGGCCATGGATGGCATCAGAAACCGGAAAACTGACAAAAGTTGGAAGTTTACATTGCAATGTACTGTTTAGTTTGAAGTGTTTGTTTATCCCTTCATTTAATGGCATTAATTAAAGGCCTGAAATGTGTAAGGCACTGGGTAAGGTACAGAAATTCACTAAGTTACTACAACAAAACCAGTCTTATTCTCTAGTAATGTGTCAGAATTCTGGAAATCTGTATTCATTCTAACCTGGTACCAAAGGGAGGAAAATGTACAGCACTGTGTGGGAGTACAATATAGTTAAGTCTACAAAAGTATATCAGGAGAGACTAATCGACAGGTGGCAGTATGTATTTACCCATGGAAAAGTCCCATTACCGAGACCAAACAGGTTTAGGTTGCAGGCCTGAACGTAGCATTTTCATCTGAACTGCACATGGATGGGCACCAATACACCTCTTCTGTATTACTTTTTTCTTCTGTACCTTTATGCTGACTGATCCCTCTTCTGACTGATTATGTCTTTATATTTGTTAATGTATTCAATAAAGTACTAGTCAAGTTTTGGTGTCTTAAAGCCATTGTTGTATGATATTGTAGACCTCTTTGCAGATATAATATGAGCCAATTTTGTGACTTAACAACAGGTAATTATGCCAATTTTCAAAAACTCAAAAGGGGAATTTTACTTAAAGATTGAAATATCATCTACATATACTTTTTTCTAACTTGAAAAAAAAATTTAGAATTGAGACCTAAGAGAATTGACACCTATAAGAAACCCAACACATCTTAAATAGGGTTTCTGGTTTCAATAACTTATTTTGTATGAAAAGAAATAAAAGAACTGAAACAGTATGGTAGTGTATGGTAAATCTAAATGAATAATAATCTGGACAAAACTGGAAACATGTTTTAGTAATGTAACTTAAAACACAGTTTTAATGTTTAAGGATAAAAGGTAGATGTGTAAGTACTGAGATTAGAAACTTGGATTAAATACTCATCGAGGAATGAGTATTTTATTATTATGCTCAACTTATCTTAAAAAGCATTGTATTTACTAGCTTGGTATCTTAAAAAATATTTATTGTAATCTTATAGAAATGGATTATTTTGCAAAAAAACCATAATTATATACTACTCATTATTATTAAAAATGGGAATTCTAATGTTAATGTAAATAATAATATTTTCTATTTAAATTTGTTTCACGATTTTCAAATAAGATACAAAGTAGAATTCCTGACATAAAAATATTTTAAAAATTAAAAATGAGACATTTAAAAATATTCAAAACAACTATGGGCCAAATTATATCCAAATAGACTAATTCCTCAGAGCTTAAACATTCTCAACATATTATAAAATACTTCCCTCTGTTACTCAAATATTTTAAGATAAAAAGTCCTAATTAAGGAGTAAATAGTTTTTCTCTAAAATCAAGAACATGTAGGTGAATGAATTTTCAAAAATATTTGGTATGTAACTTTGTGGAAAATAAATTGATTATTCAAAATATTAGGCAATAGGCCTCCATTTACAAGAACAAAAGTTATTATTTTTATTGTTTTTAAACCAGGTTCCCTGACATTTCTAGCAATAATTTTTGATCTGTTAAAATAAATAATATCTGATATTTTATAAAATTCTCAAAAGAAATAAAAATTAAAAATACCATCACTTGTGGATATACATCATATTCTGATTATTTTGATAACGTAAGTAAGTTCGGCAATTTTTTACGAGGGTTTCAATGACTTTTCATAAAGTTGAAATCAATAAATGATAATATAAATAGGGACATTTATACAGTAAAGGTTCTCCCAGGTAAATGATCCAAGAGCTAAGGTAAGGAGAAAGCTATATGCCTTTTATAACCTTATTTTAGAAGTGACATCATTGTTTCAACCACATTCTGTTTATTAGAAATGAGTCACAAAGTACAGCCCGCCCACAAGTCATGGGGAATTAACTTTCATCTTTTGAAAGAGAGAAGTATCAGAGAACGTGTGGACATGTTTTAAAACCGCAATCAACTCTCTGGCCATAAGTTATTTATGTTCACCCACATAAAATACAGATACATTCATCCCCTTCCTAGCTACCCTCTTAACACCTCATTCCCGTTATAGCATCTACTCAAAGTCAGAATATTGTCATGTAAGTCACGTATAGTGATGAAGTTCTTCAGCTGTAATTCCTTGAGTGTAGCTTCTTGATTATAGTTTTCTTAAACTATGAAACTAAAAACATAAGTGATCTCTACATACATGCAGCAGATTACAACAAGATAGGGTGAGGACAACTGCAATAGACATTTCTTCAAAAAGAATATTTGGAAGCACAAAGGACTTCATAGCAATTTTGAAATTCAGCCTAGCACACATAGAAAGTGTGTTGGTTAGAACTTAGGGACTAGAATAACTTTTCCTGGCTCATCGCTCTGACCTCTTTATCACCATTCTCTTTTTATGAAAGGTAGCATGTGTTTGCAGGTAATCAGATCTCTCAACCTGTTTTATGCTTATAGAAATTTGGCGGTCCAAAGTCCTCAATTCATTTTGTATTTTCTCTCTTTTATGATCTACTCTGGTGGTGTTTCTACAAATATAATACCCTTAATTAATTAATAACATTGTGTGGTTTTCCAGTGAATTTTACTGAAATTCACTCCAGTAGATAAAAGCTTCCCATAAATAATTTTCAGATTGTACCTACCATCTGCTTCCGCTAAAGGACAATGTCCATAGACTTATTAGAATCTTTATTATTTGGTTAACAAAATGACTGAGGAACATCCCCAAAATCTATAGAGTTTCTTTTTTCTGAATGAATGCCCTCTGAGGCACCACGATGGATCTTTCTGGGGTCTTACCAAATGTTTTATAGTAACAATCTCAGTTTCATATACAGAACAAGTTTTCTAAAAGTGCTCTGGATTTTATCATTCCTTGAAAATAGTTTCTTTTTTTTCCCCCTCCAGTTTGTTGAGGTATAATTGAATAATAACGATTGTATTTATTTATACACAATGATTTGATATTTGTATACAGTGAAATGATTACCACAATCATGTTAATTATTTATCACTTCATATCACTACTGTGTCTGTATGTGTATGTTGTAAGAACACTCAGGATCTATTCTAATTTTAGCATTAGTTGCTATCTGAAGTGGCTGAGATTTTCAAAATCATAAGTTTAGGCCCCTTTTTTTGTTAACAATCTTTTTATTGCCTCACCTTTCCCCTCTGGAATCTTCATGCAAATACCAAGAAGACAGGCAACACCCTCAACATTTTCTCTGGCAATGTCCTTAGCTACATCCCCAAGTTCATGATAAACTTTCCTACTTTCTATATTACCACAGGCAGCAGAGTTGCTAAATTCTGGGCCACTACAGAAATAAATATCTTTTCTTCGAGTTTCCAGGAAGGTGTTTCTCACTTCTCCTTAAGCCCTCACTCATAGCCTCTTCAAAAGCCATCATGCATTTACAAACATTTACCTAAACAACCTTCAAGCTTTTAATAACACTTTCCTCAACGTTCTTCCAGATTATTCCCAGTATCTAGTTCTAAGGATACTCAAATTTTGTTCCTAACTCTAAGGTAATACTTCTGGTACCAAAATCGATATTAGTTATCTTTTGCTACTAATATATTAACCTAAAACTTAGTGCCTTAAACTAACATTAATATTTATTATCTCACAATTTCCGTATTTCAGGAATCTAGTGACATTTCAACTGAGCTTAGCTGAGTAATTACACCTTAGACTCTCCCTAAGATTCTAATTAATTGGTCAGCTAGGGCTGTGGTCATCTGAAGGCTTGACAGAAACTGGAGGATCCAATCCCAACTTGAATGTTGGCAGAAGACCTCCACCATTCTTAACCATGTGGATCTCTTTATAAGGGTTGCTGGCGTGCCCTCACATTATGACAAGTGGCTTTCTACAAAGCTAGGTTCTAAGAGGAAGGAATAACATATAAGAGATAATAAATTTAATGACCTAGCCTCAGAAATCGATTACCATCACATCTGCTAATTCCATTGGTCACAAAAACCAAACCCTATATAATGTAGGAAAGTGGTACACAAGGGCAGTAATACCAGGAGGTGGTCATTATTGGGGACCACCTTGGAGGGGGGCTACCATATTCAGCAATAAAAATATCCAGTAAATGAGGACCACCTTGGAGGCTGGCTACCATATTCAGCAATAAAAATATCCAGTAAATAGAAAACTGAAAAAAGCAAATAGCACAATAGATATTAAATATAGACTGTTTCTTAGATATTTGTTTTTTTTTTTAATGTTGAATAATATATTCAGGAACCATGGCATATTCACAGATTGTCAGAATCCAAGACCTATTTAAATAGTGCCATTTGTCACTTCCATATTTAAATTCTTTGCTTCCCATTCATACAAATACAATTTCTTATTGATTATAAATTATGTGCATTACACTATGTGTACTCAGAGTACATTTATACTATACTCACACTATGTATGAGTTTAGATGGAAATACTCTACACATTGCTACAAACCAACAGCCTATCTGGAAGTTACTCTGAATTTAAAAGATAATTATATTCATTTTATTGTAAATAATATGGAATAGTGACTGTCTTATTTTTCCCAGGGTGAAGGTAATAACTAATGGTTAAAATCCTAATTTGATTCATACTACTAGTGATAGTGTGATTTCAAAAAAGGTTGTGCTTTGTATTTTTAAAAGGGGTCTCAGCTATGTTTTTAACCATTAGTATTGATTTTAAAACAATAAGACACATATGGAAGACATAGGAATAAATTTTATATTTGTCTATAAACACAGAAGATTACTCTCATTTGCTGTAAACATCTTGAAAAATACAGAGAAAAAAATGTCAAGGCTCTTTGTGTGCAAATTTCTTTTTCTTAATCTCTTCAGGGACTCATTTTAAACAAAATAAGTCCTGGCTGATAAAAGAGTCTTCATCATTAGCTTTGACCACTCTGTTTATCAAGACAAATACAGACACACACACACACACACACACACACACACACACACAAATTAAGCAATGCCAGAAAAGAGACATACAATTTTTAAAAAGAAAAGCAATGAAAATTATGTCATTTTTTTCATAATCATAAAATTCTATATGATTTTTCTTGAATAGAGATGATATCTTTTATTTTCACATGGAATTGGCTAATTCTTAAACTGGTGTACATGATTCCAAATATCATTTGAAGACTGAGGGACTGAAACATATATTTACAAATATTTTGATGCTTAGCAATTTAAATACAATGTCTATATGATTTACCTTTTCTTCTGTTAGAAAAATTTGAATTTAGTAGATTCAGATGTAAAATAACATCTATTACTTTTTTGCCTTTAAGAATGCTAATTTCCAACTCAGAGACAATTATAATTACCCAATCATCTCCACATATAATATAGCTTTTAAAAAATATCCTACTCTTCTATATATAAACAAGTTGTCATGTTCAAGAGATCACAAAAAATAATTCAAAAATAGCTTGTAAATGTTTTGAAATATACAAAATCAAGTTTAAACACAAGCAAATATGTGACAGTGTCTTTGGCAGAACACTTGTTAAGACATGTAGTTTAAATTGTCTTATAGAAAATGGTCAGTTTACAACAGTACATTTTCTGGCTTATGTTTATTCGGTATTTCAGTGGTCTATTAGCCTGAGAGGTTGGTTTTCTTTTTGGTAGATATGTCAGAAAAGGAATTAGATAAAATGAATACTGATAAATGGAGAATTGCCTCAACATAATGAAATCTTTATTGCAGGAAATCATATAGGAAAATTGAACAGACAAAACAATAAAGCTATACAGATACATTTTTATAAATAGATGCCAAATTCAGAATAGTTTTAGTTGAATGGCAATGTACTATTCTTGAGTTATTTAATAAGGATCATTTTCTTGATTCTCCTGCAACTTGAAGTTTCTAATCACTTTAGGAGTCTTCAAAGAACACTGCCAAAGGAAGAATCTCTGGAACATTCCATTGTTCTTACTGACTTTTTATTTTGAAATACTTACAAATTCAAAGGGAGATTCTAAAGAAAAAAAATTCTGGTCTCATGCGACTCTTCACTCAGTATATCAAAATACACCTACATGACTGTAATACAATATCAAAGACACGAAATTATTACTGTTACCATCCATTGAGCTTATTCAGATATTATTAGTTTATGTGCATGTGTGTGCATTTAGAGGCTATTTCCATTCAGAGTTGACTACAATTACCAAGTATCATCTGCCACATCATATTATTCAACTATATTTTTAAAAATATATATCCTGAGTGGGTCATTCAGTTGAATGTCTGCCTCTTGATTTTGGCTCAGGTCATGATCTCATGGTTCATGGGTTCAAGCCTCACATCAGCCTCTGCACTGACAGCACAGAGCCTGTTGGGATTCTCTGTCTCCCTCTCTCTCTCTCCTGACCTCCGTTCATGCTCTCTCTCAAAAATAAATAAACATTTAAAAAATGAAAAAATAGGGGCGCCTGGTTGGCTCAGTCGGTTAAGCGTCCTGCTTCGGCTCAGGTCATGATCTCACAGTTAGTGGGTTCGAGCCCCGCATCGGGCTCTGTGCTGACAGCTCAGAGCCTAGAGCCTGCTTCAGATTCTTGTCTCCCTCTCTCTCTGCCCCTCCCCTACTCATGCTCTATTTCTCTCTGTCTCAATAATAAATAATCATAAAAAAATTAAATAAATAAATAATAAAAAAAATAAATATATATCCTCTCCTACATGTAACCAAGTTGCCATGTTCAAGGCATCATAATCAATAAACTAATTCAAAAATAATTTTTAAATGTTTTGCATGTGTGTAGTTCTATGCAGTTGACAGAAATTATAGTAATGACATAAATAAATTTAGAGAGAGTTGGCATCTTTATTATGTTGAATCTTCCAATGAACACTGTAGTTTATCCTTTTACTTAGGTTTTCTTTTATTTCTTTCATCATCATTTTATAATTTTCAGCATACAGATCCATACATGTTTTAAGTGTATACCTATATATTTCATTTTATTAGGAGTGAATATAAATTATATTGTATTTATTTTCATATGTTCATTATTAATAGATAAAATGTGATTATTCTCATGTTTTCATATCAAATCTTTGAATTTGCTGGACTTACTAGTTCAAAGGTTTTTTGTTTCTTTGTTTTTAATTCTTAAATATTTTCTAAGTCAACATCATATCATCTACACATGGGGACAGCTTTGTTTCTTCGTTTCTGATCTGTATGCCTTTTACTTATTTTACTTTACTTACTGCAGTGTCTAAAACTCCCCATTCAATAGTGAACAAGGGTGGTGAGACTGAATATCCTTGTGTTGTTCTTGGTATAAGGGGGAAAACATTCAGTATTTTACTTTTATATGTAATATTAGCAGCAGAGTTTCTATAACTGTTTCTTATAAAGTTGAACTGATTCTCTCCATAATTTACTGAGATATTTTTTGCATATGAATGTTGGATTTAGTCAAATATCTATTTCTATGATGTTAAAAACAAACACATCATTGTTTTTGTTGTTAGCTTATTGATAATGGTAGGTCACAGTTTTTTTTAAATTTTTTTACATTTATTCAGTTTTGAGAGACAGAATGTGAGCAGGCTAGGGGCAGAGAGAGAGGGAGACACAGAATTGGAAGAAGACTCCAGGCTCTGAACTGTTAGCACAAAGCCAAACAGGGGGTTCAAACCTACCAACCCTGAGATCTGACCTGAACCAAATCAGATGTCCAACTGACTGAGCCACCCAGGAACCCCCACACTGGTTTTAAAATGATGAGCACCGGAGAG
>CM053560.1:54504460-54573916 GCA_028646485.1 Cryptoprocta ferox
TGTAGTTTATTCTTTTTTTTTTCTTATTTGTCTGATAAATAAGTTGTTTCATAAAATGAGTTTGGAAGTGTATCTCCTCTTTTATTTCCTGAAGAGATTGTATAAAATTATTGTTCATTCTAAGTGATTGGTATAATTCTCCAGTGGAATCTCTAGACATGTTGAGTTCATTGGGGGAGATTAAATATAAATTAGATTTATTTAATTGTTGTAAGGATATTCATAATATCTATTTCATTTCAGTTAATTTTTGATAGTTTGTAGCTTTAATTTATAATTATCTTCTTCCAACTTGTCAAATTTATAAATATCAACTTGTTCATATTATTCCCTTATTATTTTTGTAATTTTTGTAGGATATGTACTAATGCCTTTATTTCAGTCATGTTATTTCTGATTTGTTTTTTTCTCTTATATTTTTAACTATACTGCTAGAGTTTTGTCAATCATATTGATTTTTTTTGAAGTACCATATTTTGTTTTGTTGATTTTCTGTATCCTGTTACTTTTAATTTCTTGATTTCTGCTCTTACATTTACTATTTCCATTCTTCTGCTTGTTGCAGTTTCTTTTGCTTATATTTTTCTGTTCTCCTGGGGTGGGGTGTAGAACTTAGGTTACTGAATTGAAACTTCTCATTTCTAACGTAAACTTTTAGTGGTATACATTTCCCTTTTGGTACCACTTTCACTTCATCCCAAATGCTTTCCTATGTGTTTGTCTTTATTTAGTTCTATATTATTATTTTGTTTCCTGTGAGACCTCCTCTTTAACCCTTAAATTATCTAAAAGTATGTTAATTTCCGTGTATTTAGAAGTTTCTCCCGTTGTCTTTGTTATTTCTTTCTGGTTTGATTCTAGTACAGAGAATACATACTTTATAATTTCAGTTCTTTAAACATGTTAAGGTATGTTTTATGGTCCAGGATGTTGACTCTCTTGGTGACTGTTACTTGGGCACTTGATAAACAATTGGAGGTTTTCTGCATATGTCAATTAGAACCTGTTAGTTGATTGTGCTTGTCAGATTCTATGTTCATGTCGATTTTCTTTCTAAGCAGTTATATTAGTTCCTGAGTGTGGGCATTAAAGGCCTTAACTCTAACTGTGGGTTCATCTATTTCTCCTTTCAGCTCTCTCAAATTTTGCTTCTTGTATTTTAAATCTCTGATTTTTGGTGCTTACACATCTATAATTGTATGTCTTCTGATGGAATGGTACTTTTATCAGTATATAATGTTCCTCCTTGTCTTCAGTAGTTTTGTTTTTCTTCTCTTTGAAATCTACTCTATCAAGTATATCGCCACTTCTGCTTTGTTTTTCTATCTTTCTTTCTTTCTTTTTTTCTGTTTTAATTTCTGAGAGAGAGAGCGCGAGTTAGCGAGGGGCAGGGAGGGAGAGAGAGTAAATCCCACAAGGGGCAAGAGAGAGAAGGGAAGAGGGAGAGAGTATGGAGCCCAAAGCAGGGTTCGAACTCACCTGAAGCAGGTGCTCACCCAAAGCAGGATTCAAACTCAGGAACCATGAGATCATGACCTGAGCCGAAGCTGGAATCTTAACCGACTGAGCCACCCAGGCACCCCTGCTTTGTTTTTCTTAATTAGGATTTGGTATATCTTTTCTGTCATTTCACTTTTAAACTTGTTTATATGTCATTGTGAAATGAGCTTGTTAAAAACATATAGTTGTCTCATGTTTTGTACCCATTCTACCAATCTCTGTCATTTAATTGTTATATTTGTCATTTACATTAAAGTAATTATTGAGAGGTTAGGACTTACTTTTGCCATTATCCTTCTGTCTGTTCCCTCTTTTTCTTGTTCCTCTTTCTCTTTCCTTGTATTCCTGTGTATACTTGGACATTTTTAGAATAACATCTTGTTTTATACATAAAGCAATATTATAAAAATTGCTTTGTAAAGTTTTCTTAGTTTTCGTTATAAGTATTACTATATCCATACAGGCAATTTATCACAGTACATGGCATTAGCATTTCACTATTTCAAGTGAAGTGTGGAAATCACATGTCCCTGACATCCCTTTATCATTCCCAATTATCATTTCTAATTGTTTAGGAATTACCTCCAAATATGTTGAACATCTTATCAGATGTTATTATAATTTTTTCCTCAAACATATAATATGATTTTATATTTATGAATATCTGTATGTACAGGTGATAATAAACACACATATTTCTTGTTCTGTCATTTGCAAAAGCCAAAAGAAATACATTCAAGTAGCAAGACACTTCTAGCACACAGATCTTGGTTTCTAGTGCCATTCTTCAATACATGGATCCAGGACTCCTTGAACATATGGGGTATTCTAGAGCTGGGGTACATATAAGATGAGCCTGGAGCATTTTACAGTTCTTGAAAGTAAAAGAGTACTAACACACACACACACACACACACACACACACACACTGATGGGGATACATCATAGTGACACAGGAGCTAACTGACAGATAAATAGCAATTGATTATAACCTAATATGTAACAAACATAAGTCTATATTAATGTAAATAAATAATTAAATAAATGAATAAGTGGGAAAAATAGACAATCACCCATGCAGAAAGACTTTAAATAATTTATATAGATATCCCAATTCAAAATGGAATTCTTACAAATTTCATAGCCAAGAGAAGGCTAGGGAGACAGAAACATAAATATAATATTGTTTCTGGACTGTATTCTGGAGCAGAAAACTGACATCATGATAAAAGTAGGAAATCTGAATAAAGTTTGAACTTTAGATAATAATAATGTATCAAGATTGGCTCATTATTTGTTTTAAACATACCACACTAATGTAAGATGTTAATAAAGTAAAAATTAGGTGTCTTTGTGCTATCTTCATGATTTTTCTGAAACCTAAAACTCCTCCAAAAATAAGGCCTATCTACAAATAAAATAATAATGAAATCACAGTTCATAATATACTTGTACTATATACCACTTTAAAAAAAAAAGAAAAGAAATGGTTTTCTGTTTCTTCACATAGATTCTATTCTGTCCATATGAAAATCCATGATATCATACTTTAAATATCTGAACTTCTTTCTTCATTATTAGATTATGCATATAAAATCAGCATAAAAATTTACCTGACTAGAATTACTTACATATTTCCCACTCTTACTGCATTATTAATATGTAGCATTAGTTCTCTCTATTCTTATCCTTGGTTCTTACAACACTTTGAAATAAAGCTTTTCAATTACTATTTTGTGTCAATGGTTCACAAAAGAAAGGATTCCACCATCCATAGCAACTGCTCTGAAATGAATGTCAGGCATTCTTCCCACCCACTTTCAAGGTGATCACTGAATCAGGAGGGCATATTTGTTCTCATTTTATTTTTCACTCAAATTCCATGTCTCTGGGAGGAAAGTGATTTTGATCATGTGGCTGAATGAGCAGAGAATGGAATTTATAAGACTCTTGGGGAAGTAACTGAAATATAAAGGACAGCATACTAATGTTTTACAGCAAAATTCATAGAAGCTTAAATTTCTTAAAATAAAAAAATACTTCTAGAGTTAGAAGGAAATGTTATTGATAACAATTACATAATGATTTTCCTAATTTAAGCCATAGTACATAATTTATAATACCACTGTAAAGATTTCATGAAAAATATACATGAAAATATTTAGTAAACTGTGGCATACTATAGTAATAGATGCTAAGTAGGACTTTTGCTCTTCCCCATAATTTGTTGCTAGGACCTACAGCTAAAGAAGAAAAAAGAACATACACTCTGGAGTCTCCTCAACTCAGCCAAAGACAGAGCACACTGAATAGATTTCAACAAAAGACAAATTAATACAAAAACATTTTCACAGTGCCATTTTACCATTCACCAAAGTAAGCTAAGGCTTAGATGAAATTTAAAAATAGGAATCAATGGGGTTGGGGGATTTGTGAAAAATCTGGTATTAAGAAAAGAGCTTTCTTCTCTCTCTGCCATGTGGGAAGAAGTGAAAGTTGTCCCTTGAAAAACTGAGCATTCTAAATGTCACATGTGAAGATCTACAGTTTGTGTACATAGAGAACAATAGAACCTTGCTCCACCATTAGAATTTTATTGAGCTCTTGAACCTCTAAGCCAAGATTTCTTAACCTTCACACTAGTGACATTTAACTAGATAATTTTTGTTATAGGGGGTTCTTCTGTGCACTGCAAAATGTATTAGCAGCTACACTGGCATTGACCCCCAGTGACCAGTAGAACCACCTCTCCCCTAGTCATAACAGTCAGATATGCCTCAGAATGTTGCCAAATGCCAAAGGAAAAGTCATGCCAGATTTAGGAAACTGCTCTTTTTTCCACCATAGTTCTGTCAATTTAGCACAGTGTAAAATTTTAGGGAGATTTGGAGGACATAAGTAAACGTAACAAGTTTTCTGCATTTTACCCATGAGAGTACCCTGGAGTAGAAAGATTAAACAGTTCTCCACGAAAATCACACATAGATACATTAATACCATTACTGAAAAACAACAAAAACAACAACAACACAAAAACAACAATAACTAGCTCCTGTATTAATCCCAGCCTTGGAGTTGAAAAGAAAGAGGGGAAAAGTTCAGACAAGCTGCTGGTACCATAACTCTTCTAAACAAAACCTTACCTACTTTAGGGGAAGAAGATATATTAGAAATAAGATACAAAAATTTTATTGTGCCACTATAATCCTTATGTCAAAACCAGAAAAGAATAATACAAGACAATGGAGGTACAAACCATTATCATTCATGGACATAGATATAAAAATTCTTAACAAAAATTAGCAGTTAAATCCAGCAATATATAAAAGAATGACACAGCATGATTAAGTTGGAATGCAAAGTATTTTAACATGCAATAATTAATGTAATTCACTACATTAAGTTAGAGATGTTAGGTAGCATTTTGATAGATGCAGAAAAAGCATTTGGCAAAATGCAATACTCATTTATTTTAATGTTCAACAAATTAGAAATAGAAGGAATTTTCTCAATGATAAAGGACATATATGGAAAACCTACACTATACATACTGGTGAAATCCTACATGCTTTGATTGTAAGACAGAGACCAATATAAAAATATATAATCTCACTATTTCTATTCAGTACTATAATGGAGACCCTAGTTAGAACAAAAGAAAGAAAGAAAGAAAGAAAGAAAGAAAGAAAGAAAACAAGATTAAAAAGGAATAAGTAAAAGTGTTGATTTTCAGATAAATCCTAAAATCTTCTAGAACTGCTAAATGAAACTTAGCAATATGTAATCAATATATAGAAGTAAATTTTATTTCTATATACTAGTAATTAGCAATTAGAAAATGAAGTAAAATATTATCTGTAATGCTATAAAAAATTATGAAACTTATCCATAGGTCTCACAAAATTATGTGCAAACTCTTTTATTAAACACTATTATAGAGAAGTAGAGAGATAAATCAAGAAACAGAATTTTAAGGATAGAGAAAAAAACTGATGGTTACCAGAGGGGAGGTGGGCTGGGGGTGGGTGACGAGGATAAAGGAGTGTACTTGTCATGGTGAGTGCCGAGTGATGTATAAAATTGTTGAATCCCTATATTGTACACCTGAAATTAATATTGCAGTGTACATTATCTAACTGGGATTAAAATAAAAACTTTAAAATTTAAAAAAACCTAAAAAATTAAAAATAAATAGAACTGTTGCTTAAATCATTTTTAAAAATGTCTTTTGTAATCAAAAGAAACAGTACATAAAAACAACAACAACAAAAAAACACTACAACAGATTCCCAAGGGGTATAAGAGAAGACACAAATAAATGGAGAGATAAACCACATTCAATATTTTTGAGATCCCATTTTTCTTCAAAATTTTCTAGAGATTTATTGCAATCTCAGTCAAAATATCAATAAAAGTTTCCCCTTAAAATTGATAGGATAATTAAAAATTTTTTTGAAAAGGCAAAGGAACAGAATAGACAAAATAAAAAGCTAAAAAAAAAGAAACACATATAAAGGATTTGCTCTACTTGACTTCAAGTCTTACTAAGATGTATGCTAATCAAGATAGTGTGAATTCAGTAAAACCATAAACATATAAAGCAATTAAACAAAATAAAGAATCCAGGCTTTCAATATGATGAAATAATTTTCAACAATAAGGTACAAATAATTAAGTATGGTAAAATCTTTGCAACAAAAGGTGGATATCTATGAAAAAGAGAAAGAATCCCAGGCCCTACCTCACACCAAACTCAAAGATTTGTTGTACTAAATCATAATTCACAGGCACCTAGGTGGCTCAGTCGGTTAAGCATCCAACTCTTAATTTTGGCTCAGGTCAAGATGTCATGGTTTTTTACTTCAAGCCCATGTTGGGCTCTGTGCTAACAGTGTTGAACCTGCTTGAGATTCTCTCTCTCCCTTTCTTTCTGTCCCTCTCCTACTTGCACTTTCTCTCTCAAAATAAGTAACAAAAGTAAAGATTTAAAAAAAAACTAAAAATAATCATAATCCTAAATGTAAAGTCTAAAACAACAAAACTACTAGAGGAAGACACAGAGGAATGTCTTTAATACCCTGGGATAGGTGAAGATTTCTTAGAGGAAAATGCATATTGGATAAAACATAACAGAGAAGATTGAAAAAAAATGGTCTTTAAGAACACTTATAATATATATACTTGAAGAGGGATCTGTATTCAGAATATAAAAAAAATACTTGCATTCAAGAATAAAACATTAAATAATGAAATAAAAAATGGGTAGAAGACTTAATCATATACTTCCCAAAAAATGTGTAAATGACCAATAAGCACATGAATAAATACTTATCCTAAATTATAGAGGAAATGCAAATTAAAAGCACCTTACACATCTACTAAAATGGTTAAATGGAAAAGACTGAAAACACCAAATTTTGAAGATTAATTTCTAATTGTAGGGGAGTAGAATTACAGCCACTTCAGAAAACCATTTGGCACCCTATTAGAAAGTTAAACATTTACCCCAGATCCTAGCAATTCCAATCCTAAGCATTTATCCAAGGAAAAATAAAACTTACATCCATAGGCAGTATTGCAAAAAAATCTTCATAATAATAAAAAATTGAAAATAACTCAGATTCTTATCCTAGAAAAACAAATATTTATAAAATGGACTACTATAAAGTAAGGAAAAAAAGAACTTCTGATACATGCAAAAAAAAAAAAAAGAAATATTTTTAACATGAAAACTACTGTGGCAAGTGAACAACTGCACATACACAAAGAAGTCTGCATAATGCCAAATATATAAAACTGACAAAACATGGCCTATCTATTGGAGACTTATCCCCTGTTGGCAAATTGATCCTGGATCTTATCAGAGCTGTCCCCTCACTAACTGGTCAGGGCAACAATGGCTTCCTTCCTAAAGTGACTGTGTTGAACACAGACACGAGTCACCCAGATTCTGTATCAAGGAAAGACGTCCTGCTCAGTCCCCAGCCAAGAGCAGGGGTGTTAACAGCCAGCCTCCAGCTATTATTTCCTTTATGGTCTCCCTCAGCGGCACAGTATCTCTCCTCTGAGTTCACACCCTGGCCAGGGCAGACTGCATATGGTGACTGAACAAGAAAGGTATGTCAAAGCCTATACATTTCACCCAATGTGGGAGGGACACTGATGGATCAACATTTGCTCCAGAGCTCGCCACCAAGTTGGCTGAGGCTTTGCAGGGCCTGGATGTCAGTTCACCTTCTCTCTCTAAGCAATCCTCCTTCCTTACCCTTCCTTTCATGGTGTTGATCCCTAATTAAACATATTACTCCTCAGGCTTTGTTATGGCATCTACTACTGAAGAATCTAAAATCTTCCTTGTGATTGCTAAACTGCTTAGTTATGCAGTAACTTGCTGCCCAGATGTAGTAGGATAAATTACGTACATTAAATAAACCAAGCAACATGGGGTTGTACCAACATTCATACTTAACTATAAAAGTCCTTAGAGCAAAATTTATTATATGTTACTCTAGCACTCTTGGTAAATGGTGATACCTAAAATTACTTTCTCTGTGCAAGTGGCTGACATTGGAAAATCAACACACAGAATCGACGTCTCACAGCAACACAATCACCAGGAGAAAATATCTGTTATTTATGGATTTGAAAAAAAATGTGCTATAAAAATATATAGTGTAAGCTGACTTGCTATTAATCAGACCCTTTTGTCCATAGCATTTCTGCCTAGACTGTCTAAAGAAATGTTGAAGTGAAAACCTGAAAGCATGGAAAGAATAATGTGACTTGTGATCCCATGTTACAATAGTCATCCTTTTTTGTGTTTGAATGAATGTACTTCTTGCCAAAACTTTGGTTTGTCATACCATAGATGAGTGAAAACAACTAAATAGAGGCTGTTGAAACACAAGATGAGACTGAGAGTTTCCACACTAGAATGAGTATTTTGTGCTTTTTCTGGAATTGAGTGGACTATGTACTCAATAAAAATAAAAAGGTAATAGCTAAAAGAATTAAGTTATTTATAATGCATATGTGGAAATTATTAAATTATATGTAACCTGTGATTTCCATGTAACAACTCATAGGTCTAGGTAGACACATTTAAATTTTTTTTAACTTTTATTTATTTTTGAGAGACAGAGAGACAGAGCATGAGCAGGGAGGGCAGAGAGAGACGGAGACACAGAATCCAAAGCAGGCTCCAAGCTCCAGGCTCCAAGCTGTCAGCACAGAGCCTGATGCGGGGCTTGAACTCACAAACCTCAAGATCATGATCTGAGCCAAAGTTGGCCGCTTAACCGACTGAGCCACCCAGGTGCCCCATAGGCAGACTCATTTAGTATAATTCTAGACTTTGTGGAACTGGAAATAAAATGTTTCTACATTCACTGCTCCTAAAAACAGGTTTTCACAATAGTGAATATTTCAGAGAATTTTTTATACTGCAAAAGTCCTTTCCATTACGATAACCTCCAGAACAACAGATGAACCCATTACCTTTTGGTAAAAATTAGCAATGTTAGTTAAGGTTTTCTTCTATATCCACTGAAAGTTTTCTGATAACAAAAGACCAATCTTTCTTTTCATAAATAAAACTAAATAGACTATCCACAGAATGAAGTCCAACCATAAAGCAAAGCTCTGTTAAAATGCATAACCATATTATTGGGCCAAGAGGCTATTTCATGAAGAATTCAGGGTTTTAACCACTTTATGTCAAATAGTGTCAGATACTTCATCCTGGGCTAGACAAGGAATAAATTTAGTCTGCATATTTTGAACACATCTTTTTTTTTTTTTACCGTTTCTTTAGTTTTGAGAGACAGAGAGAGACAGAGAATGAGCAGGGGAGGGGCAGAGAGAGAGGGAGACATAGAATCCGAAGCAGACTCTAGGCTCTTGGCTGTCAGCACAGAGCCTGATGTGGGGCTCAAAAATATATCCCAATTTCTGCTTGGAACAAATAAATAAGAACACTCTTATACCCAATTAACTCCATTAACATTCAATCTTTATCAATAAACTATTTAAATAATTGATTAAAATTATTCATCTTATAAGTTTAGGATTTATAAAATTATCTTCTTAGAAACTACCACTTAACATACATTATGAGGATGTCTTTTCATAGTGTTAAATTAGGCTTTTAAAGGATTTCCTGTTCTGAAAATTACATGAGATATCCTGTGTTATTGTTCAATATACTTTCTGGTTCCACTGATTTCTAGTAGGTTTCTAAAATCTAATTTAATTCCTTTACTTTCAGTCCTATGATAAATAAATCATAACTTAATCTTAGTATCCTAAAATCTCTTCATGATTATGGAACTGTTATTAAAAGTATAAATATATTTTTATGTTAAGATTTTGGATTACATTGATATTATGGCTTTCTTTTACTATGCTACAACAAAAATCAAAAGCATTTAAGGGATAAAAATGTCATCCACACCCTATACAATTTGACACAATATCATCTAAAATGTCTAGCAGAAAATGAAAAGACTTATAAGCTATGAGGAAATATCAGAAAATACAGCCTAAAATCAAGGGAAGAAAAGATGACTAGATAACCAAATGCTGAAATCACTATATAAGGTCTTTATAATAGTTATTAGGAACATGGTCAAGGAATTAAATAAAATATAAAACAATATTAAAGATAAAATTCTTGGGAGACATATAGATACTATCACAGCAGCAGCAATAACAACAATAACAACACAAATTTAAACCCTAGAATTGAAAACTATAGCATACAAATTTTAAACATTCATTCTATGTCCTTAACAGCAGGTTAAACACTAGTGGGGGGGATGGGGGAAAGCCAGTGAATTTGAAGACAGGCAAATAAAAATTATCAATCTGAAGAACAGAGAGAAAAATGGGGTGGGGAAGGCCTTCTGTTACTTAAGATGATATAAACTACTCTAAGAAGAGTCTCAAAAGGAGAGAAGAGAGAGAAAGGAGCACTATACATTTTTTAAAGAGATGACAAGTGAAAACTAATCACATTCGGTGAAAAATCTACAGAACCAAGAAGTGCAGCAACACCAGGAAGATAAACATGTGCACTCTGTCTCTCTCTGTCTCTGTCTCTGTCTCTCTCTCTCAGGCATGTCAAAGTCAAATACATAACAAGCAAAAATAAAGATAAAAACTATTAAAGCAGAGAGAGAAGAATAAAAATTACAAATTATACAGATAGGAAAAAAAATGATAGCCTGCCTTCTTTTTACAAACAATGAATGCCAGAGATTCTCTCAGAATATACTATTCTGAGAGATAGTCATCAAAAATATTGATGAAATAAAGACATTTTCAAATATTTAAAAGCTGAGAGATTTTACACTCTTGGTTTTAGTATATGTTATATATAATTGGCATACAATAAAATGCACATATTTTAATGTGTACATTTTGATGAGTTTTGACATGTATTATTGCCAGTTTCAAGAGAAACAGCATTTCCACACTCCCAAAACTTCCTGTGCCCCATGGTAATCCATCCAGCCTCATTCTTTCCCCTCTACAATTCCCCTTATGTCCCCAGAAAAATCACTGTTTAGCTTAATGCCACTATTATTTATAGGTAAGTTTGCATTTTCCAGAATTTTATATAAATAGAATCTCACAGTAAATACACTTTTTATCTGGCTTTTATCAGTTAGAATAATTATTTTGAGATCATTGTCTTGCATATATCAATATTTCATTTTTTTATTCATGAGAACATATTCAATTGTATAAATATACCACTATTCATTCACCTGATGATAGATATTTGAATCTCAGTTTGAGACTATTACAAATATTTGTGTACAGTATTTGTGAACATTTGTGTATAAATCTTAAATACATACCTAGGAGAGAAATGGCTAAGTCATATGGTAGGTGTATTTTTAAATTCTTAAGAATTGCCAATCTGTTTTCCAAAGTGATTATAGAATTGTGCATTCCAGTTAACAATACAGAGAACTCCTCTTGTCCCATATTCTTTCCAATGCTATGTGTGGTCAAATTTATAATTATAAACATTCCAGTTTATGTATAGTGGTATTTTATTGTGGTTTTAATTAGAATTTTCTTAATAATTATGTTGAATTTCTTTTCATATACTAATTTGCTATCCAAACATCTTTGGAGAAGTATCTGTTTAAGTCTGTTGCTCGCTTTTTTATTAGACTGAGTGTTTATTATTGAGTTATAAAAGTTCTTTATATATTCTAGTTACTATTCCTTTATCAGAAAAGTGATTTTCAAATACTTTCCCCAGGTTGTGTCCTCCTTTGGGATAGTGCATTTGTAAAAAAAAATTGTAAACAAACTATATACTTCTCATTTTGAGACTTAACAGTCATATTCTATAGGAAGCTCTTCCTGTTGAATGCAAATTCACTGTTGTCTCAATTTTGAATTCAGTGTGTTTAACAGGTCTTGTCATCACAATGTTTAATTTGAGGGAGTGGAGTTTCTTCAATTAATAATTAAACACAATTTTGCTTCTTTGGATAATAAAACAAGCTATTTGGTATAACTCTATAGTACATCTATTTTCTGAAAAATAGTTATCAAGATATAGCTTTCTTTTTTCCCCTTCAAATTCTAATAGGTATATTATTTTAAGCTCTAAAGAGTCCCTGTATAATTTGACCAAATCAAATGAAATTTGCCCACAGTATTACTCTTCACTTTACTTAATGTAAATGGCCTTGAATTTATACACCAATATTGGGATCCAAATAGGAAAATAAATTTTGCTTCTATTCTGAGGAGTTCCTTAATTTATAAAACCACTACAGATATTAATATTTCATGTCTAAAGAGTAGTAGAATGTCTTTTAATTTTTTAATGTTTATTTTTTAGAGAGAGAGAGACAAAGACAGAGACATAGAAAGAGAGCAGGAGTGGGGGAGAAGGAAAGAGAGAGTGACACAGAATCTGAAGCAGGCTCCAGACTCTGAGTTGTCAGCACAGTGTCCAACACAGGGTTTGAACCCAAGAACCATGAGATCATGACCTGAGCCGAAATCAGACGCTTAACTGACTGAGCCACCTAGGCACCCCAAGAGTAGAAGAATTTTTAAGGAACATTTGGAGAGTATATACTTAGTATTTAAGATTTTTCAACATTTATAAGAGGAGGGAACATAACACATTTGCATAAAACCATATGCAGTTATTTTAGAACTCAGTGGCTGACTTCTACATAATATTTATCACATATCTTATTTTGTGTTGTAAAGTGTAGAATACAACACTGCAAACAGTCTTTCCTAAATGTGATTAACAAAATCATTTTAGAAAATTATTCAGGATCCTTTTTTTCCTCAACATTGCTGGAAGTATTTGCAACGAATGAAGCAAAACAAATTCTATCATGAAAAATCTATTAAACACAAATTATTCTCCAAAACATGTGAGGGAAAAATGAATTTATCTTTTAACCCACCACTAATAAGAGCACACATCATCAAACAATGGGATTTTATTTAAATATGATTTACTTTCTGGTCTTCTGTATATTCTAACACCATCAACAACACCTTTTTTCTATTTATTAAAATAAATATAATTTACATGATTTACAGGTTTTATAAATTTTAATAGTGTAAAAATCATGAATATTTAGTGCTTTTATGAATGTAGTGATACCTAGTAAGTGT
The DNA here is from genome assembly GCA_028646485.1 of Cryptoprocta ferox. NCBI lineage: Eukaryota > Metazoa > Chordata > Mammalia > Carnivora > Eupleridae > Cryptoprocta > Cryptoprocta ferox. The sequence continues at coordinate 54,517,628 of CM053560.1, forward strand.
TGATCCAACTCCCCAGTCTTCTTAGGACCTAGAAGTTAAAAATATTCTCTGTGTGGAACTAATAAGAATCAGCTTTCCAACTTAAATAAGCCAAAGATCTCTCTCAAGAAGTACTTTTTTTCTGTGTTCAAAAATCTCTCTCAGGGTGCCTGTGTGGCTCAGTCAGTTAAGTGTCTGACTTTGGCTCAGGTCTTGGTCTCACAGTTCATGAGTTTGAGCCCCACATCAGGCTCTCTGCTCTCAGCACAGAGCCCATTTCAGGTCCTCTGTCTCCCTCTCTGCACCCCCTCCTCAAGAATAAATAAAAATTAAAAAAAAAATAATTTCTCTCAACACAGGAAACCATGGAAAAGTATATGTTGAACATATGGAGCTACTGGTGCAGGATCTGTGGGCTTTCTAAACTAGAAAGATTCTATAAAGTTTATGCCAATTCATCTTTTTGAGTTGCACATTTAGTACGATTGGTAATATATAGTATGATTCCTAATGTAGTTGACAATTAAAAAAAAAAAGGTTGTAAGACCACATTCTGGGATGATAGATGAAGATTGGCTCTGAAAGAAAGGGTAATTGTTCCCTCCCACCACAATGAGGGGATATTGGCAGAAAGGAGGTAAACTGGTGGAGAATGAATGTTTTCATGGGTAGGAATAAACTATAAGAATAGAAAATTATATTTGACCTCTCCTAAATAGTATTATTTCAGATGTTTTTAAAGACCATACCACAGGGGCACCTAGGTGGCTAAGTGGGTTGAGAATCTGACTTAATTTCTGCTCAGATCATGATCACAGGGTCCTCGAATAGGCTCCACACTTAGTGTGGCGCTTCAGATTCTCTCTCTCATCTCTGCCCCTCTCTGCTCACATGCTCTTTCTCTCTCTCAAAACAACAACAACAACAAACCATACCACAAACACTGAAGCCATTTGTTCAATGTTTCCAAGTATTTCAAGACTTTGCAAATTTCCCTATTCAATAAATCTATAATGTCTATCACAGGGCAATTCCTTTTCACTCTAGTTTGGAATTTCTACAATACTGCTGAGACTCAGGTATTTCTTAGGATTTGACATTTATCATGTAAATCTTAATTCCTATTAATAATTATAGCATATTTTAATAACTAGTTTTAAAAGGTCTGTGAATGTTTAATTTTACTTATAAATCTGCATACCTTAAAAAATTCCTTTTATAGTCAGTCATTTTTATGAACTTTAATTTCTTACCTAAAAAACAAAACTATATGGAATATTAAATAATTCGTATAAATCTAAAAAATTAAATAATAAATAAAATAAGCCTAAAGTTATTTTAATAAATTTAGTAGATATAAATTTAAAGCAAGGGAAATATTCAATTAAAACTTAAATTGGAGTTATAAGATGATAAATCTCATAATCAAAATTATACATTATAAATATATAAAATGCCAAATATGTACAATCTCTTGGTAAAAAATATATATTCTAGTTCTCACAGACCATATCTCTGCATTTAAATTTTACCACCATTTGTTTGTTCACAAAGAATTTGGCTGCTACATGAATATCAATAACTTTATTGGATTTTGTATTTAAAATCTTTAAATATGAATTGTTTTTCCTAATAAAAAAGAGAATAGAATCTTAACTTTACATTTATATTTTCATAGGCCTCTTTGGCACTTGGGTGGCTCAGTGGTTAAGAATCTGACTCTGGGGACGCCTGAGTGGCTCAGTCAGTTGAGCGTCTGACTTCGGCTCAGGTCATGATCTCACAGTTGGGTTCGAGCCCCGCGTCAGGTTCTGTGCTGAATGCTTGCTCAGAGCCTGGAGCCTGCTTCAGATTCTGTGTCTCCTTCTCTCTCTGACCCTGCCTGCTCATGCTCTGTCTCACTCTATCCCTCAAAAAATAAATAAATGTAAAAAAAAAAAAAAAACTAAAAAAAAAAAAAAAAGAATCTGACTCTGGCCCAGGTCATGATCTCCTGGTTCTGAGTGCAAGCCCCATGTCAAGCTCTTGGCTGACAGCTTGGAGCCTGGACCCTGCTCTAGATTCTGTGTCTCCCTCTCTCTCTCTGCCCCTCCCTCACTCGTGCTCTGTCTCTCTCAAAAATAAATAAACATTAAAAAAAATTTACATTTTCAAATGCCCCTTAAATTTGATGGAATTTTTAATTTTCTTATAACCTTGGAGTTATCCAACTAACAGATATTTTAAACAGTATTTAAGATTTGAATATAGTATGTGATTTTCTTACTTTAAGTGATAATACATGGGCTGTTCAATTGACATTAACCTTGAGAGAAAACATATTTAATTTATCTATTTAACATTAATTTCTGCATTTTACATGACATAATAAATGGTTAACAAGTGTGGAGAAGATTTAAAGAGTAATAAGATTTAAAGTATAATAAGAATAATACAAGTAATAAGATTTAAAGAGTAATAAATAAGTAACAAGATTTAGAGTAATAAACTATATTCCATTTCCCATTAAGGCTTTTTTATCTCTTAAGTGTATCATTCCTGGCTTTTAGTAGATTAAATGTGCTTTTATGAACTACAATCATTGTTCTTTTCTAGGATTAAATTACCATAAATTTAGACAATGTGTGCTTTTACAGTTTAGTTGTTAATATTTTTGACAAGATCCCCTTAATTTGTGAACTCTTTGTTTCTGGCACATGTTTCTGGATCATCTTGCATAATTTCTATCCCAGACATGGACTAGCTATTCCTTCACTAAACCTTGCTCCTTTTGTGGAAAATTATATAGAATTACTGTAAGAATTAAGTTAAAATATAAAAGATATTTTATAATAATTATACAATATTACTATCAATAAATGGCTTCCCTACATGTGGTAGTCTCTTCTAAACCAATCCCTATTCTCCTCTGGGGAGAAAAGTAAATGATAAACACTTATTTCACTACTACTAGATTTAATCCTGTGTATCTCCTTTCCAATTTCTGCTGGTAAAATTGAACTCCTTCTATAGAGAGGAATTTTGCTTCTGTAAAACTAACAAATGAGATTTTGGAGATCAAATATGTAATCTTTCATAATTGTCAACTAGTATATAAAAAGAGATAAAAGAGCTCAATATTCCTTCTTATTCTACATCTGTAGAAGGAAATATCACAGTGCATTATTAACTAATTTAGGTAATCTGATTTGATAAAGTATGAAATAGTTTTAGAAGAATAACATTTTTTTTGCTTCAATACAGAATATAAATGTTCATAAATTTTCCCCATTAATATAAAACTGTCTCTAAAAGCATAATTTAAATAAGGGGGTCTCATAGGCTCCAAAGATTTTTGAAATTATTTTTATACCTTGATAAAATAAACATAAGGGTCTAGGTTATATCTAACCTAATAATCACCAGTTGCCACAGTAATAATCTTATAGTTGATATTTCTGTATCCTTAATTTGTATAAATTCTTATAAAATCACCTGTTAAAATAGAAGATGGTGACATTTTCCTATTTTCCATACCATGATAGAAAATAAAGATAATGGCTGTGCTAGAGCTATTATTTAACAAAATAATTCTACAAGTTTTTGTTTATATTTCAGCTATTAGTTATCTTTCTAAATCTTAGAATAAGTGTGTTTATGCCAAGCCTCTGTTTATATCTATGAAGACCTGTCATCACCTGTCTAAACATCTGAGAATGACATTCAAGCTCTTTTAAAATCTGGTTCCAATCTACTTTTTTTTTTTTTAATTTTGAGAGAGAGAGAGAGAGAGAGAGAGAGAGAGAGAGAGAATATGTGCATACACGACACAGTGGCAGACAGAGAGGAAGAGAGAGTACCAAGCAGGCTCTGTGCTGTGAGCTCAGAGCCCAACCTGGGGCTTGAACTCACAAACTGTGAGATCATGACTTGAGCTGAAATCAAAAGACAGATATTCAACAGACTGAGCCACCCAGGTGCCCCCCCAATCTACATTTTTAATCTATCTGTTTCTATTGGGATTTCTAACTATCCAGCTTCTTTCTCTTTCCAAAACTATACAAGCTCACACATCGGAGTTTTGTCACATCCTAAGTATCAGTCTGAAACATCTTTGAGGCATGCTTCTCATTTACACTACATCTACCATCTAGCTTGCTCACACTCCCAAGGGACACAGCTCAAGGAACAGCTGAATGCATCAATTCTACTCTACTGTTACTACATACTTTTGTTTATTTTTATTTAGTTGATTTTTATCCTATACATAGGATCTTGGTCTAATTGCTGGAGAAGGAGTTGTAAGTTTTCTTCATCTCTCTTATTTATGCTAGAAAACTAAAGATAGTCTGATTAGCACCCAAGAGATTAAAAAATTTTTTTCAATAAAATCTCCAAGATCTCTGAAATACTTATAATCAAAGCCAAAAGTTTAAGAATTTGTTATTTCTTCAAAAATCTACCAGATACCAGGGAACCCAGAGAAAGGAGATGTTCAGGGAAGTGGTCATTTTCCTTCTGTTTTGTCTCTATCTAAAGCATTTCCTTGTTGTGATGGAGAAAAAGACAATTATAATTGAATTTTATTTTATTTTAGGTCTTAATTTGTTTTCATCTCTGGAGGGCTTTAGGTATCTTTCAAAATCTTTATTCAGTGCATGTCCTTAAGAACTATCAGAGACGGTGGCCCTTCTCTGCCTGCCTTTTCTCATGCCTTAAAAGAAAAAAATCTTACTTATCTTTCATGAGTAAATTAAAACATCTTTTAATAAAAGTCTCATCTAACAAAACCCTCAGATTGCCTATCACTACTTTCCAGCACTTTGGTATCAGTAAGAATTACTTTTTTACCACATATATCAAAACAAAATAAAACAAGAGGATAGTTTGAAAATTTATTTTGCACTCAGAAAACTGCACTGAGAATTAGGCAGACTTGTGGGAATGATATCTGCATGATCAATACTGACTGCAGACTCCTCCATTTTGGCACCTGAAATCATGGTTTAAAATGGCTAATTGTTGCTAAATTTATTTTATTTTGCTTTTCATATTTTAATTGAACAGTTAAAGAAGAATACAAGGGAAAGAAAGAAGATGCTGATTGAGAAACAAGATGAGCCCCGAGGCTGGGGCTTGAGAAGAAAATTCAAACACATTTTGGGAGTGCAGTGGTGACTGGAGAGTTCATAGAGTTCCTGGGGAGGATTAAAGGGAGGAAAGAGGGGAAAACTAGGGTAGAAAAACAGAATGAACAAACTGGTATGCCATACAAAAGAGTTTGGTCTTTCTTTGGAGTTACATAATAATCTTAACATGACTGAATACATTTTCGCAAAATAAGTATGCCAATAATAGAAAGATAGAAAATACAGCACTAAAAAATGCACAGATTTACAGATTAAGAAATTCATCTTGATGAAAGGGGATGGAGGCTTCAGTTAGATCAGAGAGAGTAGAAATGAACAAGTTTACATCAGATCTTATATTTAAAGTCTCACTGCAGAAGGCATCTTCTTTTCCCAATAAGCAGTTTATGTTCTTACTGCCACAAGGGAAGTGCTATTTTGTTTCTTTAATGAGGAGATTAAATATTTAGATTTAGTGAGAGAACCAAGGACATGTCTTTGGCTGTTTCAAATGTAGGTTCTGTGTTGTTGTTAAGGGAATTCTAAGGAAATAACAGTTTCAAAGGCAGAAAATGAATAATGATATAAGCTAAGCAATTATACTGATGAACTCCAACTTGACCTCTATCAATACAAAACATGTAACCACATGAATCAAAGGTTGAATTGGAATTGAGCCAACAAAATTGTTCAAAGACATATAAGAAATTTATCCGTAAATATTTCATTTTTCATTTTGTTTCACTCACCATTTTATATGCTCTTTTATGTTCATGTTCTCCTTTAAATACTTCCAATGTTACTACAGGGCATTAGTCAGTATAAATAGCAGAAAACTACATTTTCATTCCCTCTTATCTACTAAGCAAGGAGACCCAGGGAATTCAGAAAGGTAGATGAATTTAATCAACTTAAACAATGCATAATTTGTGACTCTAAATATCTATGCTTATTCTTAAAATTGTTATTCAAAGAGAATGACTATGTATATATATACTATGTGACAGAATACATTTTCCTTCCATTCTTTTATGATAAACCTCATAATTTCAGTTTGAAAATCATTTCACAGGCTTTTACACATATTCATATATATACTACATATGTGTGTGTGTGTGTGTGTGTGTGTGTGTGTGAAATTCTCAGGGACATCTTTTCCAATATACCCCTTACATGTGACTCTAAGGACTTTAGAAGTAGGATTTGTGTATGAATCATCTTCCTCTTCTAACTCCACTTCAAATACCTACCATTGTCCTTTTATTATAGTAGGCACTAGGGGAATTATATTAGGGCTTTTCAGACACTGTCATGCTTGAGAAAAAGAGAGTACTGAGTTAGAAATAACTTTATAAAAATTCTAGGATTAGCTCCTTTCACTGACTGAGTCTAACCTGCATTTGGGGTATCCATTCTCCCTAAGTTTAAAATGAACTTAAATTTCAGTTCTATCTGAAGCCAAGTAAAAAAAAAAGAATTATTCTAAGCCTTACCAAGTATTCACTGGAAGACACAAAATTTTACAAAGATTGTGTAGTAAACTAGTAAGTTTCTTCAACAGTTCTCTCCACATATCTGGAGAGAAAAGTAACCCTCGCTGCCTTTTCTAGGGAAAGGGTTTTGTCATCAAAGAAAAGGCAAGTAATTTTCAAAGTTAAAAGTGTTTAATAAGAAAATAATATATATATAACTACATATCTGTGTGTATAATAAGCTACTTACAGAGTTATGTGCATAAATGTATTTGTATAATTCTTCAATACATTTATTCACTCCAACCAAGGAAATTTTATATATTATCATTGGACTGAAGTCACTAATGATTCTGATGATTCTGTGAATATCATGGTCAATAATTTTTAAGTTTTCATACTGACAGTTATGAAGTAACAAGTTGGGTGTAACAACTGTATGCATTTCTGTGGTTTTATTTACTTAATGACCTAAAAGTAATCAAAAATACTATCAAGCCTAGAATTAAATATATGTGAAATAATGTGAAATAACCATATAAACATGTTTGTAGACTATTAGTTAAAGATGGTGGAATGAGTGTATGTAGTTATCTCTTTCCTTTCAAAAACCCACTAATGTGACAGTAGGAAAGAATAAAAGAAAGTATTACTTATACATCTAATAAAAATATTTAAAAAAACAGATATGGGATTTCAGTCAGTTTTGGAAAAGGGAACATTTGGCAGAATCTGTTTTAAGTTGTGAAAGAAATTATAAACTTAATATTTGGAGTGGGAGAGATGAGTGAAAAAGAGAGACAACATTACTTACCATACTCTGAAGGTCTAGCAATTGGGACTTCTACATACTATGCAAGCAGTGGTCAGTAAAGGGGCTAAAGATCAGAAAATATGTGAAAGTTTTGTGTTGAAACAGGACCACTTATTACCCTCTCCCTTACAAAACAGTTGATGAACTATCACGGAGAGTTCACGTGTTGTGCACACAAAATGCTGGCAGGGAACTATTCCAATATAAGACAACAGACTAATGAAACTAAACAGCTAAAGAGAAATAATTTTTAAAAAAATGCTGATCCTTGAGAGCATCTCACTGGAAAAGCTGGCTTGTCTCCAAATCACCCTATGATAGAACCATTCACTTAATAAGCCTTGGTCATGGCAATATCAATTCCAATCTGTTTAATATCTTATTTTTAAGTATACGTGCTCCACCAGAGATCATGAGATATTTTAGAAAAAGCCAAGGAAATTTAAAAAGCAGGGAACATGAAGGAAATATAAAAATATAGCAAGTAGAAATATCTTTTTAAAAGCCAAGTCCATAGTTTATATGCTTAGAAAGATTAAAACCAAAAAAGGCATTTTGTCCACAAAACAAGATGATAAAATAATAGAACAAGAAAGAACTTCCAGATATTAAAAATAGGATAGAATGCCTAAAATAAAATTTTAAAAAAGTTTAAAAAATAATTAAAAAAAACAGTGGGGGGATAAAATTTAGAAACAAAATTAGAATAAAAAGACATGGAGTTTTTACAGGAGTTACAAAAAGAGGACAGAAAACAGAAAGAAACCATCAGGGCAATATTACAAAAATATGTCCAAGACTTAAAATCCAAATGAATAGGCAAACTTAATTGCCAGCTAAATGAGTGAATGTAGATCATATCGGTGAGAAAACTCAAATTGTACACACTTTGAAAAAGAGCCAAAAACTTATGCAAACACACATGAACAGTAAACAGGATGGCATCAAAAGCTCAAGAGTATATTATATCCTGTAAGACACTGGAAATAAGCATTCAGAATTCTCAGAAAATATAACTTCATCATAGAATTCTATTCATAGCCAAATTAGGAAGGTCTTAAAAAGTGATTTTTGTTATTCAGCAAAATGAAAGTTAATGAAAAAGAGAAGATCTAGAATTTAGGAGACAGAATTCACAAGAGTCAGGGAGTGAAGGAAATACCAAGATGAAGACTTGGGTCAGGTGGAGAGAGCTCTCAATCCATATTGTGGCAGGAAGTCAGAGAAGTGTGTGAGAAAGACTACTAAAAATCAGTAATTTTAAATGACAGATTATTGATGCTTGAGATTAAAAATTATTGGTATTTGGAAACATTTTGACAGAAGTTTTGGACTCTAGAAGGATTAAAGTAAGCAAATGAGGGAACAGTGAAATAATGCTTAATTCAAGGAAAAAAGAAGGTTTTACAACTAAAAAATTATAGTACACTAACATTCCTATTCAAAATATGGTTCCCTGAACTGGCTGCCAGTCCTCAATCCATGTATTATCAAGTAGCAAAGAATAAGTAGCTTCAGCCAAATTTGTTTGTGCAAATCAACTACATCAGTAAGCACACTGTTTTTTTCCACAGGTGTTCTTTTTTCATACAAGATTTTCTCCAGGAAACAAGTGCATTGATTTTCTTTCCTACATGCATTCCTTATTCTGTTGTAGCCCCAGCAGTTTGAGTATCATCGCATTAGTACAGCTCACTGGCTATGAATTTAAACAAAAGTTCTGACAAAAACATTGTAAGAATTGGGGGAAAAAATAAAAATGGCTGATGGTGAAAGAAAGCTGTATTTTTCAATTATATGAATGAAAATTAACATTTATCTAAAATGTATGAGTCAGGGGCGCCTTGGTGGCTCACTTGGTTAAGCGTCTAATTCTAGATTTCAACTCAGGACATGATCTGACCGTTAGTGAGTTCAAGCCCCACATTGACAGTGCAGGGCCTGCTTGGGATTCTCCGTCTCTGTCCCTCTATTCTTTCCCTCCTCTCAAAATTAATAAACATAAAAAAAATATATGAGTCAAAAACAACAGTATAAGAAAGTTTTAAGATACACTGAGGGAAACTTTCAAAAGTGAAAAACGCTAACATCTTCTTTGCAAACAGTAGGAAGGGTAGGTATGAGTTAGATTAGAAGGGATTCCTATTTTTCATTATAAGCAATTTGGAACTAGGATTCTTCAACCATATGAAAAAAAGAGTTTATATGAATTGTAGGCTTCATTAAGAGTTTATCATCAAATAATTTCACACATATTGAGAACTTATTTATACCTTTTAAAAAGTAAAACAGCTGAGCCATGTGTAAGAACTTTGACAAAATAATAAAACATGATAAAACATTAGATGAGTCAGACATAAAATTAGAACAGATAAAAACACTGAAGAAAGAAGAAATACTGCAGAAAAGAGGGAGAACAAAAAATGTTAAAATTAGGAAAGATATATAAAAGTTAGGAAAGATATCCTAAATAATCACTAGTCTGTAATAAACACAGAGAAATATAATACAGGAAACACGTCTTTCAATTCTGAATAGTACAGAAGGATACTGGGGAACAGAGTTAAACACATTATATGACAGTATTTTGTCAATAACTACTAAGAATTTCTAAAAATAGCATACCATTAACAATATAAAGCTTCTTAGAACCTTATAACTACTAACACCATGGAGCAAATACACAACTTACTATTTTTAGGAAGTGGGCCTAATAGGAAAGTGAAGTAAAAAGACACAGTAAATATATGTGACTTGATTTTAAAACCCCTATGGAGAATGATTCTTTTTCTAAGAGCTTTGTGTCTTCTAAAGAGCCAACCTGAAATAGCAACTTCAGCCTCCTGCTGAATGCTGACTAGATTAATTAAGGTAAGTAGAGTTGAGTGCTGTAATTGAATTACAGTCTTTTCTGAGAGCAGTTGTTGCCTTATTCTTTGTATTTTATTGACTCTTTTATGAGTTCTACTGCTAAATCAATTCTAATCACTGCATCAACTGGAAAAATTCCACTTTCCACTGCCAGATCAATTATAGTCACACAATCAATAGCTGGTACTTCAGCCTTTTTGATTAAGTGAATGTAAAAAACAAAAAAACAAAGAAAAAAAAACAAGAAGAAAAAGAAAAAGAAACTCTACAGAAACAAAAAGTGAAAATAATTCTACTTCTGTATTAAAGGAAAGGCAAGGCTAATTGTATACATAAATATTCACATTGAATATAAAGATCAGTGATAAAAATTATTTGCATTGAAATGATATATCTAAAGTAATTATTTAACTTATTGTGATTTACTCAGGAAACTATTCGACAGTTTATAAAAACCTTTTGTGACAGTTATATATATCATATTAAAATTAATTATAATACCTAGATTTCACAACAAGCCTGGAAGCTGTTGTCTCCTCTACTTCATTATTTCTTTATTTTCTTTGCTGTCTCTCCATGAATTTTCTTCTTTGAAGACCACACCACCTCTTCTTTTTTTGTTAAGAAGTAACCTCTAGGGTACATTGCCATTATTCTAAGCAGTTTCAAAACTTAATTGATCTCATTTTTTTAACATTCATTACCCTAAGTAACTACAGTACAATTTTAAGTCACTAATAATGTATTTATCTTCAATGTCTTTAATCTTCAAATATGATTTCTTTATATGACATAATTATAATTCAGAACACTTGAGGGTATCTAATTTCCAACACATCAAATTTTATATTTTACTCTGATATTGGGAGCCATTTCTGAACTCACTAAGTTGAGAATACTCCTTGTGAGGTTAAGGCATGTTTTGCATGGCCTCCCACTGTCAGATGGTGACTGATGTCTAACCCCCACTCAATTATTTTTTGAGCACCGACTCCCCAAGGCACCTTGCTGATTGGTATAGTGAGTGACTTGTCCCCTTATTCTGGCCCTAAAATATGCAGATTGCACCTTATGAAGGAACTTATTATAGGAATTTCTTCTTTTGTGATTAGGGGAGCAAATATTACATTTCCTGAGAAACCTGCTTTACTTCCCCTCAAGAAAATGGGCTATTGACCCCTGCTCACAAAGAACTAACTTTTGCCTTTGCTATGCTAAAAACATTGTCTTGTATTTAAATGCTAAGGATACCTTCCTTCCCCATATGATAAGCATCTAAATCACCTGCATCAATCACTATTGATAAAGATTATGCATGAGTTATCTACCAGTCTATGTTCTGGGAAAATTTTACATACCAAAGAAATTTGTCATCAGAAATCACTGTCTAAGGCAAATGCCACTTCTGTGCTATGCCCTATACATTTTTTACAATAAATAAAGCTGTCTCTCAGGTCAGTGCAGAGATGCCTGCCTGGTGATCAGAAAGAAACTCGTGGCTCTCTCATCCCTCCCCCTTTTGCCGACACCGTCCATCCTTCATGAAGCCCTGGACCTGCTGGAGCCGGACTCTGGCACACTACCTTTTGTGACTGTAAATACCTTACTGCTGTGTTTTCCTCTCCCTGTGATTATAGAGAATTTCTTATTAAAAATTATGTTCAGGGGCACCTGAATGTTTCAGTCAATTAAAAGTCCAACTCTTGGTTTTGGCTTAGGTCATAATCTTGTGAGTTTAAGCACCACATCAGTCTCTGTGCTGACAGTGCAGAGCCTGCTTTGGATTCTTTCTCTCTTTCCCTCTCTCTGCCCTTCCCCCACTTTTGTCTCTCTCAAAATAAACAAGTAAACTTAAAAAAAAAAAAAAAGATTTGTGTTCAGTCTCACAGTGGTTTTCAAGCCATCTCTACCTCCCTAAGTAGCTTGACTCTGGCATAGTCAGAAAAAAGTAGAGTTTCTTCCTTTGTCTACATTATTTTGATGAGCCTCGGGTAGCACATTTTCAGTTCTGACAGGATAAAGATGGCACATGCATGGATAATATTAAAAGGATATCTCACAAACAACTGTGTTCCCATGGTGCCTGACGCTAGTTAGAATAAAGTATAAACATCTACAGTATATAAAGAATTCTCAGAGGGTGTCAGGTGTCAGCACCAAATACTGTCCCTATTCTCTGAACTGCTGAGGTGAAATGGTAAAATCTTGTGAATTATCTTCTTTTAGGCTTTCATTAGAATGCCACAAGGAAATCTCTCACCATTTAGGGATACTTTAGATATCAGTATTATCAGATATAAGATATACAATGAGTAGTATGTACATACTTAAAAAGATAAAGAGGAAATTAAAAAAAAACAAGTAGGAAAAGATTGTTAACATTACCAGATACAGTTTAGAAATACAACTTCTAAAAAGGGGCACCTGGATGGCTCAGTCCATTAAGCATCCAACTGTGGCTCAGGTCATGATCTCACAGTTTGTGAGTTCAAGCCCCAGTTGAGGTCTGTGCTGACAGCTCAGAGCCTGGAGCCTGCTTGGATTCTGTATCTCCTTCTCTCTCTGCCCCACCCCCACTCACGTTCTCTCTCACTCTCTCTCTCTCTCTTTCTCTCTCTCTCAAAAATAAAATAAAACATGAAATAAATAAATAAATAAATAAATACAATAAAAACATTAAGAAATTAAAAAGGAAATTAGACCTAAATGAAGACAAAATTAATTGCTAAAAGATAGAACCAAAGAATTATACCAAATGCAACTGAGACAAAGAAAAGAGTGCTTGAAAGAGAATTCCAACAACATCTAATTAATTTCAAAACAAAGATAGGAAGAAACAATATTTGAGAAGATAATAATTGAGGATGATTTCCAAAATAGACAAAAGACTTATTTTTTCAGACTCAATAAGCACAGAGATTTCCAATCAGGATAAATAAAACATTTTCACCTAGATGCACTATAATAAAAACACAGACTACTCAAGATATTGAGGCAATATTAATAATAACAGACATAGTAGGAATACCAGGAGGTATAATAACAATAGATATAAATAATAACCTCTAAATACTACATATGTCAAAAAAATCAAAATAAAACAATAACACTCATAATTGTATGTCAATGAAAATATGACACATCAAACTTTATAGGATACATCATCTGTACTTGGTGAAAAATATATAGTATTACATTATTATATTAAAATAGAATGATGTTAAATATTAATGACTAAAGAAACCAATAAAATAGAGAGCAAATGAGAGCAAATAAAAGGAAATAAAAGGGAAAATTTAATTAATATAACAGGTTAATACACAAAAATAGGGATCATCCAGAACTTGGTTCTTTGAAAAGATTAGTAAACTTAGCATAGCTCTGGGAAGAGACCAAGAACAACAGAGAGAAGTCCCCCTCAAAATTTTATATTTGAAAGAAAGTGAGACTTAGCCATCACACAGCAAAATCTTTTTTAAACAACAAGACAATTTAGAGGAATAATTTTCTTTCTCTAAAATTTTGGAAGATATATAGACATTTCCTAAAGAGAATACAAATTGTAGTAGGTACAATAGTAACTATTTGATTTTACTGACTGAGATTTTGTTTTCAATTTAAAATACTATATATTACAAAGGGGGATTGTAATATAACAACTATATGAATCTCAGCTTTTTAAACTATCTTTCTGTCCTCGCCTGCCATAGAGCACTGGTGTATAACATTTAGAGTAACACTCCCAATTTCATGGATTTAACACTCATCCACCATTTTAGTAAAGAATCCATTCTTATTCTCACTCTTCTCCCCATTACTCACCTGAGGAATTTCCAGATGACCAGGGAAGTAGAGGGAAATCTAGTATATATTTAATCCTCTGCCATTACTCTGGTCCTGTTCTTGCCGTTCCTTATCTTTGTGGCCCACTGGCTCCAGCTTCTGTACTTTGTCATTTACTCACCATTTCACTGTCCTTATAAAAGTCTTTTTTTAATTACTGAGCCCTTTCCTTTCTGGTTAAGAGCTCTTTCAGTGGGCTCTTCTCTCCCAGTATTGTTGCTCCCACCATTCTTTTCTTTGTTCTGCACTCCCTCTATTCTGTATGATACATTGACCTTCCAGAGATGGGCTAAACTAGGAAATGGCAAGAAACAGCTTATAAAATACCTGTGGAATAAATTTTCTCTTCCTCCCTTGAGGCTTGCTGAGTGTGGCCCACACTCCAAACCTTCTCACTTATACAAAATCTCTCTCTGAAGTTCTGTTGCCTTTTAAGTCTATCCTACATCTCGAATTTCTTGTCTATCCAACAGGTCTGTACACACGTTAAAAACAATTTTGGACTTGACTAAATTACGGACTGTTTCACCTCAAGAAAATCAATGGATGTGACTATCTCAGTTGTCCCAGAAGAACCGACAGTGAAGAATCTCCCTAAAACTTTTATGACAATAGGTTAATTATGTCTACAACAATAACACATCTCTGTCCTTGTTGTAACACTGTACTACAATAATGATTATTTGTCTTAGCCAAAATATGCAGACTTAATATAAAAACTTGATTCCATTCTGACTTCTGTAGCTTTCTCTTATACTCCCTATATTTTAGACTCTCTGCTGGAGGTAGACATGTGTTATCTTTTGCATTTGCTCCATGCAGAGAGAGAAAACGCTGAAAATGGAATGTGAATATAATTTGAAGATTCACCAAAATGTCATTTATTTGACTAATATTGATTCCCTCAGACTTGCTACAGAGGTAGAAATTCATTTTTAATAACTCATTTTGGTAATTTTTTAAAGTGCAAAAGCCACATTATATTTTTTGGGCTTTTACTGTTTATAAAGCACTTTTGTAGACCTTTATGTCCTATAATTTCTATTAAGAATCCTCTAAAGTTGACAGGACAGAGAAATGCTTTTGCACAAGATCAGTCCAGTGGATAGTGGCAGTTGAAACAGAATTCAGAGCATTTACAATATGTAAATATTTAGAGTAATTTTCTTAGTTTTATTCTACTTACACTCAGCCCACACACAACTAAATCCTGTTCCTATTTCTTTAAAAACATCTTTTAGTCATTTTTCCTCTTCGTTTATAATACCAAACCTCTACTTAATATAATTTTCAATTCATTCCTAGAGTAGAGTAATGACCAGCTAGCTGTTTTCTCCCTTCCTTCCCCAACACCAATTCCAATTGCACAATATGGCTAGATTCAATCTGGCTATGACTGAGATTATCATATGACTTCCTTAATCAAATGCTTCAAAGGTCTGTTACTGACTAAAGGATAAACTCCACACTTCTTAGCCTGCCTTTCTCCTTCTCCTTCCTTAAAATCATTGGTAGCACTAATTGTTTCACCCTGGAGGGTCAGGGAAGCATACTGTAAAAGACTACCAACTTCAGAATCAGAGACATAAGGAAAACCACCATTCTGACGCTTCTAGCTTTTAGTCACTCTCATGTTTTTTCACTGTGTTAACTCGACTGTAAAATGAAGACAACTATTCTTAAGCCATAGTTTTGTTTTAAAATTTGAGGTAATATTTAAACATGTTATACATATAGGTTGTTTTAATTATTATTCATTATCAAAACTTATTTTCTACTATTCCTTGACACCAAATTACTTCATTTTAATACACCTTAAGAATCACACAGAAGTATTTTTTCTTACCACATATATCACCCTTATTTGCCCAATTGCATTATGTTATGTCCAACCAAAATCTCAGAACAGATGGGGGCAAAGTGAAAAATTAAAAAAAAAATCTGAGGTGGAATAGCTTTAAAGACTCTGTAACTTAACAATTTTTGTCACAATAAATAAGCAAAATAAATAATGAAGCCAAAAGTTTATATATGTGTGTGTGTGTGTGTGTGTGTGTGTGTGTATTTAAAGTAAACTAACAAAGGGAAACATCTACAATGTCTACATTGAATAGAAGTTATTCATAGTAATGCCAATGAACATGCTTAAAAGGATTTCATTAAATGACAGAAAAAGGTAAATGAAGAGAAAACTAGCTTTGGATGTAGTCAAGTATGATGAGTTTTGGTTGTAAAATCAACCAACCTGGGGAACATATTAGTCTTTGTTATAATAAATTTAAAAGTTATCAGTGAATAACATGATGATTTCCAGTATATTCAAATATTAGTTTGTTACATCAATCTGCCCAGCACTATTATTTTTTAGTTTCTTAGAATGGTAATGATATATTTCTTCTAGCTTCCATTAAACTTTTATAAGCTCAATGATCCCAGATAATGTATATCTTCATTGGTTTACCAATTGCTTATTTTTATATTCTATCAGTAAGCATATTTTGCGTTTACTAGCAATGGCTCTAAATATTTCAGTAGCTCACAGTCCATTAAATACAATTAGTATAAAATGTCTGCAAGATGACAAAATGAGAAATTAAGTTATTAGCAAATCAATCAAAGAATATTGCAAGGATAGCAGAAGTGGATAATAATAGTTCCATGGTGGAGAAGCCTGTAAATGCAAGTATATTTGATTTTTTTTAACAACTGAAGATGGGGAAAACTAGCATTACAGGTCTATTTTTTGATAATGAGTCACATATTAGATGGCATTTTGCAGTAGTAAGATAACACAGTTGTATCCTCACAAGGAGAAAATGGTGGATTTTCAGTATGTTAGAAAATGGTTACATGAAATAATGTGGTGAACATGACTCTAAACTATATTAAGTCTAATATTGAACTAGAATATTAGCAGATTTGCTATCACCCTTGTAAAGCTTGAGCGAAATTAGAGGACTCCAATTTTCTTGTATCCCTACCCCTGTATTCTCTATTCCCTAACTCTGTTGTAATGTTTTATTTTCCCAGAGGACATACTTCACTATCTATGCCTCCTGCTAGAGTATAAGCTCCACAAGGCAGGGCCTTTTTATTTTGTTCACTGATATACCATAAGCACCCAAAACAGTGTCTGGAACCTGATAAGATCTCAATATATATATTTGAGGAATACATAGGAATACTCTGCAAACTTGGTAACTCTATAATAATAGGACTTGTCAATGTAATTTTGTGCAAGCATCTTTACTTAGGCAACAATTCATAATTCTCTCTTCTCCTCTCTCCCAGCAATTAAATGCCCTATTAATTTGCAAAAATATGGGCTCCATCTATTCGCAAGAAATACACACAGGAAAGAATTAGAAATCTTTACTTTAAAAAAAGGCCAAATATTCACTGTTGTACAAAACTCTGTTATATTAACTAAATAATTAAAGTATATACAATGAAATATACTATACTATATTTTACAATATATTCCTTAAATTGATTTTTACTTATGAGTTTCCTCTTATCAGAGGGTTGATAATAGTAAATAAGATGAAGAATTATTACCTTTTACCCAGTTTGAAGCAGATCTAATCAAATGAATACTATGAATCCAGAAGACTATGTACTTTTGAGTTACTTATAGATTCTTTCTCAAATAATATTTCTATTATAACTAGGATTTCTCATTCCTTCTGAAGTAATTGTAGTGTTAAGTTTTTTGTTATCACACACACACACACACACACACACACACACACACACACATATATATATATATACTTTTAATTCCAGAATAGTTAACATACAGTGTTATATTAGTTTCAGGTATGTAACAGTGATTAAACAATACTATACATTACTCAGTGCTCATCATGATAAATGTACTCTTAATCTTCTTACCTATTTCACTCATTCCCTCATCTACTTCCCCTCTGGTAACCATCAGTTTGTTCTCTATAGTTGAGTCTTTCTTGGTTTGCCTCTCTCTCTCTCTCTCTCTCTCTCTCTCTGTGTGTCTGTTTCCTTTGCTCATTTGTTTTGCTTTTAAATTCCACATATGAGTGAAATCATATGGTATTTGTTTCACTGACTTATTTCTCTTAGCATAATACTCTCTAATTCTGTCCCAGTTGTTGCAAAATGGCAGGATTTCATTCTTTTTTTATGGCTGAATAATATTCTATTGTGTATATATATATACCACCTCTTCTTTACCAATTCATCTATCAATGGATTCTTGGGCTGCTTCCATAATTTGGCTATTATAAATAATGCTGGAATAAACATCAGGATGCATGTATCCCTCTGAATTAGTGTTTGTGTATTTTTGGGTAAATACACAGTAGTGCAATTACTGGATGATAGGGTAGTTCTATTTTTAACTTTTAGAGGAAACTCCACAGCATTTTCTACAGTGGCCACACCAGTTTGCACTCCCACCAACACCCTATGGGGTTCTTATTTCTCCACATTCTCTTGAACACTTGCTGTTTCTTGTGTTTTTGATATTACCCATTCTGACAGGTGTGAGGTGATATCTCTTTGTCATTTTGATTTGCATTTCTCTGGTGATGAGTGATGTTGAGTATCCTTTCATGTATCTGTTGGTCTTCTGCATTTCTTCTTTGGAGAAATATCTGCTTATGTCTTCTGCCCATTTTTAAATTCTATTATTTGGTTTTGGGGATGTTGAGTTGTAAAAGTCTCTCACACTTTATCAGAGATATCATTTGCAAATATCTTCCCCCATTCTGTAGATTGTCTTTTCTTTACTTTTTCTTCCATCCTGTTTTTATTCTCCTATTCTCTGCATTTGCAATGCAATTCTTTTTCTATGCAAGTATCCTTTTCTTCTTCCTCTTCTTAAACACATTTACCCACAATGACCTAGACTAAGCTACTGTGTGTGGTCTTTTCAGGGTTTATCTGTCTATAGTTCTATGATTAAACAATCTCTCTGTCAAAGGCATACATATTTCCATTAGGTTAATATGTCTAAGGCAATAAAAGGAATGCTTTCCAGAAACTCAAATCTCTTCTTGGTGGGCTTTAGATTATCCTAGCACAATATTTATAACAATGCATTGTTTATATAATCCTTTTGGGTACACTATATAGATAATATATATCTTTATATATTATCTCCCTTAAAATAGGGTATATTTAATATATTTCCTTTTTACCAACTTTTCTATTCTACCAATTAAATTTTACATTGAAAATGCAATCTTTGCCATCCCTTTATTCCCTTTAATAATCAAAGAGTTCATAAAAATCCCAGTGGTCCTGTAAAGCAGATAATTTGTGTAAACATTCTTGCAGAGTTGAATTCATTGGGAAATGCTTTCTCTTTGAATGGCCTTTATAGCTGTGGATATGTCCATAAGTATTTGTACATATTGCATAGGGACACACTTTATTATTATTCGTTTGGGTCTTTTTATGCTGCCAAATGATTGGATGCAAAATATTGTTTGACCCACTCCATCTCCTCTTGAATCACATGGAATTATTTATCATTTTATGAGCTTACTGGAAACAATGGAATCAATTCCAACTTCCTTTCACTTAATCAATAGACTTACTAATATTATATAGAATGATACAGATTACCAAAGAATGGTACGTGTTTTAAGAGTGAACTTTTGGAGTCTTTGTCAAATTGTTTGGGGTCTAGCAGGTATTTCCCTTTTCCTGTCATTTCTACATCGTCATCCAAAGCTAGGCACTTGTCATCTCTGGGATAATGACAATGACAAACAAACAAACAAATAAAAAAAGTCTCCATTATGAAGAGAAGTTTTCTCAGTAGTTCCCTGTGGACCTGACTGACTTATAAGCAGTGATCAAAGTATTACCCAAGTATCTCAGTGAATAATATATCCTTCTATTTACTTCTCTTTTTGCCAAGACAATTCCCCTGAGTTTCTTTAGACTGAGGGCTTAGCTGTTTATTCAGTATCAAAATCCAATTTAAGAGTATAACAGCAAATATTTTCCTAGGCAATCAAAATGATAGAGACTATTTGTGTATGTTCATATGTCTAGGTTTTTGTAGGGGCACAAACTAATAAATATCACTACATATTCTATCACAATTAAGACAACCATGAATCATATGCTGCATCAGTATTTTATATCTACTAAGAGAAAAAAAATGCTAGGGGTGCCTGGGTGGCTCAATTGGTTAAGTGTCCAACTCAGCTCAGGTCATGATCTCATGGTTTGTGAGTTCAAACCCTGTGTCAGTCTCTGCACTGACAGTGAAGAGCCTGCTTGGATTCTCTCTCTCCCTCTCTTTCTCTGCCCCTCCCACACTTGTGCATGGGTTCTCTCTCTCTCTCTCTCTCTCTAAGAAACTTTAAAAAAGAGAGAGAAAAAATGCTGTCAGTTATAATTGTCAGATGCCACTGATTGTAAAATGCAGACTGCTTTCATAAATGTTAAAATATGAAAAAATTAATCTTTGATTAGATGATTCAAAGGAAAGAATATTACTCCTTTCTCTTATGAATAGAAAATACATACTTAGGAGATACACAGACAACTTTGATTCACCTAAATGATGCTCAGATTGCAATTGGATATCATATTGATATGGAAATGTTGGGGCTCAGAGCTGATGGCCAAGAAATAATTTTTGAGATGTCTTTGGTGCAAAAAGGTGGTTTTATTAAAGCACAGGGACAGGACGGATGAGCAGAAAAAGCTGCACTGAGGTTGTGGTGGTGACTAATTATATACTTTCAAGTTGGGAGGGGGATAGGGACAGCACAAACCTTCAAAGACTTTTGCAAACAAGGTTTCCACAACCCTGAGGGGCTAGCTATTGTTACAAAAAAGTCATTTATTACTGTTTTTAGTAAACCCTCAGTCATGAGACTCTTCAGATGTATATCAGTGGGCCATATGCTTGAAGGATGATTGCTAACATATATTTCCTGGAGGAAGGTAGAGATAAAGGAAGTTTCCAAAGCAATTTCTATTTGTTTAAAGTAGACTCACAGGATCCTGGGGTCAGGTAATGTTAAGCTAAGATTGCCTTTTGCCCTTAGCAAGGTGTCAACAAGAAGGCAGCTGAGATCCCAGAGGAAGGTCATTCTGTTTCAAAGACTTGTCAATGGGCTGTTAAGTAGTATGGATAATTTTTTCTTTTGCCTTTAATGTTTCCCACATCAATATGATATATCAGATATTTGACATTTCTTGAATATTAACCCTACCTTAAGCCAAGCAGACTCTTCTATGGCACAACGTTTTTCATTCAAAAGGATACCCTAAGGTATGCAGGATTCCATCCCAGTTTGCCCAGAACTTCTCCAGTCTTAGTGGAAGTCCTCCCCTCTGGTGTATTAGTCTTTTCTGGTTGCCATAACAAAATACTACAGATTTCATGGCTTCATTTTGTTTCACAGTTCTGGAGCCTGAAAAGAAGTCCAAAATCAAGGTTCTAGAATGTCTAGTTTCTGATGAGTGCTCTTTTTCTGGTTTGCAGAAGACTGCTTTCTCACTGCATCCTCACATCAACTTTCCTCTGAATGAGAGCAGAAAGAGATCTCTATCTCTTCTTATAAAGCCACCAATCTTTTCAGATTAGGGTCTTGCCTTTATTACCTAATTCAACCTTAATTACCTCCTAAGGGCCCTATCTCCAAGTATAGTCACATTGGGAGTTCCGGTTTCAGCATATGAATTTTGAAGAAAGGCAATTCACTTCATAGCACCAGGAAACTTCTCAATCTCTGCAAACTGAGGTGGTTTGGTCTCAAATTTATACATTGTTAAACAAGATTAAAGAGAAAATCTGTTGATTTTAATTCTTGTATAAAATCACCAAAAATTAATACCATTTTAACCATAGATAAAATAGTTCTGCACAACTTATATTTTTTCTTTCATGAATTGACATATAAATTATTTAAATGCACAAAGGATATTTTACATGTAAGGGAGAAGATGTAAGACATCAGATTAAGTGATCACTGACCACAAAGTAGATAATTTTACCAGGATGTGTGAACCATTCTGTTTCTCCTCAATTTTCTCCTTGTTCTTCAGGGTACATTTTATAGACTCCATTGCCAGCAGAGTTCCAGCTGAGTCTCTTTCATTATATAGAGATTTTGCACAAGTTTTGCAAGACAGAAGAGAATAAGATGTCATTATTGCCCCAGAAGCTTATGGTGAACAGCAGCCACTTCTTTGTTGCATGCAGCTGAAATCATCAGGGGGTTCCTGGGATTCCTGCTTTCTGATCTCCTGCAGACCAGTAGCATTTTCTCTGACCTTCATTCTCATAAGGTTATGATTCCCTCTATTAAATATCCTTTTCCTTGAAATACCTAGTGATTTCTACTGTGCTGACGGAATTATAATGAATGAAATTATGTAAACTGATTTCTGGAAATAATTCTGAAATCATTTAGTTTAGTTACCCTAATAAAATTTGTAAGAAAAAAAATTGTTAATTCAGTGAGGTTGAATTTCAGATACTGGAAGATTAATTATTCTTCTCATACCACTTTACAGCCTTCTATCTATCCTACAGGGAAGTAAAGACACGAGGTTCTCTTATTTTTTTAAATAAAGCTATCAATTTTAAAGAAAACACAGATTATCTTCCTCATTGCATTCAATATAATATATTCACTTTTACTTTATTAAACCTTAGATTTTATTCTCCAGTAAGGAAAAATTAATTAATTAAAAATCTTGACAAAAATAACACACACAAAAACAAAAACAATAAGTTTTTTCCATTTACTTCATTTGCCCAAAGAGATGAGATCTTAGAAAATGAGGCCTACTTATTTATATGTGATGTGCATTTAAATCTCTTTCAAATCAATTTATTCCCATTTGAAAGAATCAAGATAGTGACTCTCTCACAAGAATTAAGAAGATCAGTCCTCTAAAGTAGGTAGGCAATCTTCAGAAGTATCTTTTTTCTGTTTGTTTCTGTAAGAAATGCTACCTTCATTTCAAAAATAATTTTTTTAATGTTTATTTATTTTTGAGAGAGTGAGAGCAAGCAGGCTAGGGGCAGAGAGAGGGAGACAGAGGATTCGAAGCAGGCTGACAGCAGAGAGCTCAATGCGGGGCTCGAACTCACGATGGGGAGATCATGACCTGAGCCAAAGTCAGACACTTAAATGACTGAGTCACCCAGGCGCCCTTCAAAATGAATTTTTAAATATTTCAATTATAACTTCATTATCCTTCTATGTCCATTCCCAAAAGAAAGACTTTCTGCCCCAGAATGAAGATTTAAAAATTAAAAAAATTAAAAACATCAGTCAAGATAAACTGCTTGAACTGGGAAGCTCTTTCTTAGATTTTGTCATGTCAGAGTCAAATCAATTCAGCCACCAGAGCAGGGCCACTATTTACTGTTGAATTTGTTTACTTACTTATCATTAGTCACTTCGGCATTATGTAGACATGTTTGCATGCTCACGTGCCTAATTTCATTCAAATAACTTCCTAGATTCCATAGCTCATAATCTTGTTGAAAGACTCTCTTCTCTGGTTATCAATATAGATTATACCACTAACTTTGTAATACAAGTAAATATATATCTTAATTTTCTTGTGATATTTTCAAATCTACAACAAAGGTAAGATTAATATTCAAGATATAATTATGATTTAATACCACATGCATATCTGCCTAGTAGTTCTCCATAAGTTATTGTTTGCTTTGAAAAATGCAAGTCAAAAATAACAATCAGGAAATGTAATTATGCTTTTGAAATGAAGCCAAAGAGAAGCCTAGGCAATTTTACCCTACATCATTGGATATTTTGGCAAGGTCTTCATAAACATTTTTTTGTGTGTACAATTACAGTTTAATATCATGTTGTTGGCTTTCAGTTACTATCAGTAAACATGGGAATCAAAGACATTTAGGTCAATAGAGTTTATTCTCTATATGTCATTTATGTTTTACTCTGAAATTTATTATGTGACATTTTAATACATCACCTTCTTAACCTCATTTGTATAGACTAATATAATCAGGTTATTTGAAGCAGCCAGAATATTAATTTTAGTGCATCCAATATCAGGTATTTAAAAGCTAAGGCAAGACTTTATATGGGCTGCACTTGCATAAAATCACATATTTCACATATTCTCAGGTATGCCATCCCATCCAAATTTTAGTATGTTATTTCACTCCTTGCTGGGGAAAATACATGTCTTTAGGGGACTAATAGAAACTCACAGGATACAGCATGAAAGTCAGTTAAACAGGGAAACAGTCTGCTTCCTGTATATAAATTATCTATATATTTCAAGAAATTTTAAATATCTGTTCCTTTGTGTAAATGTAGAGAACTAGATGGATGTATAGACTGCAAATACAGAAAAATACAAATATTTATCATATGGTTTATTATTTAAATTTCCTTTATTTTTACCATCATCTCTCTGAGAAATAGGTTGTTGTCATCATTTAAAAGACAGAAGACCAGCTGACTGTAATGAAACACAAACATTTTGTAAAGCAATTAGGACTCTTGACAATAACTGATTGGTATACCCTCACTAAAAGGCTACATATGCACCTTGTCCAGACACCAAAGCCAAGCAGATGGAATAGCCTGTTTTCCCAAGGAAACTATAAGATTCTAAGAGTTACTTCCTTTTTTTTTCTTTTTAATTTTTTGAGGGAAGGGCATGGAAGATATAGGGAGGAAAAATGTTAGATCTCTTACTATGTTTTCAAACACTTTTTCTCATTCACTCTTTAGGTCAGACCACTTGGAGAAGTCACTTAACTCTTACTTAGTTTGAATATTAGAATAGCCAACACTACTATTTCATTTCTAGAAGCAAAACAAAGTCTTTACAACAGTTTTAACAATAAAAAATAATCACTAGCATGTATTGCATACCTGCTATAAAGCCAATCTTATTAACGTATTTGCACGCATTTACTCTCTCACAAATCCTGCCATCTAAGTGCTATTTGTAGAGGCTGCTTTTAGGCAAACAATCTTGAGCTTAGGAATCTAGAAAGGGACCAAAGTGACCACCTTGTTAAACACAGACAGGCCCATCGGGTGACCCACCTCAATATATCCATAGGCCCTAACTGACCAAAGGGCTACTTACAAATAGGCACTGGTACCAAAAAAGGTAAGATTCCATACATTGCCATACCTCCTCATCCTCTCCCTTTAAAAACAGTCCCCACCCACTGCCTCATAGCAGATAGCCTCTCCTTTGCTGTCCTGCCCACCACTCCCTTGCTATGTATTAAATAAACTTCTATCTCCTTTGTTCTGTCTCAGGTGAATTCTTTCACTGCCCATGACACCCACTTCCACTACTCGTCGCCCCAAATGTGGGGACCCCCAATTGATTGGGACACCACATTTAGATACCACCTTACTATTATTTCCATTTTACAGATAAATAAACTAGGCAATGGAAAGATTATTTGAGAAAGAAAGCAGAAGTGCTATTCATACGATGCCCAACATCAGAAGCTGAGCTCTAAGACTCTATTTTAAGCAATGTCTCAAGAGTTTATTCATTATGGCTGTGATTTATCTCTCTTAAATCATTGTGCTTTTTCTTGTTATCCCTGAGAAAGTAGAAGTCAGGTACCATCAAGTAAAATAATACTTTTGATTGGCTTTAAAATCCTAGTAACCCCACAGCAGGGGAATAATTTTAAAAGCAGACTTTGTAGAGAGGGGGATTTCCAAATTCCAAATCTTCTGTTTGACCAAGATATGCTCAACTAAACTTTAGACAGGCTTATGCCTTGCTATAGGCCCCAGATGTCTCTTTATACAGCATTTACTTTAGAAAACTTGCAACTGTAAATTCTTTTTCTACTCCTTTGTGATGTAAATCTTATATAGCCCCTGAATGCCCTTCTCAAGAACCTGGAAGCTATCCCTTTGAAATGTAATCATCAAAAAAAGTAAGGCTGCAGTCTCCTACTCTCTGTGGAAGGGTAGGAGTATAACTTCAATAAGCCACTTTTAGAAAACACAGATGGCCTAATCACATTGACCAACCTCCCCATGAACATCCTCCAGTACTTTTCCTATTAGCTCACCCCAGGGTTTCAAAATCCTTTCACCTTTTGTTTCAACTTAATTGAGTTCAGTCTCTTTCCCCTATTATAATAGTCTTGAATGAACTCTTCCTTGATGTTTTTAACAAGTGTTCAGTATATTGTTTCCTTTACATCACAAGGGCTAGGTCATGAAGACTCTGACTTATTATTTTCGCTTCCATGTGGAGAAATGGCGCAGAGAATCGAGATGAGGTTGGTGAGGGGAGAATCAAATCCTCGTCAACCTCATGTTAAGAGTGCTAGCTTGTATTCTAAGAGCAATAGGCATCCACTGAAGGTTTTTAAGTTTTGGGTACAGGGTGAAGGGGGAAAGGATTTGACTCTGACACAATATAATGCTCATGTTGAAAAATATAAATTTAGATAGTAGATGTGTAGAGACTGTTTTTAGGCAACAGCCTTGAGCAATGGAAACTTAAGCAAGGCAGAAGAGACCACAGTGACCATCAGGATGAATGCAAACAGGCTCATTAAGTGGCCCACTTCAAAATAGCTATAGGCCCTAATTGACCAGTTACAACCAGGCACAGTTCCTAAGATTACCAAAAAAAAAAAGGAATATTCCATACATACCCATGCTCCCTCACTCCACCCTGTAATTGTGGCCCCTCAGCACTGCCTTGTCCTAGTATCTCCTCCACTGTCTAGCCCATCACTCTCTTGCATTGTATTCAATAAACTTCTACCTCTTTTGTTCTGCCTTGGGTGAATTCTTACACCGCCCAAGCTGCTACCCCCATCCAATGAAAGTGCCCACATTTTTCCCTCTTGCCCTTCGAGCAAGGGCAGTCTGGTAGGTTTCCCCTGGGGCTTTAGATCCTCACCAAGAAGTAACTTTAGCCTTTAGCTGGAGGTCATCAGTTCCCCCAAGTAGTACTAGAGTTGGTCCACCAAGGGCATGTCCCGAGAAATTCTTGGAGAATGTGGGGAGAACCCCAGACCAACAGAGGGTCCTTTTGTGTGCCACCAAATGTGGGGCTTAGGCCTGTTGCCTAAAAGTAGCCTCTACAAGGTGATATAAGAAGGGGCCCAGAGTTGTTTAAGTGAGTTCATAGGCTACTAGATTAACCAATTGGAGAAGATAGTAGATTGAAATAGGTAAGAATTTTAAGTATATAGTATAAATTTAAGAGGTAACACTTGAGAGTGGGTGATGAGATTGAATAAAGCATGAGGGAAAAGAGATGAAAATTTTTTTTGAAATGCAGTCTTTGTGCTTGGAACAGTTCATTTAGTATTCCAATCCTGAATATTTTATATAAGTGTGAATGACTGATAAGTCTTAGCCAATATTCCAAAACACTGCATATAGATAAATAAAGCAAAAGTGATTTCTAAAAATGGTAGCCAGATAGCTAACATTTAAGAAAATTCATGTCAAAATTTGATTTTAATTTCTTAAAGGTGTATTTAGAATTTAAATAAATAGAATTATGATTCCAATTTATCATGAACAATTTTTTAAAGTTTCTATAACAAATCTGAAAGTTGCTTTTAATATTCTGAAAAGCCTTACAAAATATGAGTCTGCCACCATTGTCACAATTGTCATTTCCCCCACAGATATGTGCATTGATTTCTTTAATATTCAGAGGTATGAGTTACCATGAATAGTAAATTGAAATGGATGATATTATTTGTTGTTTGATGAATGGAGTATATGTTATCTAAATCAGAGGAAAAATACTAAGACCAAAACATATCAATGCATATTATTATTTATACAATAAAATAACAAATTTGAATGTGTTTAATAGACTTTAAATATGAAGGCTGTGACTCCCCTTTGCTTTCTTTATTTCATTGAATTTTATCCTAAGTAACCTTTCACGATTTCCAAAAAAGGATCTAAAATGTAAAAAAATATAATTGTGAGAAATTAAGAAAGCCCATTATTATGTCTAATAGAGGAAGGTTAAATACCCTTCAAAAGTCCTTTAGTGATACTTTTGGATTGAAATAACATGGGGGAGCCTGTGTGGCTCAGTCCGTTAAGCGTCTGACTTCAGCTCAGGTCATGATCTAATGGTTTGTGAGTTCAAGCCCCGTGTTGGGCTCTGTGCTGACAGCTCAGAGCCTGGAGCCTAATTCAGATTCTGTGTCTCCCTCTCTCTCTGCCCCTGCCCCCACTTGCACTCTGTCTCCCTCTCTCAAAAATAAACATTTAAAAAATGAAATAACATGATCATTGTTCCACAAATGGTACATGTATACAAGTAATAGAGCAGCTATCCTTCCAGAGTTCTATGAAGAAACTGCATTTATATCTGTACAAACTCAGCAAATTTTAAAATTGAATAAAATCAGTATTTAAAACATTTATACAATATGGTTTCACTCACACCCACCCTTAGTTTTTGATCTCTGAAAAGGTTTCAATCTGCAAAATACTTCTAAATGTTTCCCATTTAAATTTAGTTTCAAAGATTCTAAAGCACACTTAGAATTCTTCCTCCTTATATACATTATCACTGTTCATGAATCCACCTTTCTTCTAGTTAGGCCCCAAAATCATTGATTCTCTTGAATCTCTGCTCTTTAATATTTTATCAATCCCAAGATTCACAATATTGTTTACCTCCATTTTTCCTTTCTCTCCCCTCAGGCAGCGTATTAAATAAAACAGATCTAAGTTCGAATTACTGAATGACTACCTGCTATATGCACACACACACACACACACACACACACATATTAGTCACAAAAGCACAAAGATTAAGACCTATTACTTCTTTCAGAGAATCCATGTTCTAGATTTCAACATGGAGGGTTTGTAATCTTGGCGACTGGTATGCAGATTGATTTGCCACTTGTTAGGTCTTTCCTTTCAAAATAATTTGGATTTCTGTAGAAAAAGTGCATAAGAATCTCCACCTGGCAGGATTAAGAAAACCAAAAAGGAGAGGAAGAAAGAAGACAGAATGTGTGCAGTGCTGAGGGGGACATAAAACAGGAGACAAAGGAGGAAACAAACAAGGAGAGGGAGAAAAAGGAAAAAGAAAAAGTCAGAGTTGCTCCCTGACTCTGGAAGCTCCCTGAAGTAAACCCAACAGAAAAATAAGATGGCTTTAGAAAGAACAATTAAGGCTACCTGGGTGGCACCGTCAGTTAAGCCTCTGACTTCAGCTCAGGTCATGATCTCACAGTTCCTGAGTTCAAGCCCCACGTCAGGCTCTCTGCTGTCAGCAAAAAACTTACTTCGGATCCTTTGTCTCTCTCTCTCTTTCTCTGCCTCTCTCTCTCTCTCTCTCAAATAAATAAACATGAGAAACAACAATTAATTCAACAAGGAAGTTAAGTGAACCAATATAAGAAATTCCAAAAAAAAAAACAAAACCCTCAAAAACATATGACAAAAGAGACTGCTAGACAACTACATATCTTGTCACATCTTTTTAATAAACTATTTTGTCAGTTCCCCATGTAAAGAGGAAATATAGGTTTATTTGTATTTTAATGCTTATTCTAGACAGAGAGCGAGAGCAGGGGAGGGGCAGAGACAGAGGGAGACACAGAATCCAAGGCAGGCTCCAGCCTCTGAGCTGTCAGCACAGAGCCCAAGGCAGGGCTCGAACCCACGAATGCGAGATCATGACCTGAGCCGAAGCCGGACACTTAACTGACTGAGCCACCCAGGAGCCCCCAAAATTTTCTTAAATAAAAAAAATAAAACTAAAATAAAAATGAAATAAACCCCTCACAAAATATTTATTCATTGTGATTTTCACTTTTATACCTAAAATAGAGTTTTAATATTTTTTGAAAATAAGAAATTTTAAAACTATAATTTATTCATGCTCTTCAATATAAAATCCTTATTCAGCTAGATCTGTCTTGCATGGTATGTTCGTTTCAGCCTATAACTGTGTAATAAGAGAAGGTGATTTGGTTCCCTTGAGGCCCTTTTCATAAGCTAAAATATATTTTTCTGCATTTAGAATGTCTATCTAGCAGGTATTCTATAACTCTAAATATATGCTTCACACAGTAGCCACATCTGTTCCACCACAGGTGATGTGGGCAAAGCTTCCACAGAATTGCTCAAACATTCAATAAAGCAGTTAGGCAGATGTCTTTGAGTTTCTTTGGTACACAGTTTTGTTAGATTTCATGCTGATTATGCAACAGACAACTGCTAAAAGTGTGCAATGGTGAAATATTATTGACTATATTTTGAAGAGCTGAATTTAAATGTCAAATCCTAATTGTACAGCTGCTTACACAATGCACCTAAAAGAGAATAAAAGTTGAAAGACTGACTCTGGTGTGATTTCTGAAGAAAACCAGGTAATCATGTAAGACTCTTATATAGCACCTACATATTATTAGGTGTATCAATCCTTTTACAATGTGGCTTCACACTTAACCAATGTTATCATTAAATAATGGTATGATTTGATAGCTAATGTTGGTCTATTTTTTACCCACTAAGATAAATGTGAGATAAAGAAGGTCATTAAAGTATCTATCTCCATTCCCCAAGCTTTTCTGATAATAGTTAATAGAACTGCTATTTCCCTGTATAGACTATGTTAATCTAAGTAAACAGGTAAACTGAGGCCAGCTCAAAACGATGAATTTATTTGGGAATAGCAGAGGAATTGCAATCAGGAGAAGCAAACTGTAGCAAGATACAGATAAGTCTGTTGAGGGGTTTGGAGTAGGTCAGATCTATGGGCAAGGAATATAAACAGGGTAGGGTTTAGTTAGAGTCAGTTACAATTAAAAGCAAAATGGAGACCAGCCTTGAAAATTTCCTGAGCAGACAGTCCAGTCCAAAGCTCAATTTAGCCCAATTTCTGGAAACAGTGCAACCCAGGTCATCTCCCATTCATAAGTCTGGCAAAACTTCCCAAGGTTGATACCTCTGTTCAACCTCCCATCATCCAAGAAAATTCCAACACTATCAGTTTTCCATGGGAAATCAGCCTTAGTCCTTAAGTTTTGTCTACCTGGGGCACATGCGTGAGATTCTCCATTTTCTATCCTCTATTTCTATTTTAGATCAAAATTGTTTTACAACCGTAAATGCTTGGGTAATCACTTAGAGTTAGGTAAGCAGTGTTATACTCTTTTCGTCTAAATTATTCCATATTGAACTGGATGGATGAATGGTTTGGCATTGATGTCAACATGTTTTTTAGTAATACTGGACATACTAGTATGTCATTATTTGAGAGGTTTAAAACTGTCTGTGTTGTATTTTTAAAGGCAAGAGAAAATGGCCTTAAAGATTTAGACGTTTGAAGTGATTACCTTTTATACCCTTTTTCCCTCTGCCTTTTTTCCCTGAGGTGTGCTTCTCTAAATTTATAACAACGATAGAAAAATTCTTCCACCTTGTTTCTCATCTTGTATGCAAATAGCGTGGATTGAAAACACTCTCTTACAAAATTACAGAGCTGAACTTCTATCGATTTCCTTCTGATTTGTTGGTGCTAATAACATGCAAGCCAAGAGTTCTATTTTTTATTCATTCAAAATTCAAGGGACACCTGGGTGGCTCAGTTGGTTGAGCATCCAATTTTGGCTCAGGTCATGATCTCACAGCTTGTGAGTTTGAGCCCCATGTCGGGCTCTGTGCTGACAGCTCAGAGCCTGGAGCCTGCTTTAGATTCTGTGTCCCTCTCTCGCTCTGCCCCTCACCCATTCATGCTCTGTCACTCTCTCTCTCTCTCTCCCTTAAGAATAAATAAAACATTTAAAAAAACTCAAAAGTTACTCTCTCCTTGAACATTCTTAATACTTAAATAAACTAAAAAATACTTAAAAAAACTAAAAACCTTAGCAGAGAGACAATTATTAATATGTTTTCATTAATTCATTTAATAAATATGTATCAAGTGTATATGCTTTGCTACTCTGGGAACTAAATTACTACTCTAGGAACTAAGAGTACAATAGGAAACAATCCACTCTTTCCATGGAACTTAACATTTTAATGAGAGATGACATAATAAATATATAGAGAGATACACAACATATGTATCTGTATATGTGTGTATTATGAATTACATTTAAATAAATAGAATTATAAATTATAAATAACATGGTAGGTGATAGTGAGTGCAATGTAGAAGCATATAGAAGGGAACAAAAGGCATGTCTGAATTTGGGAATTGAAATAAAATAATTTTACTTTGGAGTCAAAAACTTCTGTAATAAAAATAATCTTGAATAAGAGAATAATACCTCTAAGGATGCCTGAGTGGCTCATTTGGTTAGGTGTCCAGCTCTTGATTTCAGCTCATATCATGGTCTCACTGACAGTGCAGAGCCTGCATGGGATTCTCTCTTTCCCTCTCTCTCTGCCTCTCTCCCCCACTTGTGCTCTCTCTCTCAAAATGAATAAATAAACCCTTAAAAAACAAAGAATAATGCCTCCAATCAGTTTTGCTGTGAATGTGTGTGTGTGCGTATACACACATTCATATATATGTGAATATGAATATATAAATGTAATTCCACCAAGTTTTATACAGTACAAACATGTCAACAACATTGCTCTTTTATTTCTGGGGAAAATATTTAAAAGGCAATGTTTAAAAGTACAAACAGTAACTGAGGTTAGAATCTGACTTCTCAGCAATCTGGAAATTTGAGAGCCAGAGTTACAAGAAATACATGGAGCTGATGGATTACTGATAACTTTAGATAGCTGAAAAGTGAATTCAGAATCTCTGAACTAGCTGAAATTAGGTCCAACATGAAAACAAAGAATCAAGTAAATGTAAGGGATTGGGTCTATGAACAAGCCCAGAAAGACATGAAACAGGCGAGAGCTCCAGAGTGGAGGTTTCTTTTATGTCACATCCACTGACATCAAGCTAGTAAGGGGCAATGCTGATTGGAACACTAAATATGGAGGATTATCAAGGCTTCTGTGTAATAGCTGTAAAGTATTCCAAAGCAGGGCCCCAGGGTCACCTTGGAACTGAGCAAGGGGCAACAAATAGACATGTTCCTTGAAATACCATGTTGGTTCAATCTAGGCAGTTACCCTTCTATATTTTTTTGCTCATTAATACTATATTCACTTGAAATGTATTTGTTAACATTGCAAAATTACGTATTTGAAAGAAAAATTTAAAAATTCAAAAGAGTATTAATCAATCAAGTATAATTTCGAGATACCTGAAGTATTATACAATCAAAAATTTATAGAAACAATTTTTCTAAATATTCACACAACGAAAAATGTATCACAATTTAACTTTTGTCTGGTGATAGGTTATATTCTGGAATAAATTCATAAGAGGATCTAAGTTTTTATTTTTATAATAAACTAAATTGATATCAATTTTATTAATATTTTTACACTTTTTCATACAATGAGTAAAATTTTAGTGTTTGTTATAACACTTGAGACTTCAAGTTCGAAGTCTGAGATGATGTATTCTAAAATCAAACTAATTTATTTTCTTTTTCAAGTGAAAAAGGAGGTTACAAAGAGTATGAGAGTACAACCATATTTTAGTATATACATATAGCACACATTTACATGCTCCTTCACATACTACAAAGACACAGAAACTTATGTATTAATAGACTAGCAGTCATTTCCCTTAGTGAATAAATTATGAATATTTTAATGTAATTTTATTCTTTTCTGTAACAAATATTTTTGTACAAGAAAATAAATAATTTAAATGAGGAGGAAAAGGAAATGTGGGGAATCAATCCACTCTATAACAAAGGTATAAGGTGTTACCAGATTTTTCTTTCAAATTTGTGTTTAAATTCTGGTTAACCAGTTAGTTAGTGTAATATTAGTTTCAGATGTAGAATTTAGTGATTCAATGCTTACATACAACACCAGAGCACATCACACAGCAAATTCCCTCCTTAACCCATCACTCATTTAATCTATCCCCCTGCCTACCTGCCTCCTCCAGTAACCCTCAGTTTGTTCTCTATAGTTAAGAGTCTGTTTCCTGGTTTCCCTTTATCTCTCTCCTCCCTCCCCCGCCCATTTCATACCTTCATCTGTTTTCTCTTTTAAATTCCACATATGAGTGAAATCATATGGCATTTGTTGAAGAGACTGCCTCTTTTCCACTGAATATTCTTTCCTGCTTTGTCGAAGATTAGTGTGGATTCATTTCTGGAATCTCTTTTCTGTACTACTGATCTGTGTGTCTGGTTTTGTGCCAGTACCATACAGTTTTGATCACTACAGCTTTGTGATATAAATTGAAGTCCGGAATCTTGATGCCTCCAGCTTTGCTTTCTTTTTCAAGACTGCTTAGGGTACTCAGGGTCTTTTGTGGTTCCATACAAATTGTAGGATTGTTTGTTCTAGCTCTGTAAAAATGTTGGTGTTATTTTGATAGGGATCGCATTAAATGCATATATTGCTTTGGGTAGTAGAGGCATTTTATAATATTTGTTCTTGCAATCTATGAGTATTTATTGCTTTTCCATTCTTTTATATCATCTTTAATTTCTTTCATAAGTGTATTTTATGGTTTGGGTGCAACTGTAATGGGACTGATTCCTTGATTTCTCTTTCTGATGCTTCATTATTATATAGGAATGCAACAGATGGGGTGCCTGGGTGGCTCAGTGGGTTAAGCATCTGACTCTTGATTTCAGCTCAGTCATGATCTCAGGGTTCATGTGACCGAGCCCCACGTTGGAGTCAGTGCTGCTTGGGGTTCTCTCCCCTTTCCTCTTTCTCTCAAAATAAATAAATAAACATTAAAAAAAAAAGAAGTGCAACACACTTTGTACACTGATTTTGTATCCTGTAACTTTACTGAATTCACCTATCAGTTCTAGCAACTTTTTTAGTGGAGTCTTTCAGGTTTCATACATAGAGTATCATGTTGTCTGAAAAATAGGGAAAGTTTGGCTTCTTCCTTACTGATTTGGATATTTTTTATTTCTTTGTTGTCTGGCTGCTGAGGCTAGGGCTTCCAGTACTATCTTAAATAACAGTGGTGAAAGTAGATATCCCTGTCTTGCTCCTGACTGGAGAGGAAAAGCTCCCAGTTTTTCCCCATTGAAGATGATATTAGCTGTTTTTTTTTTTTTTCATATATGGCCTTTATTATGTTGAGGTATGGTCCCTCTAACCCTTTGTTGAAGTTTTTTGTTTTGTTATGTTTGATTTTTGTGTTTTTTTTATCATGAATGTTGTACATTGTCAAATTCTTTTTCTGCATCTATTGAGAGGATCATACAATTCTTATCTTTCTTTTATTAATGTGGTGTATCATGTTGATTGATTTGTGAATATGGAAATACCCTTGCAACCCAGGAATAAATCTCACTTGATTGTGGTGAATGATTCTTTTAATGTACTGTTAGATTCCATTTGCTAGCATTTCATTGAGAATTTTTGCACCCATGTTCACCAGGGATATTGGCCTATAGTTCCCTTTTTCAGCGGAGTCTTTGTCTGTTTTTGGTATCAGGGTAATGCTGGCTTCATACAATAAGTTTGGAACTTTTCTTTCATTTCTATTTTTTGGAATAGTTTGAGAAGAATAGGTATTAACTCTTCTTCAAATGTTTGGTAGAATTCCCCTGTGAAGCTGTCTGGCCCTGGACTCTTGTCTGCTCAGAGATTTTTTTAGTACTAATTCAATTTCCTTGCTGATGATCAGTCTGTTCAAGTTTTCTATTTCTTTTTGTTTCAGTTTAAATCATTTATTTGTTTCTAGGAATTTATCCATTTCTTCCAGATTGTTCACTTTGTTGGCATACAATTTTTCATAATTTTCTCTTATAATTGTTGTATTTCTGGGGCGTCAGTTGTGATCTCTCCTCTCTCATTCATGATTTTATTTATTTGGGTCTTTTTTTCTTCTTTTTTATATGTGTGGCTCTAGGAGTTTATCAAGTTATTAATTTTTTTCAAAGAAACAGCTCCTGGTTGCATCGATCTGTTCTGTTGTTGTTGTTGTTGTTGTTGTTGTGTTTGTTGTTTTCATTTCTATATCATTTATTCTGCTGTAATCTTTATTATTCCACTTCTTCTGCTGGCTTTAATCTTCATGTGTTGTTCTTTTTCTATGTCCTTTAGGTGTCAGGTTAGGTTGTTTGAGACTTTTCTTGTTTCTTGATATGAGCCTGTATTGCTAGACACTTTTCTCTTATGACCATTTTGCTACATACCAAAGGTTTTGGACCATAATGTTTTCCTTTTCATTTGTTTCCATGTATTTTTAAAAATCTCTTCTTTAATGTCATGGTTGACCTATTCATTAGTTAGCAGGATGTTCTTTAACTTCCAAGTATATGTGGTCTCTCCAAATGTTTTTCTTGTGGTTGCCTTCAAATTTCCTAGTGTTGTGATCGAAAAAGATTCATAGTATGATCTCATTCTCCTTGTGCTTAAGGCCTGATTTGT
Source organism: Cryptoprocta ferox (assembly GCA_028646485.1). NCBI lineage: Eukaryota > Metazoa > Chordata > Mammalia > Carnivora > Eupleridae > Cryptoprocta > Cryptoprocta ferox. The sequence goes on from CM053560.1 coordinate 54,554,163, forward strand.
GACTCATCATGTGGTCTATTCTGGAGAATGTCCCATATGCACATGAAAAGAATGTGTATTCTACTGGGATAACATGTTCTGAATATATCTGTTAAGTCCATCTGGTCCAGTGTGTCATTGAAAGCCATTGTTTCCTTATTGATTTTCTGCTGAGATAATCTGTCCATTGCTGTAAGTGTGGTGCTAAAGTTTCCTACTATTTTTGTATTATTAGCTATGAGTTCTTTTATGTTTGTTATTATTTTTCATATTTGGGTATTTCTAAGATGGGGGCATAAATATTTACAATTATAGATATGCTTGTTGGATAGTCCCCTTTATTATGATATAGTGCCCTTCTTCATCTCTTGTTACAGTCCTTGGCTTACAGTTTAGTTTGTCTGATGTAAGTATAACTACTCTGGCTTTCTTTTGATGTCCATTTGAATGATAAATTGTTGTCCATCCCCTCACTTTCAATCTGCAGTTGTCTAGGTCTAAAATTAGTCTCATGTTGGCAGCATACATATGAGTCTTGTTTTTTTCTCCATTCTGACACCCTATGTCTTTTGATTGGAACATTTAGTCCATTTATGTCCAGGGTAATTATTGATAGATATGTATTTAATGCTGTTTTATTACTTGTTTTATTACTGTTTCTGGAGATTTTCTCCATTCCTTTCTGGTCTTTGTCACTTTTGATCTTTCCTTCCCAGAGAGTCCCCTTTAATATTTCTTGCAGGGCTGGTTTAGTGGTTATGAACTCCTTTTCCTTATTTTTGTCTGGGAAACTATCTCTCCTTCTATTCTGAATAATAACCTTGCTGGTTAGAGTATTCTTGGCTATAGATTCTTCCCATTCAGCACATTGAATATATCATGCCACTCCCGTCTGGCTTGCCAAGTTTCAGTGGAGAGATCTGCTGCTAGCCTTATGGGTCTTCCCTTGTAATTTAGGGACTTCTTTTGTCTTGCTGCTTTCAGGATTTTTTCTTTATCACTACATTTTGCAAATTCAACTACAATATGTCTTGGAACTGGCTTCCTTTTGCTGATTTTAATGGAAGTTCTCTGTGCGTCCTGGATGAGGATGTCTGTTTCCTTCTCCAGACCAGGAAAGTTTTCAACCATTTTCCTCAAATAAATCTTTTGCCTGCTTTTCTCTTTATACTTTTTCTGGGACTCCTATGATATGAATGTTATTACATTTGATGGAGTTAGTGAGTTCTCTAAATCTAATCTCATGTTCTGTCAATCTACTCTCTTATGTTCAACTTCATTATTTTCAAAATTCTATCTTCTATATCACTTATTGTTCCTCTGCTTCTTTCATTCTGTGGTCACTACATACAGTCAATTTTGAAATCAGTTATTGCATTTTTCATTTCCATGTGATTTAGTTTTAGGTCTTTTATCTCAGAGGTAAGGGTTTCCCTAATGTCTTCCATGTTTTTCTCAAGCCCTTGTAGTATCCTAATGATTGTTGCTTTAAGTTCAGCAATAAGCATATTATTTATATCTGTTTCAATTAGATCTCTCACTGTATTCTTTCTTTTGGGATGGATTCTTCCATGTTGGCATTTTGTCTAGGTCTCTGTCATCTTCTGTGTGTTAAAAAACATGTTATGTTTTCTCTCCTGAGGGTAATGGCTTTATGAAGAAGAGGTCATATAATGTCCATGGCCTGGCACTTCAGGAAGTGTCTCTGGTGTATACTGCATGGACTCTCTTGCTGTGTTTTGGCTGCTTTAACCCTCAGGTCTGTTGTTGGCAGAGTTTCTCCTTGTCTACAAGGGACAGTGTTTGGACCTTGACCAGAGTGTGACGAGTTTTAACCAGGTTTTCTCTGGTCTGCTTGTTAAATGAAACAATGCTACTGCCACTAAAACTGAAATTCTGAAGAACCCTATGGTCAGTAGACATTGTGTATGCATTTCTGAGAAAGCTGTTTTCACACTGTCTGTTCAGGTTGCTTGCCTGCCAGAAACAATACAATGAATGCACTTTGAGCTCTATCCCAGCCAAGCCTGCTGACTGAAAATGCCAAACTTTAGGGACCTGGTGTGGGGGGATCTGCATTGGTCTTCTGGGAAGGGGTCTTGCTGTGCTGAGACTGATGCAGTTTTGACCCAGAAAGGTGATTGTGCCAGAATGCAAGGCCATGGGATTTGGAGCAAAGCAAGCTATACAGCCAGTGTCCTGGTAAGCCATTCTCAGCAGGTGTCTCTGTGCCTCTACTGAGAGGCAAGGGAGTAACATGTCCCCCACCAGTTATTTTGTCCCTGGAGAGGCAATGCTACCTCTCACAGATGTGCTCTAAGAAGTATGAACAATCTCTCCCCATGCCCCTTAGGTGATCTTATATCACATAGTCTGAACCAGGGTTGTCTACCTTCTCTTCAAGAGTCAGGCAGCACCTCAGGTCTCTATCCCAACTATGCCTGAAGACTGCTAAAACTCCAGTTTTTGAGACCTGCTAGTTGTAAAAACTCACAAAAACCAGCCCCTCTCATTTTCCCAGCCAATGGCTTTGGGGAAGTGTTCTCCTTGTGCTTATCCCTATTCATCCCACTCTCTCTTGCCTGAGTTCTCCACAACTAGGGCTCTCTCCCCTCCACAGCACCTGGGATCCATTTCTTCCCCAAATCACATCTCTGTACTTCTTACCTTCCTTGATATGGCCTCTTCTCTCTCTCTAGTTGTGCAGTTTATTCTATCAGTCCTCAGGGAGATTTTTGGGGGTATTCAGAATGATCTGACAGTTATCTACCTATGTTCAAGGGATGAGGCAAGCCTACAGTCCTCCTACTATGCCGCCATCTTAGCTCCCTCTCTAAGGTATTGCCATTTTCAAATTACCGTAAGACATGCTTGTATGTTTCTTTGTTAAGCATTCTATATGACACAACAGATGCACGGCCCTAGAGTTGTCTTTGTACCCTGATGGCACTAATATGCTGTCATTGCTCCTGTTACAGAAAAAAAAAATCATTTATTTTCTCCACACCAACTAATTTCCATTTCTCCCACCATGTATCATATTAATTTACCTTCAAAAGTCTAACAGAATATTCATTTTCATGTTGTCCTTAATAGCTTCAGGAAGCCCATAATAATCCTTTTGTTCCCAACAACCTATAAAATTCATCATATATTTAAATATTCTTAATTGCTAAAGAACAATAACCCCCTAAAATACTGATGGATAATAGCACATAAAATGACTAACTTTCATTCCTGATATGCCACTTCCTTTCTGAACATTTTGCCACACCATAGCAGAGACATTATACTAAACAATTCTTCGTTTGAACTTTCATCTTGCTATGTTTATATATTCTTGCTAAGCAACAACGACAACAACAACAAAACTTGGTAAGTTATTGTTAGAGCTATAATTTGAGATTTTTATTTTTTCATTTTTATTTTTATTTTTCAAAGGGTTTTTTTTTAATGTTTTATTTATTCTTGAGAGAGAAACACAGAGCATGAGTCAGGAAGGGGCAGAGTGAGAGAGGGACAGAGAATCAGAAGCAGGCTCCAGGCTCTCCGCTGTCAGCACAGAGCCTGACGCAGGGCTCAAACTCACAAGCCAGGAGATCATGATCTGAGCTGAAGTCAGATGCTTTACTGACTGAGCCACCCAGGCACCCCCAATTTGAGTTTTTTAAATAGACTGTTCAGAAAATTTAATTTACTGGGGTATCTGGGTGGTTCAGTCGGGTAAGCATCTGACTTTGGCTCAGGTCATGATCTCACAGTTCATGGGTTCGGGTCCACATTAGGCTCTGTGCTGACAGCTCAGAGCCTAGAGCCTGCCTCAGATTCTGTTTTCTCCCTCTCTCTCAGTGCCTCCCCTGCTAGCGCTCTGTCTCTGTCTCTCAAAATAAATAAATGTTAAAAAAAAAAAAAGAAAATTTACATTACTAAAAACAATTTTTGCTACAATGGAATCCTAACATAGTATGCTTCAAATAACTTAGACGTGGCTCAAATAAACTTGAAGTTTGTCATAAATTTGCTTCCAAACACTAGTGACTTTAATATTAATGAACAATGTGAATCCTTCTAATATTCAGTAAATTGGCTTTGCAGGAAAATGTCGATTTTCACATTAACAAAATAAAATTCAGGTAAAAGAAAAAGGAGTTTTACACTCTCTGAAATGGCTCTGAATACGTATCTTCATTAGGAAACTACAAAGGGAATCCTAAAGGGGACCAAACTTCTGCTTATATCAGAGTGGCACAATTTATCACAATAGAAGACAAGTTTCCAAGAGTGCTTCAAGTGAATGACAGTTTCATATTGTTGCATTCTTAACAAATGAAATCACTCCAAATAACTCAGCTGTTGTATAAACATGGTATATTCACTCACTGAAGATATTTTATCACTTCTGTGTACAAAGTAGAACTGAAGCAGTCAGCATGAAATTAAGGTCAGAGTTGGATCTGAAACAAGCACATGGTAATAACTGAATAGCATATATATATAGGATTCTTTCTACTTTTTAGAACAAAAATTTACATTCTCATAGGCTTTACTTTTTATTCTTTTGGAAGGCTTAAATCTTTGATATCATATGCAAAATGATATAAGATAGAAATCAATTTTATTGTAGCATTATTTCAAATAAGTCCTCTCAAAGTTAGGTGAACACGTAACTCTTAAGTTTGAATCAACTGTACAGAAAATCAGTTCTTACAGTACAATGTGATTTACTCAGATGGTGAAATATGATTTATATATTATCAGGTGAGCAGAAATTTGTGAAACTCTTGTCCCAAAATGAAAATATTTTCACAAATCAGTTTTATTTCTATTCCTCTATTAAGGAAAAAATGTAAAGTTCAAAATATTACTCAAACATGTAATGTTCTATAAGATTATATGTTTGCACATAATTATTTTATACACTTTATTTTTGGCATATTGTATCTACCTCTATTTGACAACAGAATTTTTAAAAAATATTTTATTTAAAAATAATATTTTCATTAAAAATACATGAAATAATTATTTTCTTTTACTGAAAATGTTTAAGAAAACTTTTTTCATTTTAATTATGTTGAAAATATAATTCTGTTTACATATTCGAGTCAAGCCTATTTATAGCCTATTATCTATATTCAAATAAAACTTACCCATTGTAAAAGGGTAAGATATCCAGATGAATAACAGAATATAAAATTTATTCATGTATTAGTACAACAAACCTGCTAAGAAATATATAATTGATATTGACTTTCATTATTTTTTATCTTACTCATTTTTCTCTACAAAGAATTCTAAGTAGTACAAAATTTAAAAAAATTAACATTTATTCATTTTTCAGAATAAGAGAGACAGAGCATGAGCAGGGGAGGGGCAGAGAGTGAGGGAAACACAGAATCTGAAGCAGGCTACAGGATGAGCTGTCAGCACCGAACCTGATTCAGGGCTTGAACTCACGGACCACGAGATCATGACCTGAGCTGAAGTCGGACACCTGACCGACTGAGTACAAAATTTTATAACACATTTCATAAGCTCTATCAAAATATTTCAAGCATATTTCAAATATATCTATCTATATTACTTATAGAGAAATTGAAATTGCCTTGAATTTATCTCAAAAATATCTATATTGCTCTAATACCTGTATTACAGAGAAAGTAGAACAGTCTTCAATTTATCTCAAAATTGTTTATTTATAATTGGAAAATAACCATTAGAATACCTTCATTGTATCATATTAAGACCACTAGTCTGTCACCTAACTTCTGGTTTTCCTAAAGTAACAAAATGACCTCCTGGGGAATGGGGCTGTGGGATTGTCTTAACTTATATACTGAAGTAATATTCAATAAAAACTGATTAATAAAAAGGATACAGTTTAACTTATAATTAATCTAATGAATTTTCATTGATAACCTATTAGTGACTTGGGAATGGGGTTAATCCAAAATATATAATATTTTGGCAGTCAGACTGACTGCAGATGGGCCAAATGTGTCCTGAAAATACAATAACTGGTAGTACCACAATCTTGAACTTTTGATACATACTGCCCTCTAAATGTAGTTACATATTTTCTTTACATAGTTGGCCTTCACAGCCCAGGAATGTGTGAAATTTGCACCAGAATCTGGGCCGAACACTGATGAAGACATACATAGACTCTCAGGGATTTACAATGCTGTATAGGTGACACAAATAATAGCTGGTAAATAAGATTAGAGGAGCAATGATCACGGTGCTTTGAGCAACTAACCCCACCACAGAGAATCTGGAACATCTTCACTTCCGGTGAGTGACATCTAGGGTAAACATATATCAGGACTCGGTCTCATCCGTGGGGAGTAGGGGGAAAAAATTCTAAGCAGAGGGAAAAAAATGTAAAAGGCTTGAAGAGACACATAACTAGTTTGGATAAATGCATACAATTTATCGTGACTTAAGGAGAAAAGGCTCAGAGAACAAATAAATTACGGGAATTTATTCAGTTCACAAGGAATTTTGACTTTAGCTTGAGCAGCCAGTGATGATATAGTCAGGAATGGGGATGGTATATGGTAATGTATATTGAAGGAGTTTATGTAGGAGTCCATGCATTAGCAAGATCATCTTGACAACTGAAGAATATAGTCCAAGAAACAAGACAAGGAGAGAGAGAAATTAGCCAGTTCTTAAGTATTACAGACAGGAAATAATGATTAGGACCCTAATAAAGATAATGACAAGCTGAATAAACTGGAAAGATTCAGGAACTATAAAGTAGATATGATCAACAACACTTGGTGATGAACTTTGTATTTCATGGTAAGAGAGAGGCGGAAATTCAGGAATAGATTCAAATTCTGGTTTGGAATATTCATAATGCCATTCACTCAAAGAAAAGACAAGTAAAGTAAGGGAGAAGGTTAAGATGATTTTTTTAAGTGTCTGATTTGTACTTTGAAGTTATGTGCCTGTGGAAAAACAAACCAGAAATGTCACTCGGCAATTGCATATCCATATCTGAAGTTTAGGAGGGAGATAAGGGCCAGAGATACCCACTTGGGAGTACATGATATGTAGGTAGTAAATGAAACTATTTGAATGGACGGGTAGAATAACAAAATAGGAGACACTACAATAAAGAAGCAGAGGAAAAACATTTTATATAAAAAATGAAAAATAATAGGCAGAGATGTAGGAGGAAAACTACATGCATGTGGGTGTAATATACGACTCTATTCACTTGGAATCAGTACTTTCTCTCCAACAATATGGATCTTCTCTATTAACTCCTCCCGACAAAGGCAATGTTAGTTTGGCTCCTAATTCTGATACGTGATTTACTCTCTGGCTCATAGTCCCGTCTTTAGATTTTCTGAAAATAACAACAAATATAAACACCTGCCACTTAAACAAGGAACGACTGATTACACCTTTCACTCTGGATGCACAGCAACCCAGATATAGAAGACCATTAACTACAAGTTAAAGCAATATGATTGGTGTCCTATTAGCTCTTTAAATATCTCTCAACTCATTCATCCTATTTTAGATATTCAACTTCCAGAGTGTAGCTGGCAAAGGATGTCAAAATTGATTATATGGATCTAGACTCCAACCCTTTAGATGCCACCCAATGAAGTTATATGTCTCAATTTCATCATTACTGAAAGACATGATTGCTATTCCAAAATGCCTTTAAGACTTGTATTAGCTTCCTAGGACTACAGACTTGTTACAAATTATCAGAAACTTGGTGCCTTAACAGGAGTCTATTCTCTCACAGTTCTCAAGGAAAGAAGTACAAAATCAAAGTGTTAGTACTTTGATTTCCAAAGACTAGTGGAAAAGCATTTCCTCCCTCTTGTCGCTTCTGGCAGATGCAGCCATTCCCTTTGGCTATGGCTGTATAATTCTACCTGTTTCTCAGTCTTCACACCACCTTTTCTTCTGCTGCCCCATCTCTCCTCTGTGTCTTTTATAAGGATTTTTGCTAGTGGATTTAGGACCCATCCAGGATAGTGTAAAATGATCCCATCTGGAGATTCTTAACTTAATTCTATTTGCAAAAACTCTTTTTCAGATAAGATCAGAGCCACAGGTTACAGGGATTAGGATGTGGAAAGATCTTTATGGAGGCCACCATTCAACCCATTACAACACCCTATATATTAGGTTGAATCTCTCTGATGGTGTGAACTGCTTTTTGAATAACTGGTAACTGTAGAGAAGACTAATTTTAGAGTGTAAAGGGATCTTGGGATGCCACATTTTGAGAATGGCGACACTAGCCATGAGCTGGATGATTGATTTTTCAGCCTTTTTTCTTTTTAAATATATTTACTGCAAGTCATAAATGTCTAATTATTGCTTTCACTGCAGCCACTATGTTTCGATATGTAGCAGGCTTTATATAATTCAATTAAACAAAATTTCCATTTCAATTACAACTTCTTCGTTGACCTATGGGTCATTACATAGTATTTTTAGTATCAAAAAATATGCACATTTAGAGTTCCCTTTTGGATTAGATTTCTAGTTTAATTCCATGTGGTCAAAAATAAACAAAATAGGTTGCATTCCTTTGAAAGTTGTTGAGACTTGGTCATAGTCAATTATTTGGTCATTCATTCTAAATCTTCTTTATGCTTGGGAAAAAAGGTTACTTTAAATACACACACACACACACCACACACACACACACACACACACACACACACACACACACGCAAACACACATATTCCTTGAATATATAGTCTTTAAACATTAACTTCCATTTATCCATTTATTTCCTCCAGTAATACCTTTACCCAAAATTCATCTGTATTTTAGGTCTTTTTGTTTCATTTTTAACCTCACCTGAGGTTATTATAACTTGTTAATATAAATCATCTTCAATTATATTATCTATAGCCAATTTTTTAATTTTTTAAATGTTATTTATTTGAGACAGAGAGAGAGAGAGAGGCAGAGAGAGAGAGACACACACAGAATCCAAAGCAGGCTTTAGGCTTCTAGGTGTCAGAAGAGAGCCAGATGCAGGACTCAAACTCACAACCTCGAAATCATTACCTAAGCCAAAGTCAGATGTTTAACTGACTGAGCCACCCAGGCACCCTCTGTTTACCATTTTTTTTTTTTTTGTATTCATCATTTTGCTTTTACTTTTGGACATTCTCTCTAGGAATCACATTTCCATTCCTGAAAAAAAAATTGCTTTAGAATTTCCTTTAGAAAAATATTTAGGTTATAAACTCAGACTTTGTGTGTTTCATAAGACCATTAACTTTAATTTCAGTTTGAAATATTTTTTCCTGAGTATATAATTCCAGGTTAGTACTTACTTTCTTTGAGATCATTAAAGCTGTTTACTGACTTTCATTATTGTTAATGAGTGTGCAAACTATGTTGCTTTTCCTCTATTATTTTTAACATTAACCTCTTAAAAAATTATGTAACTTTTTAATAATTTGTCTTGGTGTATATTTCATCTTTATCTGTTATGTCTGGAATTTGTCAGAGTCCTTTAATGTATGGATTGCAATCTTTCCTCTTAGCTTTTAACTCTTCAAATATTGATTCTATACCAGTCTCTCATTTCTCTTACTTAATTTCTTCTGGAATTCCTATCAAATATATGTTAGGTTATCTGATTCCTTATTCAGGATCTCTGGGTCTTCAATCTTGTCTCGTATAGATCTGCATGTTTTCCTTTTCTGCTTATGGCTAATTTTATCTGATCCATCAATCAAATCACAAATTCTTAATTCTATTCTCAGAATCTGCTAATATATATCCAACAGATTTTAAAGTTCAGTTATATTTTTATTAAAGTTCTATTTGATTCTTATTTTCACTAGCCATACCATTTTTATAGTTCCCTATTTCCTAGAGATATTTTCAATAATGCATTATAAAACAACTTACATATAACTGGTTTAAACTTTATTTTTGACAGTTCTAACACTGGAAGTCCAAAGAGGGTATGTTCTGTAGTATTTAATTGTTTTGATAATATTTAAACATTATTGCATGTTTGGTAATCTTTGATTGCTGGACCTTATACTGGTAAAATTATTTGTAGCAAGGCCCTGAAACTATGGATGAATGTGCTCTCCTCTGAAGAGGATTTGCATTTACCTTAACGTATAGGGGCTTAGTAATGCTTGTCTCCAAAATGAAGTTCAGGTTTTGAGAGTCTCTGGCCCCTGTAGTCTATGTGGAAAAGTACAAATCCTAGAGAAGGAATGCATCAGTGGTCATTACCTCCCAGAGAAGTTATGTGTTTGTATGTTTTATTATTCCCTTTCTTTCCTCCTGTGTCAATATTCTCAGATCTGCCCAGCATTTTTGCTTGTTTGTTTTTATGTTAACTTTATCGAGATATAATTCACATAGCAATAATGTGAGGAAAGGGAATTTAAATATTTTGCATGTGAATATGCATATATCTCTGCATTATTTGTTATTTTAGCACCCTTGTTGCCTATCAATTGATCATAAATACAAGGATTTATTTCTGGGCTCTCACTTTTATTCACCTGATCATTAGGACTATGCTGAAATCAGTCACACATTGTTATGACTATTGTAGTTGGTACTAAATTTTGAAATCAGGAAACTTTCCTGATTTCCAACTTTCCTTCTTTTCAAGATTGTTTTGGCTACCCTGCATGCCTTGCCTTCCATTACAAATCTGACATCAACTTGTCAATTTCTACAAAAAAGCAGCTGGGATCTTTGTAGAAAATGTGTTGTCTGTACATCAAATTGAGGAGCATTTCCATTTTAGCCAAATGGTGACATCCAATAAATAAACATGGGATGTCTTTCCATTAATTTAAGTTCTTGCAAGGCTGCTGGTGTTTTTTTCTTTTTTTCTTAATGTTTATTTATATTTTGAGAGAGAGAGACAGAGCATGAGTGGGAAGACAGACAGAATTTTGAAGCAGGCTCCAGGCTCTTAACTGTAAATAAAGAACCTGACATGGGGCTCGAACCCACAAACCGTGAGATCATGACCTGAGTCAAAGTTGGACACTTAACCGACTGAGCCACCCCTAAGCCCCAAAGTTGTTGGTTTTTAAGCCTCCTGCAGGCTTTGGAAGATGTGAAGGAGGGGAGCAAGATAATAGGCCACGAAGTTTGCTATTCTTAACAAAAACTCAGTAATTTTTCTTGATGAGACACTTCTTGGAGTTTTTTTGCAAGCTTTTGGTTAATTTCAGAGTTCTAAAAAGAGTTGATCTGGAAAAGTATTGTCATTGTTTATATGGCTTTTACTGAGACGTGAATTTTTGAAGGCCCTTACTTTGCTATTCCAGAATTGTTCCTTTCTTTTATTTTTAATGCCATTTTGGCAAGGAGAGAATTGTAGTCCAGATACAATGGCCCCTACCCTAAAGTCATTGTCCCATCTAATCTGCCTCACTGAAATGAGATCTCTGATAAAACTTTCTACCCCCAGAGGTTGTAGTCACAACCTCTGCTACATAGACAAATGCCTATGTAATACAATAAATAACTCTAATGCTCAAAAACTGCCTTATCTCTTGGATCACAGCCTTCATGCAGAAATTGTCCTTTGGGTTTTTCATTGTGTTATATCATATTATCAGATCTTCAGCAATATGAAGAATATATTTCAAAAAATGTGTTTTATGCAGCATTGTTTATTACCAGTGAATGGAATAATCCCTGCAGACAGAACAAGAAGTCCTCAGGTGAAGATATGTGGAAAGAGAATTTTAAACAGAGAAAATAATATGGAGGGTGGGAGAAGGGAAGGAAGTTTGAAAAAAATGTGTGTTTTTCTTTTCTGAGTGTGTGAAATGCCTTTCGCAAAGAGGTGATAATGCCTTTAGTGCAAATGAATAAGGACAGTGGTGGCAAAAAATGTGACAGTGATAGAAAAAAGAGTAACCTCAGTCATGGCTTAGGGACTATGATGACCACATATACTCTTTTTTCCCTCAGTCAGGTAAACCATTATCATCATCTGCCATTACAATTTGTAAATGATTACAAAGCATTAAAAACATTTAAAAATACACAACTGATTGTGTATTAATATATGATCCTTAAAATAATTAATGATTATTTAGATCAACATTGTCAAAAGTTATTCTAATTTGAAAGGGGACTCATTATGGTAAACAAACAAACAAACACAAATAAAACAAAAAACTTAAGAAATACATTATTTTCTTTCTCTAAGATTTCATAAGATTTCTTTCTCTAAGACAATAGACTATAAATAAAGGTTTCCTAAATTTATTTAGCTAATGTTCTAATTGAATAGTATTTACTTTAGGAAAATATAGTTTGGTTATTGTATACTGATCATTCTTCTGCTTCTCTAAGTTTTAAGTAATACGTTTAATTTTTGATGAATTTTAACATCAGAACACCAACATATTTTATTTTGTTTTTTTAGATTTTATGTAAATGTTTACAAATTGGAATTTAATTGAAGAAGACACCTGGAAAGCTGTGTCATCTGAACTAAGGTCATTGAATCCTTGTGAACAGATGTTATTTGCAATGGTGCTGTGGTTTTCATCTTGAAAAGGTATTTTGAGAGTGAAAATTCTACAGAAAGTATACAAAGTCAAGTTCACAGAAAGTTTAATGCTTATAATAGACTCACTCAAGAGACTAATGTACATAGTATGTATTTATCTGTCAGTAATATTTTATGGCCATGTGTTTCTCTAAGATAAATAAAGCACATTGGTATGAATTATCATTCTTTCTCCAGAGTTTGAAAGTTTGGAGAGAAATTGAACCATAAGGAGTAGCATTTTTTTTCTTTTCATGAAACAAAATTTTTTTAATTATATATAGTAAGCTTGACAACTCAATTCTCCACTTGAAGAAATGCTTATCTCGTTTGACCAAGTTAATATGAATTTGGAAGTTATGATAATTAGTTCTATGCTTTTATAAAATACTTATTTTTTTAAACTGCAAAATATCAGATAATTTTAACATTTTTTGCTTTGCTAATCATATCATTTTGATATTTAAAAGCAATGCAGGAAAATAGTCACGTCCAGTATAAATGTGAAAATTATACCAAATTTTCTGTGGAGGTTATTTTCTCCTACATACTTTGATAACTGCATCCAACTGATATTTTTTTGCATTTTATTTCCATACTTACCTTTTACTATGACCAGAGCAACTAAAAATGCCAATACTTTAAAACACAAAACCCCATAAGGTATTTTGCCTGAAAATTTGCCTTCATTAAAAGTGAAGACTTCCTATTTATATCATTAGAAAATATTTCTCATGCTAAAAAGATCTAAAGAAACAAGTGCCAAGAGTTTCTCTTTCACATTCAAGAATTGCCATGGGGAAATAATTTACTTAAATTTATTTTTAAATAAAGGTTTTATGGAACAAATATCCACCTCAGAGCTAGGTCTTGATATTTCAGAGTATATTTTTTCAACATCTCTTGAAAGTAAATTTCATCCACCCTTCAGATGAAACATTTTAGACATTTTGTAGATAATAAATGGCCATTAATTTAAATAAAATTTCTGAGTCACCTGAGGACTCAGAAGCATTAAATTGAATAACTTTTGTGATACTAAACATCCTTATTGAATAAGCTGATATTCAGTCTACAGCCATACCTCCCTGAAGACACCAAGCTTGTCTGAATAAGCTGATATTCAGATACCACTCAGTATATTCTCTATATGTGCCTCTGCACAGAGAAACAACTTTTTGACCTCTGAATCTTTCTGGTGATAATATATAGCTGAGATTTCAGTGACTGTTCTTGCACCAATCAAACTCAGATCTATTTATCTTACATCTCCCTACTCTTCTCTCTTATTATTTTTCTCTAAATTAAATATTATATACAAATAATATTTCATTGAATTATTTAATATTAATCTTTGGCAATTTTCAAATTTAGATGCAAAAATATAAGAAATATATACAGTATATTTCATTAATGAATTTTTGATAAAGCATCAAGAATATAGTTGGATGTCCTATATTTAAGGCAAAAGCCTGTTAAAAATTGTTTCAAAGAATGTCCTTCAATTTATTTCCTTCTATGTCCTTCAATGCCCTACACTTTTGTATAATACTTAGGGTAAAAGGAATAGGAATTATATTACTTATGAAACCTTACTGTTTTGTTATAAAATCTCTTGGCTATATCTGAAAGAATTAACACTGAGAAGCCACTGAAAAACAACTTGTTTTCTGAGAATATTATTTTTATACTGAGATTCCATCATTGGCCTTTTCTTATTTTTAGTATCACATTGTGACTTTCTCATCTTCCTTTTATGAATGTAAGTTGCAATTTAGGTTAACTCAATTCAGTCTCATGGTTTAAATTGCCATCTATACACTGATGTAAAAAATCCTATTTCTATCACTTCCTTTACTGTCTCTTACTGACCCCTAAGTTCAATAATTACTCCTCAAACTTGCCTTATTTGATGATTCCTATAAAAGAAACATAATGCTAGAAATCTGAGAATTATTTTAAAGCAATTCTCTCTTCTTTATTACTCAAATATTAAAGTTTATGTCCTATTATTTCTCATTCTGAGTGCTTCTTTGAGTTATCCAATCCTTTTGGTCCAGCTTCTATAATCCACTTCAGAATTTCATTATTGTTTGCTCTGACATGTATAAAAGCCACCAAATAATTCTGTTCCCAGTTCCTTTCTCTCTACAGTTAATCTACTAAAGACTACTAATATTTTAAAAATATGGATCTGATTATATTTTTCTCTTAATAATTATAAAATAAATTATCTTTAATTATTTATAAAATAAATGTCTTTTGGGACACCTGGGTGGTTCAGGCAGTTAAGCACCTGACTTTGGCTCAGGTCATGATCTCGCAGTTTGTGGGTTCAAGCTCCACGTCGGGTTCTATGCTGCGTCTCCCTCTCTCTCTGACTCTCCCCTGCTCACGCTGTCTCTCTCTGTCTCTCAAAAACAAATAAAAAACATTAAAAAAAATTTTAAAAATAAAATAAATGTCATTTATATTCAGGCCCCAAAGCTAATGTTCCATACTGATATTTCTGAATTGGTCCTTTTCTATTCAACCTCCAGCAAGTTCAAACACTTGCTATGTTTTGGTCTTGTGGTTTCATGTAGTTGATTATATTTTGTTTTCTACACAAAATATATTTCTACCTAAAAATATAACCGTACTCACATCTCAGGTCATGTGTTATCCTTGTAAAGCCCTCATTTTTTTTCTTCCCTTTTTTTCTTGTTCATGGAATTAATTGTCTTTCTCTGTTCTTTCATAGTATTTTGTGTATAGCCTGGCTAAAGCACACATCACATATTAGAGTGAGTCAATTTTGTTTTTAATTCGCAGTGCCAGGGTTTATATATCATTCATATTCATCACCCAGAACAATGTTTATTTAAAAATACACATGGACTGGGGCACCGGGTTGGCTCAGTCAGTAAAGCATCCAACTTTGGCTCAGGTCATCTCATGGTTTGTGGGCTCAAGCCCTGTGTCAGGCTCTGTGCTGACAGCTCAGAGCCTGGAACCTGCTTTGGATTCTGTGTCTCCCTCTCTCTCTGCCCCTTTCCCCACTCATGCTCTGTCTCACTCTCTCTCTCAAAAATATATAAACATTAAAAAAAATTAATACACATTTACCTAAAGTTTTTTTTATTATCATTTTACTCTCATGAAGAGTCTTGACATCAAAGATAGATATTATTTTTATTTCCATTTAAATGCATTCTTAATGACAAGAAGCAAATGTTGTCCGTAGTGAAGAAGTATATTGTTCATTTAGTTAAAATCATAGCTACCACCTAAATTACTTAGTCCCCTTAAAGTTTCTGAGTACATCTGAATAATTAGTAAATGATTTGTTAATATGTACAAATAGCTATATACTGACAATAGCACATTCGAGTGAAAACAAACTGCAAAAAAGCAAGAGAAAGGAGCCAAGAGTCCCAGTCTTTGGTTAAAAATTCAGGGAAATTATGCCTCTGGTTAGCACTCTCAACACAGGAAATATTTTAGTTTGCTTTCTTTTGTCTAAGTCCTCTTGTTCTTCATTCACTTCAGGAACCCTTGGCCTTGGCCTCTCTGGCTAATGCATCTCAACTAAGCTCAAAGACAGTGCTATCATTTTTCTCAGTAAATCTATCTCATTTCTTCCTCTTTATAATGAACCTACAAACACAAATCAAAGAACCAAAAACATGAATTCTGGACTAAACACAAGAAATAACAGATGTTGGTGAGGATGTGAAGAAAGGGAAACTCTCATACCATTGGTGGAAATGCAAACAGGTGCAGCCACTCTAGAAACAGTATGGGGATTCCTTAAAAAGTTAAAAATAGAGTTATCCTCTGATTATACAATTGCATTACTAGGTATTTATCCAAAGAATAAAAAATATTCATCCAAAGGGATACATGCACCCCAATGTTTATAGCAGCATTATCTACAACAGCCAAATTGTATAAACAGACCAAGTGTCCATGGACAGATGAATGGATAAACAAGAGGTGGTATATATATACAATGTAATCTTACTGAGCCATAAAAGAGAATGAAATCTTGTCATTTGCAACAACATGGATGGAGCTAAAGAGTATTATGCTAAGCAAAATCTGTCAGTCAAAGACCAATACCATATGATTTCACTCATATGTGGATTTAAGAAATAAAACAAACAAGCAAAGGTTAAAAAACAAGAGAGAGAGGCAACCCAAGAAACAGACTCTTAATTATAGAGAAAAAACTGAGTTACCAGAGGGAAGGTGGATGGGGGGATGAGTGAAATAGGTGATGACGATTAAGGAGTACACTTGTGATGAGCACCGGGTGTTTTATAGAAGTGTTGAATCACTACATTGTACACCTAAAACTAATATTATACTGTATGTTAGTTAACTAACTGGAACTTAATAAAAACTTAAAAAACATAAATTCTTAAAGCATGAAGTAAGTAAGAAAAGGAAATAGCACATGGGTCTCCTCTTTCCAACTTTTTAATATTTACAAAATGTCTTCTTAAGCTTGGATGATACTAAATATATAGCAAAATAATCTAGTATTTAATGTGCAAAGTTACATATGAATACATACCATTATAATTGAAAAGTGTAATAGATCTGAAACAGTCCTATTTCAAAATTTCAGAACTTAAGTATAGGTCCTTCTTAAATATTTTAGAATTACTGGACTGATTTCACATGGATAGATCATTTCCAATAAACTCATAATTATCTGAGGAATGTGAACTGCAATTTACAATGACTGGAACATTTTTTAGCTCTTTTTCTTAAACTATCAAAAGACTGATTTTAAGTTATTTTTTATTATTCTTTGAGTATATCATTTAAAAATGTTTCCATTTCATGTTTATGTTAATGAGAGTCCAACAGTTAAGAAACACTTAAGCTATTCAGGGTCTCATTACTATTTATCTCTGGCAAGAGAATGCATGCATATCTAACACAGTGTTTGTGAGTTCCAAATATATGGTGCCAGAAGTTGATGGAATGAAGGCAAATTCTCAAAGATTTTCCTGTCTTCAAAATGTGACCTTAAAAGCTACTGACCTCTATTAATGAATTATTTCTCATATTGCTTTCTTTCTGTAACATTTTCTAATTTTTTAAATTTGAAAGTAAGCATATTTTCTATAGCAAGTTAAAGGACACGAAGGAGTTAATAGTATTTCTTTACCTCACTTCTCCAAATCTATTCTCTTAAAATAATAAATATAACAATTTGGTGTGTATATATAGATATAGATATCTAGATCTAGATCTAGACCTCTGACCTATAATTATATAAAATATATACATATTATCTACTTATCTACCCACCTATCTATCAAGATAGTTCTTCATTAATGTTTAATGAAGCACAACACACATACATATGATGTTAATAAATATACAACTCAACTAATTACCACAAGCAAATACCCATATGACTATCACCCTAACAATTAATAAAACACTGAGCCCCCAGAAGCTGCCTTCTATTCTTATCAATCACCATCTCTAGCCACATTCCAAGGTTACTTGCTATGCTGATTTCTAAGACTATATTTTATTTTATTTTTTAATGTTTTATTTATTTCTGAGAGACAGAGAGAGAGAGAGAGAGAGAGAGAGAATGAGTGAGGGAGGGGCAGAGTGAGAGAGGGACACAGAATCCAAAGCAAGCTCCGGGCTCTGAGCTGTCAGCACAGAGCCCAACACAGGGCTCGAAGTCACAAGCCGTGAGATCATGACCTGAGCCGAAGTTGGACGTTCAACCAACCGAGCCACCCAGGCGTCCCTCTAAGACTATATTTTAACTTCCTCTGATTTTTTTGGAAACTTACATTGGAATATTTATTAAGTATGTATATTTTTGTGTCTTTTTTAAATATGTTTGTGACATATAATTGCTACACTGATATTTTATCAATTTTAATTTTTCTTTGTTATTGCACTGTAAGATATTCCACAATTTATTCATCACCCTAATATTGTTGGACATTTAGAATGTTTCTGGTTTAGGACTTATGGGTTGAACTGTGTCTCCCCCCAACTCCCCCCCATTCATATGTTGAAGTCCTAATCCCCAGTATCTCAGAAAATGACCTCATTGAAAATAAGGACTTTGTAGAAGTAATCAAGTGAAAATACAGTCATTAAGGGGGTTCCTAATCCAATATAAGTGGTGTCTAAAAAAATGGAAATTTGAAGACACACACACAAACACAGAATGTAAAGATGAAGGCAGCAATATCGGTGATACCTGTACAAGCTAAAACTTGCCAAAGATTGCCAGAAAACCACAATAAACTAGGTAAGAGACATAAAAAAGATTCTTCCTCATAGCCCTCAGAAGGATGCAATACTGCCAATCCCTTGATATTGATCTTTTAACTTTCAGAACTGGGAGACAATAATTTCTGCTGTTTAAACCATCCAGTTTGGTATTTGTTATGACAGCCCTAGTAAACCAATATAGGATTATTATGAATAATGTGGCCATGAACATTTTTGTGTAAGACCTATTGAACACATAAACATGGATTTATATTGGGTATATAGGTATGAGTGCAGTTGTGTCATAGAGAATTTATATACTCAACATCAACAGATAATGCTACTTATCAAAGTGTCTATGGAAATTTACTACCAGGATTATGAAAAGATTCCCATTTCTTTATATTTTCAATGTGACAAGGAGCTGTAGTATATTTAATTTTATCCATTTTGACGGATGCTTTATGGTAGATCATAATGATGACAATGAATATACCCATTTAATCTCATTATTAATGAGATTAAACTCCTTTCATATTTTTACTAGACATTTAATATATCATTTTGTGAAGCACCTTTTTATATCTATTGCCCACTTTTCCTTTGTATTTTTGTTTCCTTATTATATTGTATAGATCCTTAAAATATTCAAGAAAAAGGCCTACTGCCTGCTCTATAGCTTATAAATAACTTCTCTGTCTCTTTCATTTTCATTCACTTAATCATTTTTTAATGAACAGAAGTTTTAAATTTTAATGTCATCCTGTAACTTCAAGAAAACAAAGAAAACAGGAGGAGGACAAGATGGCGGAAGAGCAGGGAGCTCTGTAATCCGCGCACGCCCGTATGGATTGAACTGAGAAGGACTGAAGGGATAAAACTTGGATTTGCAAGTGGGGGAAAGAAGAAACAGACGCCAGAAAGAAGACAACCTCAAAGATGCCTGAGTGAGTGACTGTGATCTGGGAAATTAGGGGACGGGCG
>CM053560.1:54574416-54591625 GCA_028646485.1 Cryptoprocta ferox
AGGGGGGTGATGGTCTTGGTGGAGGTCACTTGTGGGGAAGAGCACTGGGTGTTATATGGAAACTAACCTGACAATAAACTATAAAGTTTAAAAAAAAAAAAAAAGAAAAGAAAACAAAGAAAACAAATTTTCCAGACCCCATACCCTTAAATTATTCTTTTGTAACTTCTAGAATATTATTTTTTGCTTTGCATCTAGTTTTGAGTGTGTGTGTGTGTGTGTGTGTGTGTGTATAACAGTGGTCAGTTTTCTTCAGTTTGCATATATATATCTAATTGGCCCAGCATAGTTTATAATACAAAATTGATCTTTGGTAATATGTTTGTTTTAAATCAATTTCCACATATCCATAGCTCTGTTTCTGGATTGTCTCATTAGTTCCAATTTTCTATGTGTGTATTCTTGTACTAGAAAAGGCTAACATGGGGTGCCTGGGTGGCTCAGGTGGTTAAGCGTTGGACTTTGGCTCAGGTCATGAACTCATGGTTTATGAGTAAGAGCCTTGCATCAGGCTCTGCGCTTAAAGCTTGGAGGCCTGAGCCTGCTTCAGATTCTGTCTCCCTCTCTCTCTACCCTTCCCCCACTTGTGTTCATTCTCTCTATTCTCTCTGTTTCTCTTTCTTTCTTTCTCACTCTCCCTCAAAAATAAATAAAAATAAAAATAAAAACATTTTAAAGTGTGATATTAATTACTCTACCTTTATAATAAATCTTTATAATAAAGCTTGATTAATCAAGTCCTCAAAATGTTTCCATCTTCTTCAAAAGTGCCATAGCTATTCTTTTCTTGGCTTTTTGCATCTCTAGAAAATTTCAGAAACATCTTGGCAATTTAGAAATACACACATATGTACACATACACACACAGCATATACAAATACACATCTATTGAGATTCTGTTCGGTAACAAAATAAACCACTTTGTTAAGAACTGATAGTTTTACAATGTTGAATTTCCCAATCCATGAACAAGTAATTTCCCACATTTAGCTGTTTTCTTAATTTTTTTTAATAAAATAGTTGGTAGTTTCTGTGTAGAGGTATTGTACATATTTTCTTTGACTTATTGCTTTTCTGTGGGTTTGTGTTGCAACTGGTGACTTTATTTTTTACTTCATTATTAAAATTTGTACACACAAACACAAAATATTTTTAATTTAACCTGAATCCAGAAAACATGCTAAAATTCACTTAATCTTAAATTTTTAACTGCATAGTCATTTGACAGTTTTACATAAAAGTCATTTCATCTGCTAATTGTGAGAGTTTTTTCTTTGAAAATTTTAATTTTTAAAATCTGTTTTTCTGGTCTCGGATTGGTTACAATGTGCAGTGTGATGACTAGTAGTATTGATAGTGAATATACTCATCTTTGAATATTTCTCCTTAAGTAAGATATATTCTACTGACATTTTACAGATATCTTTAATCAGATAAAGAATTTTCTCTCTAATTCCCATGTAGTTAGTGGCTTAAGTCATGATTGGATGTTAAATTTATTAAATGTTTTTCTGAATCTATTGCCATCGTTATTTAGAATATTTAATCTTTATCTCAATTTGTTATTGTTTACATGCATTTTTTTAAAATTTCGAAGCAAACTTCTTTTCCTTTAGAAATCTAATTTGGTTCTGATATATTACATCTGTGTGTGTGTGTGTGTGTGTGTGTGTGTGCGTATGTGTGATTATACTTTGTATACACTGACAGATGTGATTTGACATTTTTTGTTCAGAATCCTTGCATTTATATTCAGAACTGAGACTAGCATTTAACTTTTTCCCACATTTTTTATATCTCTTTCAGGTTTTGTTATATTGGCCCTCCAAAATTTAACAAATTAGGCAGTGTTTTCTCATGTCATATTCAGTGTTGGCATTATCTTATTCCTTAAATATTTGAAATGGGTCAGTGATGACATTTGGGCCTAAAATTTCCTTGTTGGAAAGGTTTTTAATAATGTATTCAATTTTGGGGCACTTGGCTGGCTCAGTTGGTAGAGCATGCAATTCTTAATCGCAGGGTTGTGAGTTCAAGTCCCACATTGGGCATTGAGCCTAGATAAAAACAAAATAAAACAAAATTAAAAAAAAATAATAATGTATTCAAGTCCTGTAATATTTCCAATGTTCTTCATTTTCTTTCTTCAGATTTTGTTTTTCATTGTAACAGCATTTATCTAGAAATGTCCATTTCATCTAAATTTTCAAATGTACTAATATAAATTTACTTATTAATTTATAGGCATCTTAATTCCTGCAGATATTCTCTTTTTGTCCTATTGCATGTTTTTTTTTCTTTTTCTTTTACCAATTATCTTTGTTCAAGTAATATTATGCCCTTTTAAAGAAATAACTTTTTAACTCTTTTTTGGTATTATATTATTTTCTTTTTATATTATTAATGTCTGCTCTTGATTTTAAAACTTCTTCTTCCATTATATTGAATTTGCTTATCTTTTTTTGAGAACAACATTAATTCTTTTTAGCTTTTCCTTTTTCTCTAATGCATGCATTAAAGGCTTCAAATTTTCTTTAAAACATAGTTTAGATTAATCATGTAAGTTATAATAATTGTATTTTATTATATTGGTCTTCTCAAGGCCTAAAACGTCCTATTGTATTCCTTTGCCCATAATTTTTGCCCTCGGGCATCTGTGATCCCACATACACACACCATTGTGCCTACCACTGCTTTCTGTGGCTTCTAGCCTAAAGTCCAAACAAGGCTGCCATTCTATCTCAACTCCAAGTCAGGCAAGACAGATACTAGTCCTTCAGGCAGCCTACAGACAAGCCAGAATGTTTCAAAATATTTCTGCTCTCATTTTTCCATGCCAAGGGAAGAACTAGGAATTGGACTACTTCCTCCCAACCACACCACACCACACTAGGAAGGGGATGAGGTAAGAGCAAGTAAAAACATCACAAAATGTCCTACAATTCTGAATGTGAATTTTTTATTTGATTAGGTGTTACATTGGTTGCTACATACTTTTTTACTATTTTCCAAAGATCCTACAAAGTTATTCATGTCAGTCTGTGGTTATTTGATATTTCAAATAATGAGGGCCTGGTGCTTCGTATTATGCCATCTTGTAGATGTCTACTTTTTTTTAGTGTTTTTTTAAATTTTTTTTTATTTTTGAGAGAGAGACAGTGTGAGCAGGGGAGGGTCAAGAGAGAGGAAGACACAGAATCTGAAGACAGGCTCCAGGCTCTGAGCTAGCTGTGAGTACGAAGACTGATGCGGGCTCGAAACCACGAACCGTGAGATCATGACCTGAGCCGAAATCAGATGCTTAACCAACTGAGCCACCCAGGCACCCCTACAGATGTCTACTTTTGATCCCTCTAAGCTTTCCCCCATCCTTACGAAAAGTGCTCATTTTTTTCTACTCTGAGAGTATGTTAATAATAGGACCACTCATATTTTTTATTTTTATATAATATTGTAATCTGACAACACTCTATTGTAATGGGTATTTGAATCTACAACAATTACATAATTTAGATTATTGAAAGGACTCACATAAGACTATAATAAATGTAGAGTATATAGTATAACAGGAAAAGGAAAAAAATGCAGGCAAGGCTGAGGCCCCAAGCAACTCTCGGTGAAGTTTCCTTGGATCTTTCTTAGTCTTCTAGAATGAATTTCACCTCAAGATAATGAACTACAGAAATTTTCATTTCAAAAGAACTCAGAGAAAATTTTTCATAGGAGTCCTTTATCCTCCACAGGCCATCTAGTCAAATAATGCTGTGTAACCATTTAAACCAAGTATAAACTTTCATCTACTCATCCCTAAGTAATGCAAACAAGCTGGTCCTGCTTGTCAGCAGGAGAATTTTGAATTTCAATAGCATTATATAAACTCCTATATGGCTCAATCTATCTGTACACCATGGCCAGGAGCCAGTTCAGACTTTCAGACAATTTTGGAATAACCATAGTACTCTATCTTACAGAAAACTTGAATAAAAACAGGCTAATTAATTACTACACCTCATCCCCAGAAATTTGAATTGCAAATAACAGGTTGATACACATAAAAATGGGATATTACAGCCATAGAAAAATAGAAAAATATTTTACAGAAAGAGAAAATATATTTTAGAGAAAGAAAAAAAATGACATGAGGGAAGTACACATGGGAAATGAGAAGACAGAGATTCTTTCACTGTAATCATATTAGATCTCATGCATATTCTGGGAACAGGGATTTCAACTTTCATAATCATCTGCTTCTCATACTCTTCCTGATCAAAGAAATACTGAACAATTGGAGCACCTGGATGGCTCAGTTGGTTAAGCGCCCAACTTGATTTCAGCTCAGGTCATGATCTCATGGTTCAAGAGTTTGAGCCTGGTGTCAGGTTCTGTGCTGACAGCATGAAGTCTGGCTGAGATTCTCAACCCCCTCTCCCCCCACCCCCCCCCCCCGCCAACCGCAGCCTCTCTCTTTCCCTCTGCCCCTTCCTCACTAGAGTGCTCTCTCTCTCTCTCTCTCTCTCTCTCTCTCAAAATAAATAAACATAAAAAAAAACTACTGAACAATAATGACCAAGACAGTAACTAGGATAGCCTAGGACTCTGTTGCAGTTCATCTATTGCTTCATTTTTTATTGATGATATCCATTTCTTCAAGCTGATGTGACTCAGATCACAAAAATTTAGTTGGAAAAACCTTAAGAAACTGTTACAAATTGTGTATATTTGAAATTGATTATGATTGTTTAATTTGATATATACATACAGGTTAAAACCTGACTACTGGATTACTTTAACTTAATGATTTTAATGTATTTTTTAGAGTAGGATTAGTTTATGGGAATATAAAATAAATTTATAGGAAATAAACGAGTGTTCCATCGTTTATAGAATCCAAGAGGACAGACATAGCCTACTCAACAGACAGAAGAGTCAGGCTTCTCGAATGCTTTAATATTTTCTACTTCTTAATAGTTTTATCATCAAGTAAAGTACGTACTATTTCAGAATTGCCCAGTAATTATCAAGGGTTTACAGACATCCATAAGAGAGTTGATGGGCTTTACTATTATTCTAAACACTAAAAGAATAAAGGTAAGTAAATTTTGAATTATTGTATTTCAACTCAGAAAATAAAATAGCCAAATTGAAATAGTATACCAAGAATGCATCTGACTTCTCAGAAAAAGAGCTCTATTTAACTACTATGAATCAAGTTATTCAAATGAATCATTGTCTTCTCAAAAAACATTGATAGTCCTGATTTTTTCCATTAATTATTATACAAGAACATTTTTATTGGAGAGTTACTTGATGTCATCTCTTTGTAATAAAACCTTTCATTCCACTTAACAATACAATGATAAACATCTAAAATAATTAATGTTAGCAAAATACTTCAAGGAAGACAATCATTAGGAATAGAATTTAATTTATATAAAAGGAACACATTAAATGACTTATTCTTTACCATATATCTTGAAGTATTCATTAGAATCCATTTTCTTACCTTTAGTGTTTGTTCCACCTCATAGACACAATCTTTTTGAAAATTACCATTTTGAGTACTTCTTCATAATCTGTATTTTATTAAATGTTAATGTAATTGCAAAAGGAAATGAACCAAATCAAATTGTTCACAGAAAATGAGACACATTTGAAGTTTTGTGGACACATTTCACTGGATTTTAAAGAAAGATGAAAACATGCAACTTTTCATAGTGTCACAAAATCAGAAGATAGGATATGTATATCTTCCATTGCTGAAGGTTTTATTATACACTGCCATTCCTGTTTCGAAATTATATAATTACGAAGGAAGTAAATTAATCAAAAAGTTGTTTCTCTTTCACAAAGATTGTCTCAGGCAAGGGTTGAAGAAAAGTAAATGTATATT
Organism: Cryptoprocta ferox; assembly: GCA_028646485.1. Lineage (NCBI taxonomy): Eukaryota > Metazoa > Chordata > Mammalia > Carnivora > Eupleridae > Cryptoprocta > Cryptoprocta ferox. Next base: position 54,580,307 of record CM053560.1, read on the forward strand.
GTATTATTCAAAGAATCATGGCAATCATTTTAAATACATATGTGTTACTTAAGACTAGACCAGATATAACCAAAAACTTATCCAACTTGAAATCAGCAGGTCAGTATTTAAATAAGTAAAAATGAATGCCCCATAAATACCCCAGTTTAGAATATTCTACTGTTTTCACACATTGACACCAAACCTAACTAAAACTAGAATGTGTAGCACTATACATCTCTAGAAAGTGAACTCTTACATTAGATTTACTATATAATGCTGGAACACATGTTATTTTGAGTTTTCAAATATACAGAATGCAAATAAAATATTTTCAAACATTAAAGGGAGAAACATAAAAAAATTAAGCAAATGTATGAAAATTAAATTATCATTAATAAGTCTCCTAAATGGATAGTCCTACCCATATGTTCAATAAAAGAAGATAGTTATAAATATACATTTCCATTAAATACAAATCTCTAGAGGTCAGTAAAGATTATACCTGTTTTGCTCACGCTGAGACTCAGAACCTTGACACTAATGATCAGTTTAGATCTACCTTAACAAAATATCTACATACAACAATACATGAAGCAGATTTTTTTTCAAAAAATTATGAAAAATACATTGTAAAAATTACATTATTTAGTGTAAACATGCAATTATTTCTCCCTCCAAAAACTAATAATGCATAATTAATGCCTGTGAGCATAGGTCTGGACAAGCCAGGACTTTCATTTCTCTGTCCTGCATTACTTCAGTTTAACATTTATTTACTACTGTGTAACCTACCACTGGCAAACTTAATGGCTTAAAACATTAACAGGCATTTATTTTGCTCAAAAGTCTGCAATTTGTGCAAGGTTTGGTATGGGCAGTTTATCTTTGCTCCATATGACAGACTGGGGCAGCTGGGGCAAACTGACTGGGGACTCTGAGCTTTCAAGATGGCATTCTTTCATTGCTGGCAAGCTGATTCCAGAGGTTGCCTGGGATTTCAGCTGGGGCTCTCCATCATGGGCCATGGTTCCTATAACTTACTATTTCCCAAATCATGGTAGTTATATTCTAAGAGCAAGGGAACCAGATTGTGACAATAAGAAACATATTTGCTCTCTATCCCCAACTCCTGTTCAGAGCTCCTAAAATCATTGTAATTTCCTAAATGATAAGGATGGTAGGAATACCTTTTGTTATAGTATTTGATTTTTATCTGCAGCTCCTAAAATAGTTCCAGAGCAATAAAGGTGAAAGGAGAATCTTTTGTTAATCATAGCAAGCCCCTTTCAACCACAATTTATGTTAATAAGGTGACTTCTATAAAGCCCTAAGAATGGGAAGGTGGTTGCCAGAGAAACCAAACACATAGAGGCTTGGATTTTTTATCCCTAACCACCCCCAACCTCCAGGAAGGGATGAGAGTCTGGAGGTTAAGTTAATCACTAACGGTCAATGATTTGACCAATCATGCTTATGTAATGAGGCCTCCATTAAAAACCCTAAACCAAAGGGTTTCAGAGAGCCACCTCACTGGTAAACACAGGGAGGTGCTGGGGAAGTGATGTTCCAGAGATGATAGAAGCTCATATCTTTTCCCCAACTTTGCCTTATCCATTTCTTCCATCTGGCTGTTCCTGACTAGTAGCATTTTATGATGAGTTGATAATCTAGTAAGTAAAAAGTTTTCCTAAGTTCTGCGAGCTGCTCTAGTAAACAACTGAAACTGAGAAATTGAGTCTTAGGAACCTCCCATGTGTAGCTTATAAATCAGAAGCACAGGTTACAACCTGAATTTGTGACTGCATCTGAACTGGTGTGTGTGTGTGGGGGGGGTGCCTCTTGTGGGACTGAGTTCTTAAGCTGTGGGATCTGATGCTACCTCCAGGTTGATAGGGTCAGGGTTGAGTTAAACTGTAGGACACTTATTTGGTGTGGCAGAATTACTTGGTGTGGGGAAGTCTCCTATTGTACATCTGAGGATCCCATGTGTCAGAAATGAAGTATTCTGTGAGTTGAGTATTAAGAGTGGAAGAGACACATAGGGTTTTGCCAAAACAACAGAAAAATTCATAAACGAATAAATGATGAAAGTTATTTACAAATTTCATCTGATGTTTCAAATAATTGATCTATTTAGATAATTTCATGAGTTATTTTACCTTTACATTAGAATCAAAACTTTAGAAGTTCATTTTCTAAAAGACAGCATAAGAGACTTACTGATAATTATTACAAATTCAATTAAAAAGCTCAAAAAAAAATTGGGGGGGAGTGATGTCACCAAGATGGTGATATGTCATTCCTAACTTCATGCTCTCTCACGAGAAGAACTAACATCTATTCAAAAATAAGACAACATTGAGAGAATCCTAGAACACAGAAGTGAGACTAAAGTAACCCCCTGCACCACAGAGACCAAGGGAGACTTCATTCCAAGGGTAAGAAAAGTAGCTATACCTGGACCACATTGTGCCCCATGCCACTGACCACAACAGTGCAGCAACCCATGAAGAAATCTTATTCTCGTTTCTCCAGTGGCAAAAGGAAACTCAAAGAGGTCAACCAGCCTCCCCTAGAAGTGGGGGTCTCTCCGTGGGAGCCCCTACTCTGACCTCACACCACAGGGATTGGAGGGGAATATTTGGGTCCCAGCCACTGGGAATCTGACTGTCATGAATAAGTAGAGAAACACACAGATCTTGGCAGACCTGAGTTTGTTCATGTGAAGAACAAAGTTGGTGGTGTACTCTGACTAGGAAATTCGGTGGGGTGCAGATCTGCCTGATTCAGGTCCTCAAATGAGTTTTGCCATCCCTTGAGGCCAGACTGCTCATGCCCAAGCAAGATGCTGAGTCAAAGCCCAACACACTGTGGAGAGTAACTTCTGGCCCCATCTGACAAGAAGAACTGGTGACAACCCTAGAAGCTGTGCAGCCTAAGAGTACTTGAACCAAGAGAAGGGCAAACAAAGCCAATAGCTTGCAAAGCAAGGCTGGTGGTCCTGTGTGGCCAGAAATTTGGATTCATACTGGGTTGAGTTAAGTAAACAAAGAACTTTATCAGTTTTAGTGCTATATTTCCCACTGCACCTGGACAAAAAATCTAATTTGTAGCTCTGCTCATCACCAAACACAGCCTTCAGGCTGTCTGACCAGGGAACCTAACCAGAACACACAGGAAGCTGTGTGTCCATCCAATAGCCCTACATACAGTAGCCCTTGAATAGGGAGCACAGCTCATATCTTCCCTATCTGCAGAGCAAAACCAGTAGCCTCACCTGACCAGGGAATTCAATGCATACTCAGACCTAATTCAGGACCCCCCAAAATGAGCTATACAGGCATAAGACCATAGCCTCCTGCCCTATCAGAGCAGGGAAGCTAATTCATAGTCCCATCTATTGCATATAGTACCCAGTCCTAACCATTTAGTAACCCTCACCAGAGACTTCAGGCAAAAATAGAGTCCATTCTACAGCTTCACTTGCATAGGGAACCAAGCCAACTATTTTCAAATTGTGGCATATCCACCCCCGTGCCCATCCTCAGAGCTTGAACAGTTGACTTACCCAAAAGCAGAGCACAATAGAAGGCCCTACCTGTGCAAAGACATTTATCACCAGGTGCATGCAGAAATCCAAATGGAGATAACTATGCTAAAGCAAATGTTGAAAAAGGAGCCCCATTACTCAAATGTTCACATATCAATGTAAGAAATCAAAGATCATGAATAATCAGGTAAACATGACACCAACAAAGGAAATTAATCAAGTTCCAATTATTGACCCCAAAGAAATGGAAATCTATTAACTGCCAAACAAAGAATTCAGAATAATACTCTTAGGGAAATTTAGTGAACTACAAGAACACACAGATAACTACAATTTGGAAAATAATGCATGAACAAAAAAAAATAAGTTTGAAAACCATCAAAAACAAACATAACCATGGGTTGAAAAATAAAATAACTAAACTGAAGTCAACAGAGTTTCAAAAGTAGATTCAATCATAGGGAATAATCAGAACCATGGAAACTAGGACACTGAAAATTACCATCAGAAGAGCAAAAAAGAAGAAATGAAAAGAGTAAACAAAGCCTACAGCATTTATGAAACACAAGAGAAAAAAATCACATTATGGGAATTCTAGAAGGAGAAGAATGAAGGAGAAAAGAACAGAATGTATATTTAAATCAATAATGGCTGAAAACATCCCAACCTTTGAAAGAAATGGACATCCAGATCCATGAAGCCTAAAGGACCTGAAATAGATCAAACCAAATAGGGCTACACGAAGACACATTATAATTAAATTATCAAAAGTCAAAGACAAAGAAGTAATTTTAAGAGCAGTAAGAAAAAAGTGAGAAGTTACATACCAGAAAACCCCCATAAGATTTTTGGCAGATTCCTCAACAGAAACTTTTCAGTGTAAGAGAGAATGGGAAGACATATTCAAAATACCGATGAAAACTGTCAACCAAGAATTGTATAGGTAGCAAAGCTGTCCTTTAGAAATAAAGGAGGGAGAAGGACTTTCCCAAACAAACCTGAGAAAGTTGTTAGCACTAGACCTGCCTTACAAGAAATGGTAAAGAGACATCTTTGAATGGAAATAAAAGAACACTGATTAACATCATAAAAACACTAAAAGGTAGCAGACATATCACTGGTAATAGTAAATATATAGTCATAGTTAGAATGTACAATATGGTAATAATGGTGCTTAACTCAAAACTCTAGCTTATTTACTTTTTTTAAAATTTTTTAATGTTTTATTTATTATTGAGACAGAAACAGAGCATGAGCGGGGGAGGGTCAGAGAGAGAGGGAGACACAGAATCCGAAGCAGGCTCCAGGCTCTGAGCTGTCAGCACAGTGCATGATGTGGGGTTTGAACCCATGAATAGTGAGATTGTTACCTGAGCTGGAGTTGGCCACTTAACCGACTGAGTCACCCAGGCGCCCCATCAAAACTCTAGTTTAAAAGTTAAAAACAAGTCAACACAGCAAAAATAACCATAAGTAAAATAATCTGTTATTAGTTAAACAATATAAAAACATGTAAATTGACAGCAATAACTGAAAATGTGGGGGAAGCAGAAGTAAAAGGGTGAAGAATACAAATTCTATTGATGTTATATTGTTATCAATTTAAAATAGAATGTTAAAAGATTAAGATATTTAATGTAAGCATCATAATAGGAAAAGTCTTATAGTATTTACACAAAAGAATACAATAAAGAAGTCAAAATACACTGATGCCAGAAGACATCAAAACACACACACACACACACACACACACACAAAACAGTAAGATAGGAAACAAAGAACAGTAGATTTACAACATAACCAGAAACAATTAACAAAATGGCAATAAGTTCTTACCTATTAGTAATTAAAGATAGACAGAATAAATTCTACAATCAAAAGACATAAAATGGTTGAATGGATTAAAAAAACACAATATTCAACAATATCTGCCTAGAAGAAAGAAACTTACTCACTAGCTTTAAAGACACAAATAGATTGAGAGTGAAGGAATGGAAGAAGACATTTCAAGCAAATGGTAATCTAAATAAATAAATAAGCAAACAAGCAGATAAAGCTTTACTTAGACAAAATAAACTTTATAGTAAAAATGACAAAAAAGACAAAGAAGCTCATCATATATGACAAATGGACCAATCCATCAAGAAGATACAGTAATTATAAATAATTATGTACCCAACACTATAGTGCCTAAATACACAAAGCAAAAAGTAACAGGGCTAATAGGAGAAATAAACAGCAATATAATACTAGTTGGGGACTTTAATACACCACTGTCAACACTGGATAGGTCATCCAGACAGAGAATCAATAAGGAAACAGTAGATTTGAATAACACTATAAACCAAATGGACCTACCAGACATATACAGAACATTCTATTCAACAACAACAGAATACATAATCTTTTCAAGCATGTAGACCATATGTTAGGCCACAAAACAAGTCTTACCAATTCGAGAAGACTGAAAGTATTATCTCTGCCCATAACAGCATGAAACTAGAAATCAATAACAAAAGGAAAACTGAAAAAGAGTTAAAGAACACTCTCCTGAGCAATCAATGGATTAAAAAAAATTAAAGGGAAAATAAAAAAGTTTCTTGAGCTACATGAAAATGGAAACACAACATACCAGAGCTTATGGAATGCATAAAAAATTGTTCTAAGTGGAACTTCGTAGAAATATATGTCTACGATGAAAAGCAAGAAAGATCTCAAATAAACAACCTAATTCTATACCTTAAGGAAGTGAAAAAAAAAGAGAGAGGGAAACAAAGAAAGAAAAAAGTAAGAAAGAAAGAGCAAACTGAGCCCAAGTTTAGCAGAAGAAAGGAAATAATGAAGATTAGAGCAGAATATAGAGAATAGAATATAGAAAAAAGAAAAGCAATAGAAAAAATTAACCAAACTAAGAATTAGTTCTTTAAAAAGGTCAACAAAATCTACAGTTCCTTAGCTCTACTAACCAAGGAACAAACAGGACCAAAATCAACAAAATTATAAATGAAAAAGGAGACATTATACCTGATACCATAAAAATTCAAATAAGAGGCTACTATGAGCAACTATATGCTAACAAACTGGGAAACCAAGAAGATAACAGAAAAATTCTTAGAAACATACAAGACTGAATAAAAAAAATAGAAAATCTTGATAGACCAATGGTTACTAAGGAGATTGAATAAGTAATCAAAAATCTCCCCACCACACAGAGCCTAGGACACTGGTGAATTTTAGCAAACATTTAAGAAAAAATTAACACCAGTCCTTCTCAAAATGTTCCCAAATACAAAAGAGAAGGAAACACTCCCAAACTCACTTTATAAGCAAGCATTATCTTGATAACAAAGCCAGATAAAACCACTAGCCAATATACAGATACAAAAACTCTCAACAAAATACTAGCAAATTGAATTCAGCAGCACATTAAAAGGATCATTCACCATGATCAAATGGTATTTATCTTTGAGATGCAAGGATGGTTCAAATTACACAAATCAATGTGATACATTAATTTGAATAGAATAAAATGAATAGAATAAAATATAAAAGTCATATAATCATCTTAATAAATACAGAAAAAACATTCAACAAAATTCAACATCCATTCATGATAAAAATTGTTAAAAGTTAGATGTACAAAGAACACATTCGACATAACAAAGGCCGTGTATGACAAGCTTACAGCCAAAATCATACTCAGTGGTAAAAGATCATGAACAAGACAAGGGTGCCCACTCTCACCACTCCTATTCAACACAGTACTGGAATTCCTAGTTAGAATAATCAACCAAGAAAAGAAATAAAAGATATCAGAATTGGAAAGGAAGGAGTAAAATTGTCTTGGTTTGTAGATAATATGATATATAGAAAATCCTAAAGACTCAAAAAGATTGTTATAATAATGAATTCAGTAAAGTTGCAGAATACTAAATTAACATACGAAATTCAGTAGCATTACTATACCCTAACAAATTTTCTAAAAAAAAAAAAAAAGAAAGAAAGAAAGAGAAAGAAACCAATTTCATTTACAATGACATCAAAAACAATAAAATGCTTAGGAATAAATTTATCAAAAAAATGAAAGATCTCTATGCTAAGAACTGTAAGATATTGATAAAAGAATTCAAAGAAGAGAAAATAAATGGAAAGGAATCCTGTGTTCTTAGATTAAAAGAATTAATATTGTTAAAATGTCAATATTACCAAAAGTCATATATAAATTCAATGCAATTCCTATAAACATTCCAATGACATTTTTTTTTAAATTGGAAAGAAAAAGTCCTAAAATTTATATAGAAACACAAGAGATCCTGAATAGCCAAAGAAATCCAAAGAACAAAGCAGGAGGCAATATACTTACTGATTTCAAGTTATCATATAAAGCTATAAAAATTAAAAGAGTATGGTACTGATATAAAAACAAATAGACCAATGAAACAGAATTGAGAACCCAGAAATAAACCCATATGCACTAAACTTATATTTGACAAGGAGCCAAGAACACTCATGTAGAAGAGATAATATGTTCAATAAATAGTGCTGTAAAACTGGATATTCACATGTAAAAGAATGAAACTAGACCGTTATCTTATACCATTCAAAAATTAACTTGAAAGGGATTAAAGACATAAAATGTAGGACCTGGACTCATGAAACTCTTAGAAGAAAACACAGAAACAAAGCTCCTTGGCACAGATCTTTGTTGGGAAATAGGACGAACTGTCCTTATCGGACCTCTGTTCTCAGCACTGTCCTTGTGTATGTATTGTCCTTATCGGACAGATAAGGACAGAACGCTGGGAACATGGGACTTGATGAAGTCCCAGGAGGAGGTGCAGGACAGAGCCTTCCTGGTCATCAGCCAAGTGCGTTAAGAAACCACGGCACCGGAGATATACCCACACACAGTTGCAGGATGTTCCTGATCTGTCCTTTATCTGTAGCTACTGTTCTGAGTAAAACATTCACTGTAACTGTGCTCTCCAAGCTTGCAAGGAGGGTTTAAATAAGATGCTGTTCCAAATAAAGTTTGCCATTAGCCCTCAGCTCTTGGTCCATCTCCATGGCTTTCAGGGACGTTAACGGTGCCCTTGCTTTCCGGGACCATTCACGTTTCCATTGAAAAACGTCCCTCATGTTCCCATCAGCGGTGTTTGGGAATGTCCCTGTTTCCATTGGCCATCAGCTTTTGGGAACTGTCATTGCATCCCGCTCATCAGGTCCCCAGGACCCCTCCTCATGAAGGAGAACCTACCACAGGTCTTCATAATGATTTCTTTTGCAATCACACCTAAAGCACAAGCAACAAAATTAAAAAGTGGGACTGTGTGAAACTAAAAATCTGCACAGCAAAATAAGCCATTGATTAAATGAAAAGACAAAAAATAAAAGAGTGAAAAGACAACCTATGGAATGGGAATATTTGCAAACCAGATATCTGGTAAGGGGTTAATATCCAAAATATATAAAGAATTCACACAACTCAATAGCAAAAATATAAATAATATAATTAAAAATTGAGCAAAAAATGTGAATAGACATTTTCCCCAAAGAAGATATCCCAATAGCCAATGAGTACATGAAAACACGCTCAACATCAATAGTCATTAATGAAATGTAAATTAAAGCCACAATGAGGTATCATCTCATGTCTGTTAAAATGGCCATCAACAAAATGTCAAAATATGACAAAAAGTCAACATGGGGAATCTGGATGGCTCAGTCTTTTAAGCATCAAACTCTTGACTTCTGCTCAAGTCACAGTTTGTGAGTTTGAGCCCACATCAGGCTCTGCACTGACAGAATGAAGCCTGCTTGGGATTCTGTGTCTCCTTTGCTCTCTCCCCATCCTCCCAGATTTTCTCATACTCCCTTTCTCCCTCAAAAATAAATAAATTTAAATAAATTTAAATAAATAAGTAAATATTTTCAAAAAGTCAATGACAAATGCTGGCAAGAATGTGAAGAAAAGGAAAACTTTATGCACTGTTGGTAGGACTGTAAATTGGTTCAGCCATTATGGAAACCAGTACGGAGGTTTCTCCAAAAGTTAAAAACAGAACTACCATATAATCTAGCAATCCCACTTATGGGAATATATTCAAAGAACACAACATATTGAAAAGATATTTGGATCCTCATGTTCATTGCAGCATTATTCTCAATAGCCAAGATAAGTAAATAACCCAAATATCCATTGATAGATGAATGGATAAAGTTGTGGAATATATATGCAATGGGATGTCATAAAAAATAAGGAAATCCTACCAGTTGAAACAACATGAATGGATCTTGAAGGTAATATGCTACATGAAATAAGTCAGACAGAGAAAAACAAACACTGTATGGTCCTACTTATATATGTAATCAAAAAGAAAAAAACACCAAACTCGGGAAAAGATCAGATTTATGTTTACCAGAGGTGGGAGGTTGGATGAGGGAGAAATTGGAGGAAAGTGGTCAAAAGACACAAACTTCCAGCTACAAGATAAATAAGTACTAGGGATGTAATATACAACATGATGACTACAGTTAACACTGCTGTACGATATATAGAAAAGTTGTTAAGAGAGTAGATCCTGAGTTCTCATAACAAGGGGAAATTTCTATTTCTTGTATGTATATAGCCAACGGATATTAACTAAATCTATTGTGGTAATCATTTCACAATATGTGTAAATCAATCCATCATGCTGTATGCCTTAAAATTATACAGTGATGCATGTCAATTACTTCTCAATAAAACTGGAAAAAATTACTAAATAGTCAAAAGCCTTTAAAGTCTTTGATGATAGACAGATGATAGATGATAGATGATACATGGGTAGATAGATAGATAAATAGATGATAGATCTATCTATATATTCTTATAACAATCATCATAGAGTTTCTATTTAATCTTTCAACTTCTCCTTTCAATGTTCTCCCTTTGGAATCCTATTTTCTGCCTATGAAATTACTAATATGTCCTGAAAGCACCATGCTATTTTCCTAAGTACTTTTGCAGAGATGCAACATGTACCTAAAATATGTTCTACTTTCCTCTTCTCCGCACATTCATCTGCTTCATCCTTGACTCCTACTGTGCCTAATTACAAAAGAATAATGAATAAATTCTCCTCTACTCTATTTTGCAATTTACTTTTACAATTTATTTTGGTTATCAGTGCTCACTTCCACTTGGATTATCCATGGAAATACCTGACATAAATTATTTTTAAGACCACATAAATATAGCATAAAAAATGGGAGTATAGGCCATATTTATTTAATCAAACAATTCAAAATAAATAGTTCAGATTCGAAAGTGAATATTTTGCTTAATTTATTCAATTTGCTAGCCCTGAGCCATCATTTTGCTCAAGGATTAAAAGCCATTAGCATTTCTCCAAGTCTCATTAAAAATAAATTAATCTTTGCAAAATACATTTTAACATTTATTTCAAATTAAACCTGAAAATTGTAATTAGCAGAAATGCAGGGACAAGAGACTCATTTTAAATATGTATCATCTATAGAAAATTTTACCTAACAAAACAAAAAACAAAAATAAACATAAAAGCAAGCAAACAAAATAAAATAATCTGTTATCATTGGTACACCCTTGACTCAACCACTGAGGAAGTTTCACGATGTTAGAAGTTTACTAAAATACTATAGCTTTCCCATAATGCTCACTCTATCAATAGAATCAATTTTCCTCCTAAAAATAGAAATAATTCTCAAAACATAATATTATTTGAAACTAAATTTTAATACTTAAAAAATGCTGAAGAGGAAAAATA